>CAUYUJ010018384.1:0-206384 GCA_963575745.1 Prorocentrum cordatum
ACATACATACATACATACATACATACATACATACATACATACATACATACATACATACATACATACATACATACATACATACATATATACATACATACATACATACATACATACATACGCACGTACGTACGTACGTACGTACGTACATACATACATACATACATACATACATACATACATACACGCGCATACACACATACACACATACACACATACACACATACACACATACATACATGCATACATACATACATACATACATACATGCATACATACATACATACGTATATACATACATACATACATACGTACGTACGTACGTACATGCATACCGGCATATATGCATACATACATACATACACACATACATACATGCATACATACATACATACATACATACCGATGTACGTACATACATTTATATCCACACATACACACATACACTCATACACCCATACCCTCATACAGACATACGCACAAACATACATACATGCATACATAAATGCATGCATGCATGCATGCATACATTCATGCATGCATATAGACAGACCGACCGACCGACAGACAGACAGACAAACAGACAGGCACACATAAATACAAGCTATATATGTGTGTATGATGATGCGCCGCGTGGCAGTGCGGATTGGGGGCTGCGGAGCAAGCGCGCACAAATGCGCTGAATTCTTTCTGGGGCCCGATCCGCGTGAGGGTGAGCCGAATTGGATGGGGCTCCCGCGCGAGCGCATTCACTGGGGCCGTAGGCAGAGAGCTCTGCGAGGGGCCACGAGACGTGTAGGGGGTGTGCCGGGAGCTGGCGCCATGCGGACCTTGCCGTTGGAGCCTCCAGTGGAGGGGGCCACGACGAGTGCGAGGGGTGTGCTCTTAATGTGGTGGTGGCGCCTTGCGCCGTGGGGCCTTCGGTGGACCCCCTCTGGGGCCACGACGCGTAGTCGGGGTGCGCCAAAATTAGGCGGCGGCGCCATGCGCCCGCGCTTGTGGAACTCCTCGTGGGGCCACGAACCGTGTAGGTGGTGCGCCGAAATTTGGCGGTGGCGTCATGCGCCCGCGCCCGTGTGACTTCCCGTGGAGCCACGAACCGTGTAGGCGGTTTGCCAGAATGAGGCGGTGGCGCCATGCGCACGCGCCCACTGGGGGCCTTCGGTGGAGCTTCCTATGGGGCCGCTGAAACGGACATGCAGAGAGCAGCGGCAAGGAGGGGAGGAGGGGAGGTGGGAGGTGGATTGCGGCGCTACTGATTCAAAACGAGAACCCAACATTACAGAATAGTTGGAAAGTCTCTCAGGCCACGATTTGCCCACTCCCCTCCCCCCCTTTGGACTCCTCCCAGCTTGGGAGGAGGACCCGAGGAGGACTGGCGCGCCGGAGAAGGACTGGCGTGGGAGAGGACGACCTTCAGAGGCGCTGCGAATCTGACCCCCCCCCCAGACCCCTACACCCCCCACCCCGCCCGGGACCCCCCCCCCGCGGGGGAAGGGAAAAAGGGAAGGGGCTTACCTTCTGACGTGACTACGGACTCCTTCCCCCGACGACGGGAGAGTGCTCTCTCACTCCCGACGGGGTAGGAAGGATAAACAGAAAAGGCGTCCCGTCGACGGGACCAGACAGACCCTTCACGCACGCCGACAGAGTCGGCGGGTTTACGTTCAAGGGGTACGCATGGGACCGTCTGGGAGTCTGAGGTGGCCCAGCATTGGTTCTGGCCAGCAGGAAGGGCGGGCAACTTCGAGGTTCTGGCTTCGGGAAGGTGTCTTGTGCCTTTTTCGGCCTCCGGGGGCCGTTTTCGGGCCTTGGGACCGTGAAAAAGAGATCCAGGGCGAAGAACTGCAACCGATGGACCCCAGGAAGGGTCTGGGGGGCCGATTTTGAGCGAATTTGGCTTGATCCCCCCCTACTGACCGATTCTCTTGAGTCCCAACCAATTCAAGCCTCCCAGACGCCTCCAAGGTGCCAGGATGGGGAAAGCACATGGGCATCGTCATCAGGGGTCAGGGGGGAGAGAACCGATCACGGTCGAGCGCATTGATGCAGGAGCGGCGGCGGTCAACGGTGGCATGTATTACTTGTTGAGTGGCAAGATGTTGGGTCCAGTATCTCCAAGCGCACAAAACACGATTTGTTTTTCATTTCCTGTTCTGCTACGACGCACGTTTGCGGATAGGAACAAGTCCGCGCAGTGGAAAGGGGCAATGGGGGAAGGATAGGATCGGAGGTTGGGGCGTGATATCGGAATGGGACGGAGATTCCCCACCAGGACGTCGGTTTCGGTTTCGCGCTCGTGTCGCGCGTGCGGGCGAGGCGAAGCTGCGCGGGCGCGCGAGATGATTGATACCGCCATGGCTAGGGGCCGTGGGGCCGTTTGACCGCCCCCCCCGCCGTTCGTGCGCGCTGGTTGCCAGGGTGCCCCGTCGGTGGCGCAGGGGTGTTGTGTTGGATGATTCGCAGCTGCTGTCGATGAGATTGACGCTTACGCGGTGGAAGGATTGCCAGAACAAGTCGGTAACACATGCCTTGTTCGCGCTTCACGAGAAGACTGTTAGCTACGAGTTCGCGACATGAGAGAATAATCACGGGCAATGTGAAGGTGGCAACGATATTTCCACACACGAAAGTATCATGCACATGGCTACGCGCGAATTCTGGAGGACGCACGCGACATTGAGGCAGGTGGGAGGTCGCGGTGTCGAGAGGGCTCCAAAACGGGAAGGCCACCGGTCCAACACCGATAGAGTCATAGAGATCGACGCGGCAGGCCGGCAAGGTCTTGAAAAGGAGGGGGGGCAAAAATCTTCGGCGCCGGCTGAGGCAGCTGCACCGCGTGCAAAAAGCCAGGCCACGACGCAGAGACGCCCTGGTGGAGACCTGGCAAGGCCAGGAACGGCGGCGGCGGCAAGAACGGCATGCCGACGCAGCCTGGGAAGTTCGGCTTGGCGGCAGCTTTTCCGGGAAAGTGCATGTGCCTCGGACGCGGCACCGCCAGCCACAAGATCACCGACGGCCGAAAGTATGAGGGCCCAGGAAGAAGTGAAGGACAAGCAAAACGAGAAGTGAAAGGCCCAGTGCTCAACACAGGCGATCACGATGGACGCGATCGATGGACACCAAGGAACAAGTGAAGATCATTGCGACCGCGTGGCCATAACGATCGAAGGTCAACCGAGTCTGGTAAGTCACGCGACCTCTCGCTGCCCAGGCTCGGCGCTCGCCGCTCGCTGGCTTCGGAGCAGCCCTTCCCGACGACGACGACGACGACGACGACGACGACGAGCATGGGGGCTCGAACCCGATGGAGGTCGCCTGCTGCGCAGTGGATAGGCGATCCAGCGGCCGACGCACACTGTTGCCCAAAGAATTTCGCGAACGACATGGCGGCGCAGAGAAGGTTTCTCGAACTGTGCTCCGTGGCGCGCACCAGCAGCAGATCACACTCGACGGCACCGCGAAGGGCACCGACGGTGGCCGCGGGCAGCGCGAAGGCGGAACTTGCTGGACCCGAACTTCAGAGATGGCGTCATCGCGTCGCCGACGCAGATGGCAGATTCTGGAACGGAATGCTGGCTCAGCGGCGGCGAAGGATGCCGCGTGCATTTGATGGCCGAGCGCGACAACCCGATACCCTTGGCGAGGGTGAACAACGCTCCGGGGACTGCGGCGCACGTGACGCCGGGAGGTGTTTCCCTGCTGTTGGCCTTGGGGGCCCTCACCAGGCCTCGGGGCCGTCAAAGCACGACTCGGGATGCCAGCGAATGGGTGTCGAGACCTGTGTCTGAAAAAATCGTGACGTCGGGGGTCTGGGGAGGGAGCTGGGCCAACCGATGAAGAGGCGCGAGTGCAGAGTCCAGTGCAAGACAGCCCAGGGCCGAGACGGGCCACAGGATCCCTCTGGGCAAGGTTCGCGGAGATGGAGCGGCGGCGCCGCGCGGCCACTGAGGGCCCGCCCAGCATTGGACTCAGGACCGCGAAAGCCGGCGCCCGGCGAGCGCACGAGGCTCTGTACGTCCGACCCGCCCAGTCACTGGCGCGCGGCCAGCCGGCTAGGCGAGTGCGCGGGCGCGGGCGAGGCCCCCCCAGCAGGCCGACTGCGTGTTGACAGCGTCGATGGGCCACGACACACGCGCGGCGAGGGCGTCGCCGAGCGAGTCGCAGGAGGTCACGCCGATGATGACCAGCGAGGCCGCCAAGTTGATGGCGAAGCTGAACATGGGAGAGGTCGAGCTGCGCGCGGACGGCGAACCCGCGATCCGCTCACTATCTCTTGAGACAGGCGCAAGCAGCCCGCGGAAGCGAAAGCCACAGTCGCAGAGACCAGCCAACGGGGCCCGCACACCAACGGGGCAGCGATGGGCCTTGGCGCGATGGTGACAGCGGCGCCCGCGGACTCTGCGGCACGGCGTGGAGGACACAACTACGGGCTGCGGTTCATCGGCAACGACGTGGAATGGGCGCGGGCTCAGGAGCACGCACGCGCGGTGACGAACGCCTGCCATTCAGGGACTGACGGACGCACGGCGTGGGAAGTTGCCGTCGGCTGCAGCTGCACGGGCGACTCCTGCCCTCCGGCGAGGCTGCGTCGTCCAAGGTGCAGGCGCAGTGCGCTGGGCCGATCACGAACGGTGTAATGCCCCCGGAGGGCGATTCCACAGTGGTGATAGGCATCCGGGTCGGCAATCTCGCAGAGCCGGAAGACCGCGCCCGCCCTGCGCGGAGCGCGCGGCATCGAGCTCGCACTTGCAGGAGAATCGAGCCACTCGCGAGAGCAGACTCGCCAGTCTGCGGGACCGCGATGGGGGCGTCGTGGAACGCGAGCACCGCGGCCCCCACGGGCAGCGGAGCGAGGGCCCAGTCGCCGGCACCGACCTGACGGCGATCGCCTAGCGGCTGCAGCCCTGGGGCCCGCAGCCCCCTTGGCGGGGGGAGGCCGCGGCAGCGGCGGCCGAGCGAGTGTCCGACGCAGATCTGAACCAGGAAGGATCTGCCGGCGAGGCGGCGGCGCGCGCGGCGGCAGGAGCCCTGGCGGCCCGTGGCATCCAGGCCAGGAGAAGAGCGGGGAAGCGGGTGTCTGCAAACACCGTTATTCATCGAGGATCCGAGATGGGTGGCGCACTTTCCTCGCGAACCGCATGTTTTCCACGCCGAATTGGACTTCACCTCGTTTTTTATCGAAGAGAATTCCGCCGGCGTCCTTCCAGGCGGTGAACCAACTAAAAGAGAACCCTGGGCCAGAGCCCTTTCCGGGAAAAATGTGCACAAGCGTTTTATGTTCTTTGCAAAACGCTACCCAGTTCGATCGGATTCGATATCCATTCGGGCCGGCCCGATCCGGCTCGATCCCGAGATTCCGACGATCCGACGCGATCCGATGTTTGCGTGGCGTTGTTGTGCATCTTGGCGCAGCCGATCCGATTCGATTTCGACTCCGCGCCGATGCGGCCTGATCCGACGCACACCCCGACCCGACCCGATGCCACGACCCGATGGCGCGTGGTCGTGCAAGACGAGAGGAGATCTGTGCAGTGGGCACGGGGGGGTCTCCCCAGTTGGGCCGCCGGCTGGCAGCCGCCGCTGGGCGCCCCGTGGCCGCCGCCGAGGGCTGCGCCGCCTGGCATGTGGTGCGCCCCTGGAGCGTCGGCGGCGAGGAGGAGGACGACGGCGAAAATCGGTATCGTTCAACCGATCCCCATCCCCATCCCCATCCCCTTCGAGACCCCCACCAAATTACCACCCCAGTTGGGGACACACCCCTCGAAACCCGAGGGGAACGGCCTATATCCCCATCTGGCGGGGTAAATCGGCCAGTGGGGCCCAGGCCACGCCGCTGGGGATGGGGATCGGTTAAACGGCATTCAGAAAAGGACAACGACGGCGACGGCCCCGCAGGGCCCATTCTGATCCAATCGATCCGATTCGACCTCGGTCCTGGCCTGCGCGAGCCGATGCCGATGTTCTGACAAATCCGATGCGGCCCGATGCATGCGTGGCGCTGTTGTGCATTCTGGCGCGGCCGATCCGATCTCCCAATTCGGTGCTGACTGATCTTGCCCCACACCTCCAACGTTGTGATTTTGCTCAGTGCTGGCGGTATTTCCTCGGTTTCGGCATGCGGTGGCTTTCTCCTGGCCCCAGGGCTGTCGGAAGACGATTCGGGATGCAGAGCCAGCGCGGGGGAGTGGTCGAGAGCTCCGGGGCCCCCGTTCTGAAAGCATCGCGACGTCGGAGGCTCAGGACAGCGAAGACGGCGCCCTGAAGACCAGCCAGGGGAACCCCGGGAGGTTTCGGGGGGCCGGTCGCAAGTTGAGTCTGATCGGGGGCAGGGCTACGGAGGCGGCCATCCTGAGAGGGCCACCACCACTCTTCAGAGCCCTCCCGCCCTTCGAAGGGGCCTCCTGGAAGGCTGCGGGGATGCTCCAACGCAGTGACAGGGGGTCGTCTGGGGATCGCTCCTCCTTCCCCTTCCTTCCTCCCTCCCTCCCTCCTCCCCATCATCCCTCCCTCCTCTTTCCTCCTCCCTCCCTCCCCTCGTCCCTACCGAGCGAGGACGCTGGTCGCAGTGCAGTCGAGCCGTGTGATGCTATGGTGTGGCACGGCTATCTTGATCAGGCGAGGCCCAGAGATTTTGGGAAGGACAGCGACGGCTTTGGAATATTCAAGTGGCCTTCGGCCAGTGCCGCCGATCCAGGTCGCTCGGGGTTACCCCCCAGACGCAGACATTACGGGCGCACGCTCAAAAACACACACACACACACACACACACCACACGCCACACGCGCACACTATTTTGTCGCTGCCTTTGGCCAGTTCCTGGCCGCGCCATTCCGCACGCGCGCGCGCCACCACGATCACTTTCCACAACATTACCATTATCGTGTCTGCTCACCCCCCCCGACTGTTTATTTGTCTCTCGCGCGAGCACGCCGCGCCCGGCACTCGCGCGCGAGCACCGTGCACACGCGCGCACACACGCACGCACGCCCACATGAACACAAACACGCGACACACACACACACACAGACACACACCATGACGATACTCACGTACTCACCCGTGTACACATGAACACCCGCACACACGCATGTCATATTACTACACACACCACCCAGACCGCGCCACAGACACGCACACACACCACCACCCACCCACACACACACACACATACATGTCCACTCAGGAAACGCACACGCGCGCACGCCCATCGGATACACATACCACGCGCACACCTCACGCACGCACACTACCAAATGCACACACGGCGCACTCACGCACACCACACGCCCCCCCCCCCCGAACCCACGCCACCGGACCCCCCCCCCTCCCCCACGCCACCAGAACCCACGCCACCGAAACCCTCCCCCCCCGTCCCCCCCTCCCCGGCAAACCAAGCGTCCTGACGCGGTTTCTAAGGAAATCCCATGGTTTTTAAAGCACCCCCACGCCACCGGACCCCCCCCTCCCCCCCCACCAGAACCCACGCCACCGGAACCCCCTCCCCCCCCCACACACACCACCGGACCCCCCCCCCTCCCCCTCCCCGGCAAAGCCACCCCGGTCACCCCCACCCCCTTAAACTCACACGCCGGATCGGCGGATTAGCCAGAAAAGATGCAGCATTGGCATTGGCCGTGCTGAGCTTCCAGAAGGATTTGATGATTGCCTCAGCCGTATTACTCTGGTACCCACAGAAGTACCAGGCTTGAGAAACCACATTTTGGCATGCGTGTTATTCGACGCTATGGTTTGATATGTTATGCAAGTATGGCTTGATGCGCCTTGGTGCAGTGTTCTGCTGCGCGCAGCTACGTTGTGTTATGATGTGATGACGGTGCTATGGTATGCGTTGCTACGCGGTGCTATAAGTTGCGTAGCGTTGCGCATCCTCGCGCTGCAAACGAATGCTCCTCATCGGGTCGCGCCGGGATCATGTCACGATGTGGACCCTGGAGTTTTCGACCCCATCCCCGCGACCGGTTTTCTGCGGACCGTCTTCCTCATGGGTCCAGGTCCCGGGAACGGCCTGAGGACGAAATCACGAGAGCAGTGCCCGATGTAATGTTCTCGCGACCGCCTGGAGGTCTGGGCCGGCCCGTCCGCCATCCCACCAGAGTGGCCCCCAGACCCCTTGTGGACACCACCATGACCAGATCTTCAGGTTGTTCCCAGCCATGGTCAAGAGGGCACATTGGGAGGCCCAGGAAAGGTAAGGGACGTCGTCGCCGCGGAGATACGAGCACCAGGCTTCCAAAGTCTTGGGCAACTACCAGCAGAGTCTGACCAGGAACTACGAGCAGCGGGCAGATCTCGAAGAGATATCCGGCTGAGCCAACGATGTCTGGCCCCAGGTTTCTGCGAAAACTCCTTGCCTGCATGCGGGTTTCCTTGCACCTTCTCTCCCTGCTCCGACGTTGCCGTTCCCCGCGGCCGGGGCCCGGGGAGCTCGACCACCTCCCTGGGGCCAGCTTCGAACCCCGAGAGCCCTTTCCGGACAGCCCAGAGCCAGGAAGCGGCCTCCAGGCGCCGAGAACGACGAAAAGCGTGCCGTCACGATTGTTGCTGCGACGCCTGGATCAGAGGGCCAGGGCAGACAGAGCCACGCGAGCGGACGAACTGTATCGTCCTCTTCCCGGCACGCTCCCCCCCCCCTGGCGGCGGCGGCGGCGGCAGAGTCGAGGTACCGCGAGGCCGCGGCGGCGATGCCCCACCCGGGAGCGCCTGGGCCACTGGCGCCCCCCCCCCCCGCCGCGTCGTTCCATGCTCAGGGGGAGTGATGGGGGGGGGGCTGGGCCAGAGCACCCCAAATCGCCCATATGTTTACACAGGTGCACCCGTCTGAGTATAATGTGAATACAAAGGCACACACGCACATACTGCACACACAAACACACCACCACCACCATCACCACCACCACCAACAACAATAATAATAGTAAGTCTAAGGCTGTTCGCCCTGATCTGCTCGTGTGCCATTCAACACGTATACCCCAAACCCTCGAGACCCTTCTTTTTCGTTTTCGATCGCACCCCCATGGGGGTATATATCTTTCTTACCTGCAACGTGTATTTCCTGCAGCTCCTGAGGCAGGGGAACAGAGGACGGATGCGGGGAAGGGACAAGGGGGAGGGAGGAGGATGGAGCACGAGAGGGAGTAGCAGGAAGGGGGTGCTAGGAGCAGAAAACACGTGGCAGAACCAGACGGGCACATCGGGCGGGTAGACCCTAACGGGCGGGTCGGGAAGGCGGGCCCAGGCGGCAAGGTCGAGAAGGCGAGTTGCTGAAGCGTGCGCCGTGCTTGAATCGCGAGGAAGTCTCGAGCGACAGCGCGCTTCCCAAGTAAATCGCAAGGACGTCCACAGCGAGAGCGTGATTCCTGAGTGTCGAATGCGTGGCGCATGAATAAATTGCGAGGAAGTCCACGCAAGAGCGCAATCCCTGCACACTTCGTTAAGAAATCCCGCGCAAGAGCGCGATGTGTCTTATTTTGTGATGAAGTATCAGGCGGGAGCTGCTGTTGTTGTAACTCGTGGGCCAGGGGCCCAGTTTGGTGACACGTCGTTTTTCCTTTAACGAAACTGTGTTCGAGCCCGGGGAGGAGCCATTTAATTATCAAAATAATGTGGTTACCGCGGGGGGATAAAAATAGATGAGTTATAATGAGAGGTTAAACAACAACAGCAACGACGACAACAACAACAACAAAGACAACAACAACGACGATGACGACAACAACAACAACAACAACAACAGCAACAGCAACAGCAACAGCAACACCCACAGCATCAACAGCAACAGCAACAGCAACAGCAGCAACAATCAGTTTAAGGCTGTTCGCTCTTATCTGCTCGCGTGCCGAACCCTCGATACCCGCTTGTTTCGTTTTCGATCGCACCCCCATGGGGGTATATATTTCGTTTGCAGGCAACGTGTATTTCGCGCAGCCCTGAAGGCAGGGGAAGAGAGGACGGATGCGGGAAAGGGACAAGGGGGAACGAGGAGGATAGAGCACATGAGAGAGGGTATCAGAGTGGGAGCTAGAAGCAGAAAACACGTGGCACAACCGTACGGGCAGATCGAGCGGATAGACCTTAGCGGGCGGTTCGGGAAGGCGGGCCCAAGCGGCCAGGTCGAGAAGGTGTGTTGCTGAAGCATGCGTCCTGCATGAATCGCGAAGAAGTCTCGAGCGATAGCGCGACTGCCAAATAAATCGTGCGAAAATCCACAGCGAGAGCGTGATTCTTGAGTATCGAGGGCGCGGCATCCGAATACATCGCGAGGAAGTCCCACGCGAAAGCGCGATCCTTGCATACATTGTGAGGACGTCCCGCGCGACAGCGCGATGTGGGAAGAAATTTTGGGGAAGTATCTGGCGAGAGCCGTTGTTGTTGTTGTTGTAACAGGGGGCCAACAACCAAATTCTGACACCCAAGACTTTCCTTGATAAAAGACCGGGTGCGAGCGCCGAGAAGGGCATTTCCATTGGAAAAAACATGTGCGCCAGAGGGGGGATCAACAGTAGTTACGTTCAACAAGACTTGCAGCAGCAGCAGCAGCAGCAACAACAACAACAACAGCAACAGCAAAAGCAAGAACAGCAACAATCAGTTTAAGGCTGTTCGCTCTTATCTGCTCGCGTGCCATTCAACACGTATACTACGAACCCTCGATAACCCCCTTTTTTTGTTTTCGATCGCACCCCCATGGGGGTGCATACTTTTCTTACAGGCAATGTATATTTCGCGCAGCCCCTGAGGCATGGGAACAGAGGACGGATGCGGGGAAGGGACAAGGGGGAGGGAGGAGGATGGAGCACGAGAGGGAGTAGCACGAAGGGGGGGGGCTAGGAGCAGAAAACACGTGGCAGAACCAGACGGGCAGATCGAGCGGGTGGACCCTAACAGGCAGGTCGGGAAGGCGGGCCAGGGTGGCCAGGTCGAACAAGCGGGTTGCTGAAGTGTGCGTCCTGCATAAATCGCGAGGGAGTCTCGAGCGACAGCGCGCTTCCCAAAAAAATCGCGAGGACATCCATTGCGAGAGCGTGATTCCTGAGTATCGAGGGCGCGGCGTCTGAATACATTGCGGGGAAAGTCCACGCGCGAGCGCGATTTCTGCATAACTTGTGAGGAGCTCCCGCGCGAGAGCGCGACATGGGACTGACGCTGTGAGGAAGTATCCGGCGAGAGCCGCTGTCGTTGTAAACCGGGGGCCAGGGGCGCAGTTCGGTGACACTTCATTCTCCCTTGTAAAGAACAGGGTGCGAGCCCCGGGAACAATAATTATCGGGAAGGGGGGATCAAGAATGATTATTGTTCAGAAGTGATAATCCACAAACAACAGCAACAACGATAGCAGCAGAAGCAGCTACAGCAACAACAGCAATACGAGCGAACACGACACACCAAGAATAGCAACAACAACAACAACAACAACAACAACAAAAACAAAAACAAAAACAACAACAACAACAACAACAACAACAACAACAACAACAACAACAACAACAACAACAACAACAACATCATCAACAACAACAGCTACAGCTACAACCACAGCTACAACACTACAGCTACAACAACAACAGCAACAAATAATATTCTACGACTGTTCGCTCCTACTTGCTTGCGTGCCATTCAACTCGTATATCCTAAACCCTCGGTGCCCGCTTTCTTCGTCTTCGAACGTACCTCCCATTGGGGGTATATCTTCCTTACCTGCCACGTGCATGTAGTGCAGCCCCTAAAACAGCGGAAGAAAGGGCGGATGGAAGGGGAAGGGAAAAGGATGGCGCACGAGAGAAATTAGCAGGAGGGGGGCTAGAAGCAGGAAACACGTGGCGGAACCAGACGGGCAGACCGGGCGGGCAGACCCTAGCGGGCGGGTCGGGAAGGCGGGCCCAGGTGGCCAGGTCGAGCGGGCGTGTTGATGAAGCGTGAGTCTTGCATGAATCGCGAGGATGTCTCGAGCGATAGCGCGATTCCCAAATAAATCGTGAGAAAGGCCAAAGCGAGAGCATGATTCCTGAGTGTCGAGGGCGCGGCGTTTGAATAGATCGCAAACAACTCCCACGCGAGAGCGCGATTCCTGCATGAATTGTTGGGAAGTCCCGCTCGAGGCCGAGATTGTTCAATTTGTTGCAAGGAAGTAGAAGGCGGGAGCCGTTGTTGTGCAATTCGGGGCCAGAGGCCCAGTTTGGTGACATTTCGTTTTCCCTTGCAAAAGACAGGGTGCGAGCCCCGGGGAATGCACCTCCATTGCAAAAATACAATGGTTACCTGGCAGGGTGGCGTCAACAACAATTGTTCTTTAGACCTGAAAAATCAGCAACAACGACGACGCCGTCGCCTGTGAATCACCATGTATATCCCAAATTCTCGAGACCCGCCTTCTTCGTCTTTGATCGTACCACCCTCGGGGGTATATCTTCCTTACTACTGGGCGCGTCCTCCAGAGTGGCGGGATCTCAGAGATCCCCGAGTCTTCGTCTTACGACGGCGACGGCTGACGACGTGTTTTACGACGACGACGACGACGACGACGACCAAGGAATGCCGCAGAAAGTTTTGGATCGGGGCCCTGGTTGTGATCTCCCACGAGGTTGCAATTTCCCGACGTCAGATCTGAGGAATTGATGTTTGTTTCTGCAACGTGGACCCAGGAGGTTTGGACGTTTCCCTGTGACCAGCTTCTCATCCCGAGTCGTTTTATCATTGGCCTGGGGCCCGGTGGGGGCCCCTAGAAGCCGGCAATGGGCAGAATCCGCCTGGTGTTGTTGCGCAGAGACGAGTTCTGGCATTCGGCCGGCTGCCGTTCGTGACGATTCGAGCACTGTTGGAGTGCTCTCGGCGTGGCGCTGCCGCTTGAAGATAACCCAGAGCTGGAAAACCGCCGGGAACCGACGAAGATGTCCGCTCCGATAAAAGCGCTAGGAGGAAGAGGAGGAGGAGGAGGCGGAGGAGGAGAACGGAGGAGGGAGAATGAATGAAGAGGAGGAGGAAGAGGATGAGGAGGAGGAAGAGGACCAGTGCAATTCCAAGATGCATCAACGGTGTTGCAATAAACCATCCTTCCAAGTTCCATCTTCACAGGTCCCTACAAGGCTTTCGTTGCGGGAAATGCCCCATTGGAAGACAACCGTCTGAGAAGCCTCCATCGTGCCAAAGCACCGCTCCTGGGACTTCAACGCCTCGGATCGACGTGACTGCTACGTCTTGACAATCCTAAACCGTGCCAGAACTCCTGGGACTTCAACACCGCGAATCAGCGTGATTGCTGCAACGACCAGACTCCGGCGGCGGCCGCGCCCGCCTGGCCAGCGGCCGCCCGGCGAGCGACGGCCCGCTCGCCCGCCAGGCGCCAGCCCCGTGCGGCAGCTCGCCGGCGCCTGGCCTCGCGCGCAGAGGGCCGCTTGGCGCGCGCGGCCGGCCGACTCTCCTCGTCCACTTCCGCCGCCTCCTCCTCCTCCTCCTCCTCCTCCTCCTCCTCCTCCTCCTCCTCCTCCTCCTCCTCTGCCTCTGCCTCTGCCTCTGCCTCCGCCTCCGCCTCCGCCTCCGCCTCCGCCTCCTCCCTCTCCTTGTCCACCTACTGCTCGTCCTCCTCATCGTCATCCTCCACTTCCGTCTCCTCCTCCTCCTCTTCCTCCTCCTTCTCTTCCTCCTCCTCTTCTTTCTTACAGTAAAGGCATCCACGATGTAGCCGATCCGAGAGAAAACGCAGCGGCAGCAGCCAGCAGAGGCGGGAAAAACGAAGCAGCGGCGGCGGCCACGAAGAGCGAGCAGCCCAGCCAGGGCCCAGGAAGGGCGAGTCCCCAAAGCGCTGGGCAGAAGGCGTGAGTTCCCTGATTCACTCAGGTCCCTTGGTCGAACGGTGGCGCCTAGCACCCTCCGCATAGTCCCTCCCCATGGGCAGCCGCGCGTCCGGGTCCAGGGGGATCCAGAAGGGCATGAGATCCTCAGGAAGCTGGCCTCGCTCCTCATGGAGCACCCCTGGCCAGCGTTCCTGACACTCCTGCACATGACCTTGAGCCAGGAGCTCACAAGGGAGGGGGGGGTCCGCCGCGGACCCGGTCCGCGTACGCCTTGGCAGGGGAAGTAAGCCATGACCCATCTGGCGCCCTTCCCTGCACCACCCCTCGTTCCATGCTACTCGCAATAGCGTCCGCCAAATGGCCCATATGGACCAAGAGAAAGCGCAGAGTCTTGACGCTTGGTGCCCCCCCACAGCACTGGTCAAGGCTCGTGGCCCTCATTCCCTACAGAGCAGCAAGGAACTTTACCTCCGTCATCATCCACGACGAGGGGGCCATCCTCATCATCGTCATCAGCATCATCACCATCATCATCATCATCAGCAGCAGCAGCATCATCACCAGCATCATCAGCATCATCATCAGAATCAGCATCATCATCAGCAGCGGCAGCAGCATCATCATCAGCAGCAGCATTAGCAGCATCCTCATCATCCTGCTCCTCTTCCTCCTCCTTCTCCTCCTCCTCACTTCCCCATCCCCGATGCCCGATCCCCCCCAGCCCTCCCTCCTCCCTCCTCCTTCCCTCTCCTGATCGTCCCTCTTCCTCCTCGTCCTTCTTATCCTCCTCGTTTTCCTCCGTCTCCTCCTCTTCCTCCTCCTCATCCTCTTCCTCCTCCTCCTCCTCATCCTGCTCCTCCTCCTCATCCTCCTCTTCCTTCTCCATCTCCTACTCCTTCTCCTTCGCCTCCTCTTCCTCCTCCTCCTCCTCCTCCTCCTCCTCCTCCTCCTCCTCCTCATCCTACTCCTTCTCCTTCGCCTCCTCATCCATGTCCCTCCTTCTCTTCTGTTTTTATTATTCGTGTTATTAGTTCCCAACCATCCTGTGGTGTTGGGTCATCGTTTTGAAGAGACGGTGCCCCGCGTCTCCTTCCTTCCTCCTCCCCCTCCTCCCTCCTCCCCCATCCTGGCTTTTGCTCTCCGCATGTCTCTGTTTCGGCACACCCCTCACACGTTTCGTGGCCCCATAGGGAGCTCCACCTAAGGTCCCAGTGGCGGAACTCGCATGGCGCCGCCGCCCCATTTTGGCACACCCCTCACACGTTTCGTGGCCCCATAGGGAGCTCCACCTAAGGTCCCAGTGGCGGAACTCGCATGGCGCCGCCGCCCCATTTTGGCACACCCCTCACACGTTTCGTGGCCCCATAGGGAGCTCCACCTAAGGTCCCAGTTGCGAAACTCGCATGGCGCCGCCGCCCCATTTTGGCACACCCCTCACACGTTTCGTGGCCCCATAGGGAGCTCCACCCCAGGTCCCGGTGGCGGAACTCGCATGGCGCCGCCGCCCCATTTTGGCACACCCCTCACACGTTTCGTGGCCCCATAGGGAGCTCCACCTAAGGTCCCAGTGGCGGAACTCGCATGGCGCCGCCGCCCCATTTTGGCACACCCCTCACACGTTTTGTGGCCCCATAGGGAGCTCCACCTAAGGTCCCAGTGGCGGAACTCGCATGGCGCCGCCGCCCCATTTTGGCACACCCCTCACACGTTTTGTGGCCCCATAGGGAGCTCCACCTAAGGTCCCAGTGGCGGAACTCGCATGGCGCCGCCGCCCCATTTTGGCACACGTTGCGGAAGCAGCTGGAGCAGTTTGCGGCGCGCACGAAGCGGTGCAGAAGGGAGGCGACGGCCCTCGCCAGGGAGATGGGCCTCACCGAGTTTATCCGCGAGGCTTGACCTGAGGAGCGGCCCGCCCGAGACTCGCCGTCTCTCGACGGTCTGACTGTTTGGCCTCGCGCCGCGGGCGATCCGCGCGCGTCGCTGGGACCCTCTCGGGGCGACCAGCGCGCGTCGCGGGAATTCCGCGCTGCGCTCTGCCCAGAGCCTCGCTCGCCCCCGCCGTCGCTCTGCCCAGCGGCCACAGTCTTGCCCGCTATCACCCAGCCAGCTAGCACTCTCTGCTCCGCGCAGCGGACGACCCGCGCGCGTCGCCGGGACCCCTTCGGGGCGACCAGCGTGCGTCGCGGGGACTCAGTGCGGCTCCGCGCCCGCAGCCATGGACATCGGCGTGCACGGGCAAAGAGGCAGAAAAAAAAGGGGAAGGAAGGGGCGCGATCCTCGTGAGGGGCGTGCCGACATGGGCGTCGACATTGATGCACGTAGACTGATTCGCACGCAGACACATTCACAATCAGACTTACTCGCGCTCAGGCCCACCCGGTCTCAGTCTCGCGCCCTCAGAGCGATCGTCTTGGTTCGCATTGGGGACCCCGCCACGCATGTCGGGACGACCCCTCACACGGTTCGTGGCCCCATAGGGAGCGCGAGCGAAGATGAGATCCACAATCGCGGTATTCACAACTGCATATGGCTGGGTCCTTCGCCAGGCTAATGTTATTGTGTGTTGTGTATTGATACTGATTTAAGTTCTAATATGAATAAGATACGCTTCGTTACGATATAAGTACCCGTGCCATTAATAGTATGCAGTAGTAGTATGAGTAGTAAGATGATGGCGGTGATGACGATTATGAGAAGTAGATGTAGTTATAGTAGTAGTAGTAGTAGTAGCAGTAGTAGTAGTAGTAGTAGTAGTACTAGTACTAGTACTAGTACTAGTACTAGTACTAGTAGTAGTAGTATAACAGCAACAGTAGTAGTAGTAGTAGTAGTAGTAGTAGTATGGTTATTCATGTTATTAGTTGCCGTATTCAATGTACTACTGAGACTAGTACAATTGCTGTGTGCTTTCTATTATTGGTAGTAGTAGGAGGAATACCATGTCTTGTCAGTAGTAGTAGTAGTAGTAGTAGTAGTAGTAGTAGTAGTAGTATGTGTGTTACGATTCATGATGTTAGTGTTATTGTGGTTATGCGTTGCATTCGTCGTGTTAGTAGTTTTAGTAATACCAATAGTAATGTAATAATAATGTTATTCATATTCGTATTGGTAACACTTATAAGAGTAACGTTGGTACTATTAGCAGTAACGTATTAGTGATGTACTATACGTATAGTCTCAGTACTGCTAGTAATGTTAGTAATGGTAGTAGCATCCGTGTTTGTATTAGTAATGTTAATAGTATCAGTAGTGATGGTATGGTCATTAGGATTGCTGGTGCTAGTACGAGTGTCCTGCATGATTGTCAGTAGTAGTAGCATTAGTACTAGTAGTAGTAATGCTGCTGTTCGTACGATTGTAATTCTTATTAGTACCGTTATCAGCATGGTATTAATATTCTTGCAATTACGATGTTTGATGCTACGACCAGTCGTGTTATTATCAGTAGCGTTAGTAGTAGTAGCAGTGGCGTTTGCTGTTGTTGTGGTAGTAGCCGTCGTAGTCGTAGTATTCGTTCTACTAGTAGTAGTCGTAGTCGTAGTCGTAGTCGTAGTCGTAGTAGTAGTAGTAGTAGTAGTAGTAGTAGTAGTAGTAGTAGTAGTAGTAGTAGTAGTAGTAGTAGTAGTAGTAGTAATAGTCGTAGTAGTAGTAGTTGTCGTAGTAGTATTGGTAGTGGTAGCTACTGTTTGTATCATTACGAGACTAAGTAGCATTAGTAGTATTATTACGGTTATTACGATTATCATTCGAAGGCTGCCGCCTCTGCCGCCGACCCCAAAGAGGACTCCAGCGCGGAGTCCGCTGCATGTCCGTTCACGGTATCTGGTATTGTAGTTGCGAGGTATCGGAAGATACGGTGCCGAGGAGCGGTGCGGGCAGCTGCGCGCGGAGGTAGTACTGCATTGTCGTTAGGGCCTCCTGGGTGCCTCCTGGGCTCGTGCTCCTCTCTGGGACTCTTTCGGGTGCTGTGTTTTGGTCTCCTCTGGCTGTGATTGGGCTCTCGTCGGCCGTTTGGGTGTCGTTTGGAAGCCTTTCTGGGCAGTCATGGGGTTGCCGAGACGTTGTGAACGCCCACATCCTTGACAATCTGAGGAGAATGAATGATTTGGGCGTCTTGGGCTTCTCTGGGGAGGCTTTTTGGAGGTCTCTTGGGCTGGCTGGTATTTTTGAAGCGCTCTTTCGACGAATTGGGGCCTTCCGGTCCTTCTCGGGGGATTTGGGGGCTCTCATGGTTCGTCTTGGGGTTCTCTTTGGTCCGAAGCGGTCACGCGACAAGACGCGGGGAGCGCCGAGAGACTTGGGCTGAGCGGCTCCGAACTCCTAGAAGATTCCAGGAGCGAGGACTGAGGCAGATCTGGGGGCACGTCCACTCCGTGGCCAGCGGCACGGTGGCGCACATTCCTTATACATACATAAGTATATAGAGAGAGAGGGCCTGGGACCCCGGAAAAAGCGCCCCCCACCTCACCCTAACGAATTTGGCCCACCCAGGCCTGTCGGGAAACCCTTCAGACTGCCAACGAAAACCCCGCGAGAGCCCGAAGAGGTGTGTGCCGAAATGGGCGGGGAACCGCATGCGAACTCTGCCACTGGGGCCTTCGGTGGAGCTCCCTGTTGGGCCACGAACCGTGTGAGGTGTGTGCCGACATGGGCGGGGAACCGCATGCGAACTTTGCCACTGAGGCCTTCGGTGAAGCTCCTATGGGGCCACGAACCGTGTGAGATGTGTGCCGAAATAGACATGCGGAGGGCTGAGGCACGCATGTGAGGAGGGAGGAGGGGAGGAGGAGGAGAACGCGGGGCGCTGTCTCTTTCAAACGAGGACCCAACACCACAGGATTGTTGGGAACAATATCTACCTATGCCTATACGACCACCCTTCGGGTGACAAGGAGGTTCGGGGGGGGAGGAACCAACGTCTCACTCGATCGGTCTCACTATCGACCTCACTATCGGTCTCGCTCGATCTATTTCGATCGATCGATCTCACAATCGATCTCACTATCGATCTCACAATCGATCTCACGATCGATCTCACTATCGATCTCACAATCGATCTCACACTTGGTCTCACTATCGATCTCATTATCGATAGCACAAACGATCTCACAATCAACGTCATCATCATCAGCATCATCGTCACCAACGTCATCAACATCATCATCATCATCATCACCATCGGGACACCATCATCATCATCACCACCTCATCACCATCATCATCAACATCATCATCAGCATCGGGGCACCATCATCGTCACCATCATCATCATCATCAACATCATCATCATCATCGGGACACCATCCTCATCATCGGAACACCACCATCATCATCATCATCACCATCATCATCATCTCATCATCATCACCATCATGAACGACATCACCAACATCATCATCATCATCGGGACACCATCATCATCATCAGCAACATCATCATCATCGACATCATCATCGGGACACCATCATCATCGTCACCATCATCATCAACCTGATCATCATTATCGGGACACCATCATCATAATAAACATCAGCATCATCATCACCATCATCGGGCCACAATCATCAAAATCATCATCATCACCTCACCATCACCCTCATCATCAACATCATCATCATCATCGGGACACCATCATCGTCATAATCATCAACCTCATCATCATCATCATCATCATCATCATCATCATCATCTGGACACCATCATCATCATCACCATCACCATCAACAGCATCATCATCAACTTCATCATCATCATCGGGAGACCATCATCATCATCATCATCATCATCTTCATCATCGTCATCTCATCAGGATTATCAACACCATCATCGTCATCATCATTATCGGGACACCATCATCATCATCATCATCAGCAACATCATCACCATCATCACCAACATCATCATCATCGGGACACCATCAACATCGTCAACATCAACAACATCATCATCATCATCATCATCATCATCATCATCATCATCATCATCATCGGGGCACCCTCATCATCACCACCATCACCATCATCATCATCAACATCATTGACATTATCATCATCATCATCATCATCATCATCGTCATCATCATCATCATCAGCAACATCATCATCGTCATCATCATCATCATCATCATCATCATCATCATCATCATCATCATCATCATCATCATCATCGGGACACCGACGGGACACCGGCGGGACACCGCGGGCCACCGAACGCGGGTCCAGAATCATTTGATCCGGCCGCGCCTTAGCCGGAGGCGGGACACCGGCGGGACACCGCGGGCCACCAGACGCCGGTCCGGAATCATTTGGTCTGGCCGCGCCTCAGCCGGAAGCGGGACACCGGCGGGACATCGCGGGCCACTTGACGCCGGTCCGGAATCATTTGGTCCGGCCGCGCCTCAGCTACAGGAGACTTTCTTCTCGCCCGCCCACGCAGCTTCGCCTCGCCCGCACGCACGGCACGCACGAACACGAAACCGAAATCGATTTCCCGGTAGGGGGGCTCTCCGTTCCACTTCGATCTCACCCCTTCACCTCCGACGACCACCCTTCGGGTGAGAAGGAGGTTGTGGGGGGGGGGAGGGGGGGGACCAACATCTGACTCAATCGATCTCACTATCGATCTCACTCAGCGGGACACCACGGGACACAGCGGGACACCTCTCGATCTCACTCAACGGGACACCACAGGACACCTCGGGACACCACATCGTTCTCAGCATCGATCTCATTATCGATCTCACTCAACGGGACACCACGGGACATCACTGGACACTTGTCGATCTCACCATCGATCTCACTACCGATCTCATTTTATGGGACACCACGAGACACCTCGGGACACCACATCGATCTCATTATCGGTCTCACCATCGTTCTCACGATCGATTTCTTTTTGGGGGACCCCACGAGACACCTCGGGACACCACATCGATCTCAGTATCGATCTCACTATCGATCTCATTCAACGGGACACCACGGGACACCTGTCGATCTCACTATCGATCTCACCTTTTGGGACACCACGGGACACCTCGGGGCACCACATCGATCTCACTATCGATCTCACTCAACGGGACACCACGGAGCACCACGGGACACCACGGGACACCGCGGGACACCGCGAGCCACCGCCGGACGAACGGATGGACGGGGGAGAATCCTTTGTCTTGGCGTCGCCCTAGCAACGGCAGACACGACAGGACACCACGGGACACCGCGGGACACCGCGGGACACCGCGGGCCACCGCCGGACGGACGGACGGACGGGGGAGAATCATTTGTCTTGACTTTGCCCTAGCAACGGCGGACACCGCAGGACACCGCTAGGGCCACCGCCGGACGGACGGACGCACGGGGGAGAATCATTTGTCTTGACTTCGCCCTAGCAACGGCGGGTTCATTCCTCTCGCGCGCCCACGCAGTTTCGCCTCGCCCGCACGCACGACACGAACAAAACAAAACGATTTCCCCGTTGGGGGTCTCTGTTCCACTGCGAGCTCACCCCCCAACCTCCGATATATAATACAAAGGGCGAAGACGACAGCAGGAGGGACCATATGAAGGCAGGTGGCGAATGCAGCGCCACCTCGAGGAGAGGGGTCGGGTCGGGCGGAAGAGAAGGGAAATGAAAAGGGTGGGGGAACGAGAATTGCTGCATGGGCGCCGCTGGCGTTGGGATGCGACGGGAAGTCAGATATGCGAGCTGATTTGCTAACCCTCTCTTTACTACCCACCCCTCTTCGTCCGACCCGATCTTCTCAGACCTTCAAAGGGGTGATGTTTTGCAGCCTCTGCGTTTGTTGTGTACTTTCAGCCTCCAGGTGGCGTTTGCGGACCCCGCAACCAGCCTTGGCCTCCCAAGTGGGGACCGCGTAGATGGGTCGGAGGATCGCGCCGCATCGCCGATGCATGGGCAACGCGGCTCGATGTGGAGCCCGACGTCCATCCCGCCGTCGCCGATGCATTGGCGATGCGGCGCGATCCTCCGACGCCATCGGGTCCGGCCCCATTTGGGAGGCCTCCAGATTCTCACTCTGTTCCTTTGGGTGGCTTCGGGCCCTGGGATCATCAAAAGTGTATCCAGGACGAAAAACCGTTCCCATGGTCGAGACATCTGGGGAGTGCGGATTGAAAAACCACATCGTCGAATATGTGGGTTCTTTTCGTTCGAGCACGAATTTATTTTCGTCGGGAAAAGCTACAAGGGGGCAGTTTTCTCAATGTTCGGCTCTGGGGCGCCTTCAACGGGCCCCAGGGCCGTCAAATACGTCTCCAGGGATGGGGGGGGAGACAGCAGAAAAAAAGTCATCAAGAGGCCTACAGCTCCGGGGGTCCACGCGGCGAGAAAAACACGATGCCCGAGGGCTGAGACGTCCGGCGCCTCGACAACATCGGGGGTGGGGCCGGCCAGGCTGTCGCCATCTTTGGCCGCCAGCCGCCTCGGCGGCGGAGAGCCGGGGAAGAAATCGAGAGGCCCGTGGACCCCGTAGTAGAAAACGTGATGTCTGATCTCTGGGCTGCTCTCCCTCTCTCTCTCTCTCTCTCCCTCTCTCTCGCTCTCCCTCTCTGTCTCTCTTAGGGGAACAAACAATGCCATAAACATAGCAACTCCGAGGTCCGCGCGGATTCCTTGGATCGGCGTTGGGGCCCCTTGGCGGCGCCTCCAGCGCCGCCCTTAGCGCGCTCCACACGCCAGGGAGGGGAGATCCAGCGCCGATTCGTGAAGTCCGCGCGGACCTCTGAGTTGTTATGTTTATGCCATTGTTTGTTCCCCTATCTCAGGAGAACGAACGAACGAATGAATCATACGCCACCAGGCGCGTGGGCAAAAGCGTACGTCTAACAATGCTCGGCGCGGGTTCGATGAAAAACCGCACGCAGCGTTGTGCATGGCAGTCGCTTGATCCCCTCCTCTTCCCCCTCCTCCCCTACCCCTCTCAGAAGAAAGGGAAAGATAAGCGAAACGACAAAAACTTTCTGAGGACCGTGCTGTTTTCTTGGGCCGCCGTTGGATCCCCCAAAAAATAGGTCTTCGGAGGACCGCGCGGATTTCTTGATATCTGCGTTGGAGCCCCCCTGGCGGCGCCTCCAGCGCCACCTTTGGCGCGCTTCGAGCGCCATTAGAGGGAGGTCCAGCCCCGACCCAAGAAATCTGGGCGGACCTCGCAATGTGTTGTTCCTCTAGTCGAGGTTCGAGGACACTGGAGGCTCAAGGTCGCCACAGATGTTAGGGATGTCAAGCGAGGATCCCGACCAGATGATTTTCAATTCCAGGCGGTCATAAGACAACGTGGGAGGACAAGAGGTGGAGCTCAGCACTGCACTGCTTCCGCGAGGCATCCCAACAATGTGCGAAAACCAGCCCAAGTCGATACATTGCGATTGCTAGCGCACGTGGAAAAAGGCGAGGAGTAGCAGTATGTGATGTCACTGCTCAGCGAGTTGGTTGAAGCGACGGTGAGTCCCAACGTCATCAGCTATAACGCGGGGATCATTGCATGTAAGAGACTCAGGCAGTGGCAGGGGGCACTATCTCTACTTAGCGAGATGCGGGAGGTGAAAACGGAACCCAATGTCATCTCTAATACATTGCAGGGGCATGCGCGTGCGAGAAGGAGGTGCAGCGCGGGCGTCCCCGTGCGCGTCCGGGCGGCTTCGGCCGGCTCCAGGGCGTCTCTGGGCGGCTCCAGCGCACTCCAAGATAGCCCCCAAGACGGCCCCAGTGCCTCCAAGACGGCCCATGAGCGCTCCACGATGCCCAGATTCTCCAAAACGGCTCCGTACGGCCCCAAGGGGACCCCCTGAGCGTTCCAAGAGTCCTCTCAAAGGGGCCCCAGAGGCCAGAATCGTTGATTTCCCTTGGTTTTTTCAAAGATTTAGGCAGGCTTGCCGTTTCCTGCTTCCGCCGCTCCAGGCAGGCCCCCGAAGCCGCCAGGATCGCCCCTAGATGGCTCAAGATCGCCCCAAGACGGCCCACGAATCTCCCAAGAGCGCCGAAACGGTCCAAGAGGTTCCCAAGATTGCCCCAAGAGGTCCCCAAGACGGCCCAGGAGAGCGCAGCAGCGGCCCCAAGAGGCCCCCAGGGAGCCCACAGACGCTGCCCTCCGCCCGAAGAGGCCCCCGAGATAACCTAGATGCCTCCAACACGGCTCCGCGCGGCCCGAAGGGGACTCCCTGAGCGTTCCAAGACTTTTCTCAAAGGGCGCCCAGAGGCCAGAATCATCGTTATCCTTTGATGTTTTAGGCTTTGGGCATGTTTGTCTTTTCAAGCTTCCGACGCTACAGGCGAGCCCTACAGGCCGCCAGGATCGCCGCTAGACGGCTGAAGATCGCCCCAAGTTGGCCCACAAATCTCCCAAGAGCGCCCCGAGACGGTCCAAGAGGTCCCCAAGACTGCCCCAAGAGGTCCCCACGACGGCCCCTGAGAGCGCAGCAACGGCCCCAAGAGGCCCCCAGGGAGCCCAAAGACGCTGCCCTCCACCCCAAGAGGCCCCCAGGAAGCCCCAAGAGCCCTCCAGGAGCCTCCCACTGTGCACCAAAACACCCCCATGACGCCCCAGGAGCGCTCCAAGAGCACCCCCGACAGGGGCCCCAGAGGCGACAAACAGTTTTCCTTGTGAGTTTGGGACCAGTTTTGGCATACTCGCCTCTTCGGGCTCCCGACATGGACAGACAGCCCACAAGAACCCCCCAGATCGCCCCAAGATGGCCCAAGCGGCTCCCAAGAGCGGCCCGAGACGACGTGGGTATAGCCAGGTCGGAAGGCTGAGCCTATCGCCACCCTCATCCCCTTCCCTCCTCCCGTCTCCTCCCCCCATTCCTGCGGTTTGGGGCCCTCTTGGGGCCCCTTGGGGGCGCTCGTGCGGCCCTCTTGAGGCCTTCAGGCCCCCCCGAAGACATGGCCTGGTGCATTCTGCCACAGATAGGCCTCTCGTGGCAAAATGATGTGCCCGCGCCCGGCAGCGTCCTGGGGCCCTCTTGGAGCCATCCGGGAGCCCTCTTGGTGCCCTCGGGCACGGCGGCCCCAAGACGGTCCCGACACTGCCCCAGAGGTGTCCAAGCCAGCCCCAAACGGCCGCGCGGTCGCGCGGCCCGCGGCCCCGGCGAGGACCTGGCATGTGGCTGTCGCTTGCAGACCCATCCATGGTTCGGCAACCCCCGCGGCCAGTGGCAGCAAGCACGGGTACACACGAGTCTCTACTACATTGCAGGGCCCCGCGCGTGCGAGAAGTGCGGGGGTCGGACACGCTCCTCTGGCGCCCCCTGCGGGCCCCCGCGAGCCCAGCTGGCCTCGGCGCGCTTCCAGGAAGGCCCAAGAGCGCTCCGAGACCCGAACTCTCCGAGAGGACCCCAAGACGCCCCAAGACGGTCCAAGAGGGCCTCCGAGATGGTCCAAGAGCTCTCGAAGACGCCCAAGATAGCCTCCAGACGGCTCAAGAGGCGTCCAAATTGCTCCAAGTGGGTTCCAAGAACGAGGGCAAATCTTCCAAATCCTTACGGAAAACATCCATTTTGGCAATTCCCGTGCTTTTCGTCGTCAAAGCGCCCAAGACGACAACATTGTCTCCAAAGATCGTCACCAGAGCGCCCAGGAGGCCCCCGGGAGGGCCCCAAGACGGCCTACGGCGGTCCCAGGACGGCTCCTGAGGCGCCCATGACGGCCCAAGAGGCTCCCATGATAGCCCCAAGAGGAGCCAAAGACGACCCAAGAGAGCCCCAAGGCGGTCCGAGGACAGCCCCGGTGCCGCCGAAGACGGTCCCAGACAAGACGGCCCCAAGACGGCCCGAGGGGCACTCAAGACGGCCCAAGAGGCTCCCAGGAGACCGCCAGACGGCCCAACAGGGGCCCAAGAGGTTCTTACAAGGCGGAACAGAAGCCCCGGGGCGCGCCCACACCCACGGAAAATAAACACCGACTACGAGGTTTATTTTCCGACGCCTTGGGGCGGAGCAATCAACCCTCGCCCAGGACGTTCGTCGATTCGCCACGTCCACGGAATGCCGGTACCTACTTCGAAGTCTTCCCCCCAAGCTCCAGATGGGGTACAGACGTCTCGCCCGGATCATCCGTGGATCAACGACGCCCACGAAAAATACTCCGTAACCTTGGATGCCATTCTCCATGGTTCCGCGGTCGGCCGAAAAAAAGCCCCCCTAAGACCACTCCTCGGCCCGCCACGTCGACGGAAATTAAACACCACGCTCGAGGTTTATTCTCCGAGGTCCCAGGTGGGCAAAAGGGTTTGGAGAGACGTCTTTCGTCAACCTGCGCTTTGGCGCTTACTCTGGAGGTCTGGGTTTCGTTTCTGCGGTGTACCCTCCCAATGCATGACCTGGGGCGCGGCCACACCCACGGGAAATGAACCCAGATTTGGAGGTTTATTTTCCGACGCCCCGGGGCGGAGCAATTAACCCTCGCCCAGGACGTTCGTCGGCTCGCCACGTCCACGGAATGCCAGTACCAACTCTGAAGGTTTTCCCCAGGCTCCGGATGGGGCACAGACGTCTCGCACGGATCGTTCGTGGATTAACAACGCCCATGAAAAAGACTCCGTAACTTCGGAGGCCTATCTCCATGGTCCCGAGGTCGACCCCAAAAAAGCCCCCCAAGACCATCCCTCGTCCCGCCACGTCGACGGAAGATCAACACCACGGTCGAGGTTTATTCTCCGAGGTCCCAGGTGGGCAAAAGGGTTCTGGCGAGACGTCTTTCACCAACCTGCGCTTTGGGCTTACTCTGGAGTTCTGGTTTTCGTTTCTGCGGAGATGGAAGGTGGAAGAGACACTAGTATTGTGTCAGAGAAGAGCGCGCAGCGGTTCTACCCTCCAGCTCGGCGCACCCCTCACACGACTCATGGCTGCATACGCAGCGCTGCCCGTTTCCGAGGGTGCGGACACAAGGGCGCGAAGGTTACCGGGCCTCGCGCGGCGCAGCGCCGCGAGGTGTTTGGGTGCTTTCGAGAGGCGGCCCAGGCGATGGACGCAGCGAGGATGTCAGCCTCTGCCCAGGCTCGGGCCAGACGAAATCGGCGGAGGCCGAGTTCTCACACAGACAGTTCGCCTTCAGGAAGTCTCCTCGCCGCCACGGCTGGACTCAGCAGACAATATTGCTGCGCTTCGACAGTGGGGGGGGGGCCCAGGGACCGATTCTGACAGCTCTGCCCCCCCTTCCTCGGCCGCGACAGGCTGTGCAGGCCCGCGGGACGCCCCGCCAGTTCGACGGAGTGTGGACCCCAACCACCGGCCAGGCGCCGGCGGCGCGCTGCGCGCCACCGTCACCGTCGTCGTCGCTGCCACTCCCAACGTCCAAAACGGGGCGCTGCTGGAGAACGGGCTCACGCCGTGCGGATAGCCTTTCGGCAGCGTTTCCGCCGCCCCCCCCTAGAACCATTTCGGCAAGATGTCGTGGACGGAGTCCACGGGTCAGCCGTAGTCTCTATTACATTGCAGGCGCCCGTGCGTGCGAGAAGTGCGGGGGTCGGACACGCTCCTCCGGCGCTGCCTGCGGGCCCAGCGGGCTCCCGCGAGCCCCAGCTGGCCTCGGCGCGCTTCCAAGAAGGCCCAAGAGCGCTCCGAGACCCTATTGGAACTCCCCGAGAGGACCCCAAGACGCCCCAAGACGGTCCAAGAGGGCCTCCGAGATGGTCCAAGAGCTCTCGAAGACGCCCAAGATAGCCTCCAGACGGCCCAGGAGGCGCCCATATTGCTCCAGGGCTCCAAGAAGAGCCCTGAGAGAGCCCGAACGAGGAAAAATCCTCCAAATACTTGCGGAAAACATCAATTTTGGCAATTCCCGTGCTTTTCGTCGTCAAAGCGCCCAAGACGACAATATTGTCTCCCAAGATCGTCACCAGAGCGCCCAGGAGGCCCCCAAGAGGGCCCCAAGACGGCCTACGGCGGTCCCAGGACGGCTCCTGAGGCGCCCATGACGGCCCAAGAGGCTCCCATGACAGCCCCAAGAGGGGCCAAAGACAACCCAAGAGAGCCCCAAGGCGGTCCGAGGACAGCCCCGGTGCCGCCGAAGACGGTCCCAGACGGCCCCAAGACGGCCCAAGGGGGCACCCAAGACGGCCCAAGAGGGCCCTAAGAGGCTTCCAGGAGGCCACCAGACGGCCCAACAGGACCCCAAGAGGTTTTTACAAGGCGGAACAGAAGCCTTGGGGCGCGGCCACACCCACAGAAAATAAACCCCGACTTCGAGGTTTATTTTCCGACGCCCTGGGGCGGAGCAATCAACCCTCGCCCAGGACGTTCGTCGGCGCGCCACGTCCACGGAATGCTAGTACCAACTCTGAAGTCTTCACTCCAGGCTCCAGATGGGGCACAGACGTTTCGCCCGGATCGTTCGTGATCAACGACGCCCACGAAAATTACGCTGCCGAGGAACCCCACATACTTATATTATGGCTGGAGTGATGATAGCTGAAGTGAAGCATGTAAGAATGATGTTGGTGGCCGTTGCCACCCCCTGCGCACCCCTTATTTTGTCCAGAAAGTGCCACGCCTGCTATGCCCTGGACGACCGTCGTGCATAGCGGCCGCGGTGAGGGACCACCCCCTGCGCACCCCATATGGTGTCGAGAAAGTGCCACACCTGCTATGCCCTGGACGACCGTCGTGCATAGCGGCCGCGGTGAGGGACCAACCCCTGCGCACCCCCTATGGTGTCGAGAAAGTGCCACACCTGCTATGCCCTGGACGACCGTCTCGAATAGCGGCCGCGCTCGGGGACCACCCCCTGCGCACCCCCTATGGAATGGAGAAAGTGCCACGCCTACTATGCCCTGGACGACCGTCTCGGATAGCTGCCGCGCTCAGGGACCACCCCCTGCGCACCCCCTATGGAATCGAGAAAGTGCCACGCCTACTATGCCCTGGACGACCGTCTCGGATAGCGGCCGCGCTCAGGGACCACCCCCTGCGCACCCCCTATGGTGTCGAGAAAGTGCCACGCCTGCTCTGCCCTGCGACCGGCCCGGATAGGGGGACCACCCCGTGCGCACCCCTATGGTGTCGAGAAACTGCCACGCCTGCTACGGCCTGGACGACCGGCGCGGATAGGGGACCACCCCCTGCGCACCCCCTATGGTGTCGAGAAAGTGCCACGCCTGCTACGCCTGCGACCGGCGCGGATAGGGGGACCACCCCGTGCGCACCCCCTATGGTTCGAGAAACTGCCACGCCTGCTACGGCCTGCCAACGACCGCGCGGATAGGGGGACGCGCACCGGGTCGAGAAACTGCCACGCCTGCTACGGCCTGGACGACCGGCGCGGACCACCCCCTGCGCACCCCCTATGGTGTCGAGAAACTGCCACGCCTGCTACGGCCTGGACGACCGGCGCGGATAGGGGGACCACCCCGTGCGCACCCACTACGGCGTCGAGAAACTGCCACGCCTGCTGCGGCCTGGACGACCGGCGTGGATAGGGGGACCACCCCCTGCGCACCCCCTATGGTATCGAGAAAGTGCCACGCCTGCTACGGCCTGGACGACCGGCGCGGATAGGGGGACCACCCCCTGCGCACCCCCTATGGTGTCGAGAAAGTGCCACGTCCTGCTACGGCCTGGACGACCGGCGCGGATAGGGGGACCACCCCGTGCGCACCCCCTATGGTGTCGAGAAACTGCCACGCCTGCTACGGCCTGGACGACTGGCGCGGATAGGGGGACCACCCCCTGCGCACCCCTATGGTATCGAGAAAGTGCCACGCCTGCTACGGCCTGGACGACCGGCGCGGATAGGGGGACCACCCCGTGCGCACCCCCTATGGTGTCGAGAAAGTGCCACGCCTGCTACGGCCTGGACGACCGGCGCGGATAGGGGGACCACCCCCTGCGCACCCCCTATGGTGTCGAGAAAGTGCCACGCCTGCTACGGCCTGGACGACCGGCGCGGTAAAGAAGACGCAATAGGGTGACCACCCCTTGCGCACCCCCCTAGGGTTCGCGAAAACTGCCAACTGCCTGCGTACGGCTGGACGACCGGCGCGGAATAGAGGGACCACCCCGTGCGCACTGGCCCCTATGGTGTCGAGAAAAGTGCCACGCCTGCTACGGCCCTTGACTACCGGCGTCGGATAGGGGGACCACCCCGTGCGCACCCCCTATGGTGGTCGAGAAACTGCCAACATCGCCTGCTTAAAGGTCTCAACGGCCTTACCTAACCCGCGCGGATAGGGGGCCACCGCCTTGCGCACCGCCCCTATGGTAATCGAGAAGTGCCACGCCTGCTAAACGGGGACGACCGGCGCGGATAGGGGGACCACCCCCTGCGCACCCCCTATGGTGTCGAGAAACTGCCACGCCTGCTGCGGCCTGGACGACCGGCGCGGATAGGGGGACCACCCCGTGCGCACCCACTATGGCGTCGAGAAAGTGCCACGCCTGCTACGGCCTGGACGACCGGCGCGGATAGGGGGACCACCCCCTGCGCACCCCCTATGGTATCGAGAAAGTGCCACGCCTGCTACGGCCTGGACGACCGAGCTGAGCTGTGCTGTGCTGAGCTGAGCTGTGCTGAGCTGTGCTGAGCAGTGCTGTGCTGTGCTGTGCTGTACTGTGCTGTGCTGTGCTGTGCTGAGCTGTGCTGTGCTGTGCTGACTGTGCTGTGCTGTGCTGTGCTGAGCTGTGCTGTGCTGTGCTGAGCTGAGCTGAGCTGAGCTGTGCTGAGCTATGCTGAGCTGAGCTGAGCTGAGCTGTGCTGAGCTATGCTGAGCAGTGCTGTGCTGTGCTGTGCTGTGCGAGAAGGAGAAGGGGAGGGGGGAGGTGTGAGACGCGGGTGCGGCGCGGCAGGGAAGAAAACCAGAACCCCACGAAACATGTGGGGAAATATTCCGTAACCTTGGATGCCATTCTCCATGGTTCCGCGGTCGGCCCAAAAAAGCCCCCCTAAGACCACTCCTCGGCCCGCCACGTCGACGGAAATTAAACACCACGCTCGAGGTTTATTCTCCGAGGTCCCAGGTGGGCAAAAGGGTTTGGAGAGACGTCTTTCGTCAACCTGCGCTTTGGCGCTTACTCTGGAGGTCTGGGTTTCGTTTCTGCGGTGTACCCTCCCAATGCATGACCTGGGGCGCGGCCACACCCACGGGAAATGAACCCAGATTTGGAGGTTTATTTTCCGACGCCCCGGGGCGGAGCAATTAACCCTCGCCCAGGACGTTCGTCGGCTCGCCACGTCCACGGAATGCTAGCACCAACTCTGAAGTCTTCCCCCCAGGCTCCAGATGGGGCACAGACGTTTCGCCCGGATCGTTCGTGATCAACGACGCCCACGAAAAATACTCCGTAACCTTGGAGGCCATTCTCCATGGTCCCGCGGTCGGGCAAAAAGAACCCCAAGACCACTCCTCGGCCCGCCACGTCGACGGAAATTAAACACCACGCTCGAGGTTTATTATTTGAGGTCCCAGGTGGGCAAAAGGGTTCTGGAGAGACGTTTTTCGTCAACTTTCGATTTGGCGCTTACTCTGAAATTCTGGGTTTCGTATCTGTGGCGTTCCGTCTCTACCCTCCCAATGCATGACCCAGGGCGCGGCCACACTCACGGAAAATGAACCAAGATTTGGAGATTAATTTCCGACGCCCCGGGGCGGAGCAATTAACCTTCGCCCAGGACGTTCGTCGGCTCGCCACGTCCACGGAATGCTAGCACCAACTCTGAAGTCTTCCCCCCAGGCTCCAGATGGGGCACAGACGTCTCGACCGGATCGTTCGTGGATCAACGACGCCCACGAAAAAGACTCCGTAACCTCGAAGGCCATTCTCCAGGGCCCCGCGGCGCCGGCGGCCACCATCCACACCGTCCCCTCCAACCTCCCCCCGCGAGACCCCAGAGACGCTCCATTTCCACGTCCACACCATCGCGGGCAGACTCCGCGGCCGAAAGGCCGCGGGTCAGCCCTATAGTCTATATTCTAATGCCAGGGGCCGAGCGTGCCAGAACGCCGCAGGATCAACTGAGGCAAAATCGCCCTGGGCTGGCCCCGGGCCGCCCGGAGAGGCTCGAAGACACGCCAAGAGAGCCCCAAGAGGCCCAAGTCGGCCCGACAGGTCTCCAAAGTGCTCCTTGAGACCTCTCCAGAAGCTTCCCCAGACGGCCCCGAGCAGGAAAAAGCATTGATGTTCCTTGTTTTTGCCAGGTTTTTGCCGTTCTCGATTTGTCGGCTTCCACACGATCCACGACGGCCCAAGACGTTCCCAAGACGCCTCAAGATGGCCTAAGAGGCCTCCAAGGGAGCCCCAAGACGGGCCCAAAGGGCCTCCAAGTCGACTCAACGGGGGTCCTGCGTGTGCCAGAGTGCCGCAGGATCAAGGAAGTCAAAACCGCCCCGGGCTGGCCCCGGGCCGCCCAGGGACTCCTAGGGAGGCTCCAAGATACGCCCCAAGAGGCCCAAGCCGGCCCGACAGGTCTCCAAGGTGCTCCGTGAGACCTCCCGGGAAGCTTCCACAGAGGGCCCCGAGCAGGAAAAAGCATTGATGTTCTTTGTTTTTTGTTGTAAGGTTTTTGCCGTTCTCGCCTTGTCGGCTTCCAGACGATCCGCGACCGCCCAAGACGTCCCCAAGACGGGCCCAAAGGGCCCCCAAGTCGGCTCAACAGGCCCCCAGGTGGGCCCCAGACGCTCGAGATTGGCCCAAGATTGGCCCAAGCCGGCCCGAGAGGCCTCCAAGGTGCTCCATGAGACGTCCCCGGAACTTTCCCTAGATTGCCCCAGGGCCCCGGCGCGCTTGCAAGATGGTTAAAGAGAGCACCCCGAGCCGCCCCCAGAGGGCCCCAAGAGGGCCGAAGACGGTCCAAGAGGGCCTCCGAGACGGGTCCCGAGCGCTCGAAGACGCCCAAGACAGCCGCCCGACGGCCCAAGAGGCCCCCAAAATGCTCCAAGTGGGCTTCATAGAGAGCCCAGCCCAGGAGAGCCCGATCAAGGAACAATCGTCCCAATCCCAAGGGAAAACGCACATTTCAGCAGTTCCCGTGCTTTTCATTTTCGAAGCGTTCAAGACGGCCACACAGGCCCTCAAGATCGTCCCAAGACGCCTCAGGAGGCTGCCAGGAGGACCCCAAGACGGCCCAAGACTGCGCCAGGACGGTTCCTCAGGCGCCCATAGCGGCCCCAAGAGGAGGGCAGGACAGGGTGGGAGCGCTCCCGAGGGGCCCCAAGAGGGGGCCTGGAGGGCGCCAAGATGGCCCCAAGACGCATGTACTTGGGTACCCATCTCGCAAGCCCAAGAAGCATATCGAGTACATGCGGTTTGGTGCCCTCTCGGGGCCCCCTCGGGACGCTCTTGCGGCCCTCTTGAGGCCTTCGGGCCCCTCGAAGACAGGGCCGGGCGCATTCTGCCACAGAAAGGCCTCTCGTGGCAGAATGGTGGGCCCGCGCCCAGCGGCGTCCTGGGGCCCTCTTGGAGCCCTCTTGGACCCAAGACAGCCCCAAAGACGGCCCCAGACGGCCCGAAGACGGCCCAATTGGCGCCCAAGACGGCCCACGACGGCTCCAACACGGCCCCGAAGGCACGCAAGACGCCAAGACGGTCCAAGACGGTTCCCAAACGGCCCAAGAGGCGCTCAAAACGGCCCAGGACGGTTCCGAGACGGCCCGAACGGCACCGACGAGAGTCCACGAGGGCCCCCAGAGGCCCCCTCGAAGCCCGAAAGAAGCTCCAAGAGGCCCCCACACGGCCCCTAGGAGACCCTAAGTGGCCAACCGTGGGATCATCGCGCAGGGGCGCCGCGCGCCCGAACTACCTCCCCGCAAGCGTCCTATGTCTTGCTGCCGCCGCCGCCGTCATCGTCCCCGTCGGGCGGCGCCGGCAGGCGTCACGGAGCGTGCCGGTGCAGCTCGGGGCGCTGCTGTGGAAGGGGCGGATAGCCTTTCGGCAACATTCCCACCGCTCCCCCCTAGAATACTCTTGGCTGGATGTCGTGGACAGTCCACGGGTCAGCCCTAGTCTCTTCTACAATGCAGCGATCTTTGCGTGCCAGAAGGTCCTCTGTCCCGAAAGACTGGCCGGGCCCTCCAGGCCGCCCTGCGAGCCCCTGGGCCGCTACGAGACGGCTGCGGGGGTCCCAAGATGCCCCAAGATGCCCCAAGATGGCCCCAAGATACACCCAGAGAGCCCCAAGAGGCCCAAGCCGGCCCGACAGGTCTCCAAGGTGTTCCGGGAGACCTCCCAGGAAGCTTCTCCAGAGGGCCCCGAGCAGGAAAAAACAAAGATTTTCTTTGTTTTCTGCAAAGTTTTTGCCGTGCTCGCCTTGTCGGCTTCCATACGATCCGCGACGGCCTCAGACGTTCCCCAGACGCCTCCAAGACGGCCGAAGGCCCCCAAGAGAGCCCCAAGACGGGCCCAGATGGCCTCCAAGGCGGCTCAACAGGCCCCCAGAGGCTGGCCCCAGGCCGCCCAGAGAGGCTCACAGATACGCCAAGAGAGCCCCAAGAGGCCCAAGCCGGCCCGACAAGTCTCCAAGGTGCTCCGTGAGACCCCCCGGGAAGCTTCCCCTGAGGGCCCCGAGCAGGAATTTGCCTGACGAAGGACCCAACCAGATGCAGGTGTGAGTACCGCAATTGTGATTCACTTTTTCGGTGGTGATCTCTATGAGGTAACGAACCGTGCCAGGGGTGTGCCGAAATGAGTGGCGTGGTACACAATGCGAACGAAAATGATTGATCTGAGTACGTAGGGAGACTGAGCGCGGGTGAATATGAGCGCGAGTGCGTCTGACTGTGAATGAATATGCGTGCGAGCGAGTATGAATGCGAGTATGACAAAGCATGGTGTACTTGTATATGGATGTCAATAGTTTGAGAATGACTGCCTCTGAGTACTCGTGACGCTGGGCGTGGCCGCCGCAAGGAGCTTCCCCGGGACTCCCCGACGGCATCGCCCGCGCGCCGCGACGCCAATGCCGGCGCGCCCCCCCGCGAGGATCGCACCCGCTTCCTCCCCTTCTTTTACTCCCTCTTTGCCCGCGCACTCAAAAGTCCAAGGCTGCGTGCGCAGCGCAGCGCGGAGCCCCCGCGACGCGCACAGGTCGCCCCGAAGGGGTCCCAGCGACGCGCGCGGGTCTTCCGCTGCGCGGAGCAAACAGAACTAGCTGGCTGGCTGATAGCGGGCAAGGCTCTTGCCGCCGGGCAGAGCGACGACGGGCGAGCGAGGCGCTGGGCAGAACGCAGCACGGAGTCCCCGCGACGCGCACTGGTCGCCCCGGAGGGGTCCCAGCGACGCGCGCGGGTCGTCCACTGCGCCGAGCAAAGAGAGCTAGCTGGCTGGCTGATAGCGGGCAAGTCTCTTGCGCCACGGGGACCTCCAGTGGAGTTTCCTTATGGGGCCACGAAACGTGTGAGGGATGTGCCGAAATGAGTGGCGGGGATGCATGCGGACTGCCACTGGGACCTTCGGCGGAGCTCCCATGGGGCCACGAGACGCGTGAGGGGTGTGCCGACATGAGTGGCGGGGACGCATGCGGACTGTGCCACGGGGACCCTCGGCGGAGCTCCTATGGGGCCACGAAACGTGCGAGGGGTGTGCCGAAATGAGTGGCGGGGACGCGTGCGGACTGTGCCACTGGGACCTTCGGCGGAGCTCCTATGGGGCCACGAAGCGTGTGAGGGGTGTGCCGAAATCTTGTTATTTGCCAGGTTTTCGGCTTCCACACGATCCGCGACGGCCCAATACGTTCCCAAGACGCCTCCAAGATGGCCGAAGAGGCCTCCAAGAGAGCCCCAAGACGGGCCCACAGGGCCTCCAAGTCGGTTCAACACGCCCCCAGAGGCTGGCCCCGGACCGCCCCGGGCCGCCCAGAGAGGCTCGAACACACGCCACGAGAGCCCCAAGAGGCCCAAGCCGGCCCGACAGGTCCCCAAGGTGTTCCGTGAGACCTCCCGGGAAGCTTGCCCAGAGGGCCCCGAGCAGGAAATTAGCTTGGCGAAGGACCCAACCATATGCTGTTGTGAACACCGTCGTTGTGAGCATCGCATCCGGAGGTACTCTCTCTGGGCCAAGAAACGCTGTCCTGGGTGGGGGAGACGCATGCGAATTGTGTCACTGGGATTTCGGTGGGGTTCCCTATGGAACTACGAAACGCTGTCCTGGGTGGGGGAGGCGCATGCGCCCCCCCCACTAGAGCCCTCGGTGGACCTCCCTATGGGGCCACGAAACGCTGTCTTGGGCGTGGGGGACGCATGCGCCCCCTCCCACTGCGGCCTTCGGTGGAGCTCCCAATGGGGCCACGAAACGCTATTTTGGGCCTGGGGGACGCATGCGGCACCCCCCTTCTGGAGCCTTCGGTGGAGCTCCCTATGGCGCCACCAAACGCTGTCCTGGGCGTGGGGGACGCATGTGGCCCCCCCTCACCGGGGCCTTCGGTGGAGCTCCCTATGGGGCCACGAAACGCTGTCCTGGGCGTGGGGGACGCATGTGCCCCCCCCCCCATTGGGGCTTTCGGTGGAGCTCCCTATGGGGCCACGAAACGCTGTCCTGGGCGTGGGGACGCACGTGGCCCCCCCCACGGGCCTTCGGTGGACCTCCCTATGACGCCACGAAAACGCTGTCCTGGAAGTGGGGGGCGCATGCGGCCCCCCCCACTGGGGCCTTTGGTGGAGTTCCCTGTGGGGCCACGAAACGCTGGGCGTGGGGGACGCACGTGGCCCCCCCCACTGGGGCCTTCGGTGGAGCTCCTTATGGGGCCACGAAACGCTGTCCTGGGCGTGGGGGACGCATGTGGCCCCCCCTCACCGGGGCCTTCGGTGGAGCTCCCTGTGGGGCCACGAAACGCTGTCCTGGGCGTGGGGACGCACGTGGCCCCCCCCACGGGCCTTCGGTGGACCTCCCTATGACGCCACGAAAACGCTGTCCTGGAAGTGGGGGGCGCATGCGGCCCCCCCCACTGGGGCCTTTGGTGGAGTTCCCTGTGGGGCCACGAAACGCTGGGCGTGGGGGACGCACGTGGCCCCCCCCACTGGGGCCTTCGGTGGAGCTCCTTATGGGGCCACGAAACGCTGTCCTGGGCGTGGGGGACGCATGTGCCCCCCCACTGGGGTTTTCGGTGTAGCTCCCTATGGGGCCATGAAACGCTGTCCCAGGCGTGGGAGACGCATGTGGCCCCCCCCACTGGGGATTTCGGTGGAGCTCCCTATGGGGCCAGCAAACGCTGTACTGTGTGTGCCGAAGCAGAGACATACGAAGAGCAGAGGCCGGGAGGGGGAGGATGGGGGAGGAGGAGGAGGAGGAAGGAGGTGGGACGCGGGGCGCTGTCTCTTCAAAACGAGGACCCAACACCACAGGATGGTTGGGAAAAACATTGATGTTCGTGGTTTGTTGCAGGGTGTTTGCCGTGCTCGCCTTTGTCGGCTCCCACACGATACACACCCCAAGAGGTTCCCAAGACGCCTCCAAGACGGCCGAAGCGACCCCCAAGAAAGCCCCAAGACGGGCCCAGAGGGCCTCCAAGTCGGTTCAACAGGCCCCCAGGTGGGCCCCAGACGCTCAAGATTGGCCCAAGATTGGCCCAAGCCGGCCCGACAGGTCTCGAAGGTGCTCCGAGAGTCCTCCCGGGAAGCTTCCCCAGAGGGCCCCGAGTAGGACAACATAGATTTTCATTTCTTCTGGCAGGGTTTTGGCGGTGTTCGCTTTCCCCCCTTGCAGGCGATCCACGACCGCCCAAGACGTTCCCAACACGGCTCCCAGACGGCCGACAAGGAACCCAAAGGGAGCCCCGAGACAGGCCCAGAGGGCCCCAAGTCGGCTCAACAGTCCCCCAGATGTGCCACAGGCGCTCGAGATTGGTCCAACATTGGTCCAAACTGGCCCGACAGACAGCCAAGGTTCTCCATGAGACCTCCCCAGAAGCTTCCCCAGAGGGCCCCGAGCAAGACAAAGCCTAGATTTGTATTGCTTATTGCACGGTTTTTGCCGTGCTTGCCTGGTCGGCTTCCACACGATCCACCACCGCCGCCCAAGGCGTTCCCAAGACGGCTTCAAGACGGCCGACGACGCCCCTGAGAGAGCCCAAAGACGACCCCACAGGGCCCCAGAGGAGGAGCAGGGTGAGCAGGTATATTGGGGAGGGCGAGGGGCGAAGGGGAGGGGAGGAGGAGCAAGGACGCAAGCGAACATCGCGCGGACGATGACAGAGCGGGAATGAAGACGACGACGACTTGGCTATGACGGCGACGATGAGGGCAGCAGCGGAGGCGGCAGCACTGGGGGGAGAGCAAGACACCAGGCTCAGAGCATCGACGAGAGCCCAAGAGGGCCCCCAGAGGCCCCCTCGCAGCCGAGGGGCTGACCGCCATGTCGATAGCCTTTCGGCAGCATTCCCGCCGCTGCCCCGAGAATATTTTCGGCCAGATGTCGTGGACGGGAATCCACGGGTCAGCCCTAGTCTTCTCTACTACATTGCAGGCATACGCGCGTGCGAGAGGGGCGGGGGTCGGAGAGCTCCTCCGACGCCCCGGCCCCGGGCGGCGCGGTTTAAAGACGCCCCGGGCGGCTCCAGAGAGGCTCCGGAGGCCCCAGGAGGCCCCCAAGACAGCTCAAGGAGCCCCCGAGACGCCCAAAGAGCGCTCCAAGAGGCCGCCCAGACGGCACAAGAGGCTTGCAAGCGTATTCCCCCAGGGCCCCGAGCGGCCAAAATCATCCACTTTACGACGGTTTTGGAAGGATTTTGGCCTTCTCGCCTTTTCCGCTTTCCGACGCTCGAAGACGGCCCAAGAGGCCTCCAAGAGCGCCCCAGAACGGCCCAAGAGGCCTCCAAGAGCGCCCCAAGACAGCCCAAGAGGGCCCCAAGACGACCCAAGAGACGCTCAAGACGGCCCACGAGGGCCCGAAGACAGGCCCAAGAGGGGGCCAAGAGGGGGACCACGGACCGAAAATCCGAGCCTTCCGCCCCAAGAGGGCGCCAGGAGGCCCAAACAGGCCCCCAAGAGGCCCCAAGGGGCCGCCAAGAATCCCCCGAAGAGGCCCCAGGAGGCTCCCAAGGAGCCCAAACGAGGCCCCAACAGAGGCCCCAACAGCTTCCAAAATGGCCCCAAAGAGGCCTCGAGCCCGCCTCCGAGCTTCCTCGCCGCGAGGGTGCCAAACACGGGCCCAGGACGGCCCAAGGCGCGCTCAAGACGGCCCAAGACGACTCCAAGACGGTCCCAGGAGGGTGGGCCCAGGACGGCCCAAGGACGCGCCCGGTCGGGGCCTCAAGACGGGCCAAGATGGCAAGAGAGCCCCAGCTGGCAAAAATCGTTTATTTTCCATTGTTTACTGTTACACCCTTTGCGTTTCCCGCCATTTCGGTGGTCCGATGCACCAAGAGGCCCCAGAAAGTCCCAGGAGAGTCCGAGGAAACGCCCAGGAAGGCCCCAAGACGGGCCAAGACGGACCCAGAACAACCCAAGGCGCGCTGCGACGGCTCAAGACGGCTCCAAGACAGCCCCAAGAGGGTGCCAACACGGCCCCTGCTGGGGCCAGGACGGCCCAAGGAGGCGTACAGGAGGGGCCCAAGACGACTCCAAGGCGGCCCCCTCACAGTCCCAGACGGCTCCGAGACAGCCCCACGATAGTGCCAACAAGGACCCCGATGGGCCCAGAACGGCCTACGGACGCGCCCATGCGGGGCCCACGACGAACCAAGACGGCCCCATCACGGCAAACGGCGCCCTCAAGACGGGCCTAGATGGCTCCAAGACGGCCCTTTGAGGGAGCCAACGCGGCCCCACACCCTTCGGGCGAACATTTGGGGGGGCTGGGAGCTTGCGACAAGTCTCCCACATTCATTGTACTGCCCCATTCTGTTCGCCTGGAGGCCTCCTCCAACCCTGTGGGCGAACAAGAGGAAACCCAGCGGGCCGCCAACCCTGGGGCCCGTGGGCCCCGCGCCGCTTGGGCAGAAGACGAACGCCGGGTCTGACAGGCCAGCTACCGCCCCCCTATGCCCGATATGCTGTGCCATTCTGTTCCCCCAGGGGCCTTGGCAAACTCTTCGGGCCAACCAGACCGGACCCCTGGGACAGCAGCCAATTGATATGACCCAGGGACCTCTCCGCATTCTTCGGACGAGCACCTGGGGGGCCCAGGAGATTCGGACAAGTCTTCCCCATTCCTTGCCCTGTCCCGTTCTGTTCGCCCGAAGGCCTCCACAGACCCTCTGGGCGAACAGAATGGGACATGGCGAACAAACCCTCCCGTTGGCGGTGATGCGACTGGATCGCACCATCAAGGCGTGCCCGGAGGTGATGGCCGACCCAACAGCGGTTTCTCTTAAGAGTTTTACAGGATTTCAAATTTTCTTGAAGCTCTCTTGGGCCCTCCCTGTAGATCCTTGCGAGCCTCCCCGGCGCTTTCGGTGGCTTTCCCCGATGGCCTCCCGAGCCCTTCCCCGGGCGCTCCTGAGACGCCTCAGATGGGCTTCGACTTCGACGCACATCCCCGAGAGACTTCGAAACTGCCCTCACTATAGGAGGGGGGGGGAACGAGCAGTGCGCTGGGCCAAGCTGCTGGAGCGCTGAAAGAGCTCGGACGCGAAAGCGCGGTCTCGCTGCCGCCGCCCGAGCCGCCGCCGTGTTTGTAGATTTTCGGTACAATCTGCGCCGTTCCTCCGAGAACCATTCCAGAAAGATGTCGTGGACGGAGTCCACGGGTCAGCCCTAGTCTCTACAACATGGCAGGCATACGCGCGTGCGAGAGGGGCGGGGGTCGGGGAACTCCGACGCCCCGGCCCCCAGCGGCGCGGTTTAAAGATGCCCCTGGCGGCTCCGGAGAGGCTCCAGAGGCCCCAGGAGGCCCCCAAGACAGCTCAAGGAGCCCCCGAGACGCCCAAAGAGCGCTCCAAGAGGCCGCCCAGACGGCACAAGAGGCCTGCAAGCGTATTCCCCGAGGGCCCCGAGCGGCAAAAATCATCCACATTACGACGGTTTTGGAAGGATTTTGGCCTTCTCGCCTTTTCCGCTTTCCGACGCTCGAAGACGGCCCAAGAGGCCTCCAAGAGCGCCCCAGAACGGCCCAAGAGGCCTCCAAGAGCGCCCCAAGACAGCCCAAGAGGGCCCCAAGACGACCCAAGAGACGCTCAAGACGGCCCACGAGGGCCCGAAGACAGGCCCAAGAGGGGGCCAAGAGGGGGACCACAGACCGAAAATCCGAGCCTTCCGCCCCAAGAGGACGCCAGCAGGCTTTTTTTTTTCCTCCCCAACGCCCCGAGCGGATCCCGCCACGAGGCACGACAGGCCCCCACGAGCCTCGCGAACCCCCAGGAGCCCCAGGAGAACGCACAGCCGACGCCGCCCCCGCGCGGCCCGGCCTCAAGGCGCAAGCACTTTGCACCTCAGCAACTTCTGGAAGCCGCCGACCCCGCGCCCCCAGTCCAGCGACGCCGTCCCGTCCTGGTGGCCCTGCAGCCTGTGCTGAAACCGAGGCCCAGCACCCTCGCTGCACTGCACGCCCGCGAAGCACCGGCCCGCCTGCCTCACCCGCATGCGGCCCTCGCAGCAATGAGCTCGGCCATCAGCGCGTCGTATTGCGCCTGGAGTGCCTGCCATCGAGCCTGCGAAAGCCTGCATCCCCTCCACCATCGCGCGATGAGCGTGGCTGCATCCTCCTGCTCCTGGCCCGATGGCTCGCCCCATACCCCGAAAAGGTGGCCCTCTCCAGGGTCAGGCGGGAGCGCCCTCGGGACCCAGACCATGTCCGTCAAGGCGCTCCCCTCTCTCTCCTTGCCCTCCTCCTTGGCCACGTCCTCGTTCGCCAACCTCGCACCCAGCGACGCGTGGCCCGCCTCCTCGCGCATCGGCTGCTCGGTGGACGGGCCCCCAAGCGGCCCAAGCTCCTCCAGCAGCCCGTCGAAGAAGACGTCGAGGTCGTCGAGCTCCGTGTCCAAGGCCGCGCCCGCCGTGTGGCGAGAGCTAGCCGTCGTGCTCTCCTGCCCAGCCGAGCTACCTCCCCCGCCGCGTACGGTTGCGGGGTTGCTCTCGCGAGGGCTCGCCGTCACCTCCGCCTCCTGGCGCTCCTCCTTGGCGGCCTCCTCCTCCACGACCTTCGCCTCCAACCCCGAGGAGTGCTCCCAGTCGCACTCGCCCACGTCGGAGGACAGGCCGCTGCTGAGTGGCGCCGCCGTCGCAGCGACCGAGCCCTCGCCCTCGGCGTGCTCCGCCGCGTGCGCCTGCCACTCCTTGATGAGGCGCAGCAGGTCCTCCACCTTGTCCCCCTCCTCGTCGTTCGGGTGCCTGAGCAGCGCGCTGACCGCGTCTAGCTCCCTGCACCGCCGCACGACCACTGGAGGAAGACGGCTCCCGCGCTGGCGGGCCGGCTGGAGGCCAGCCGCGAGCGTGCGCCCACCCACAAGCGCCACCATCTCGGCCGCGGCGCCCAGTAGCTGCTGCGCTCGCGCTCCGAGCGCAGAGCGCACCACAGAGAACTGCCCCTGCGCCACGGCCTCGGTCGGCGCCTGCTGCTCCTGCGTGGCCGCTCCGCTCGTCGCAGCCTGCAGGCGCGCCATGAGCTCGGCGGCTTCCCCCAGCGTCCCGACGGTCGTGAGGGAGGCACCGTGGCGGACCGTGTAGACACGCCCGCCACTACTGCGCCCGCCGCCACCGCGCACCATGAGGGCGCAGCCGCGGACGCGCGGCCCCCGCCGCGCGCGCACCCGTCCGAGGGCCGACCCGCGCGGGACGGCACGCCTCTTGAGCCAAAATGGCTACGGAAGAGGACGCCAGCAGGCCCAAACAGGCCCCCAAGAGGCCCCAAGGGGCCGCCAAGAATCCCCCGAAGAGGCCCCAGGAGGCTCCCAGGGAGCCCAAACGAGGCCCCAACAGAGGCCCCAACAGCCTCCAAAATGGCCCCAAAGAGGCCTCGAGCCCGCCTCCGAGCTTCCTCGCCGCGAGGGTGCCAACACGGCCCCAGACGGGCCCAGGACGGCCCAAGGCGCGTTCAAGACGGCCCAAGACGATTCCAAGACGGTCCCAGGAGGGTGCGCCCAGGACGGCCCAAGGACGCGCCCGGTCGGGGCCTCAAGCTGGGCCAAGATTGCAAGAGAGCCCCAGCTGGCAAAAATCGTTAATTGTCCATTGTTTATTGTTACATCCTTTGCGTTTCCTGCCATTTCGGCGGTCCGATGCACCAAGAGGCCCCAGAAAGTCGCAGGGAGGTCCGAGGAAACGCCCAGGAAGGCCCCAAGACGGGCCAAGACGCACAACCCAAGGCGCGCTGCGACGGCTCCAAGACAGCCCTAAGAGGGTGCCAACACGGCCCCTGCTGGGCCCAGGACGGCCCAAGGAGGCGCACAGGAGGGGCCCAAGACGACTCCAAGGCGGCCCCCTCACGGTCCCAGACGGCTCCAAGACAGCCCCACGATAGTGCCAACAAGGACCCCGATGGGCCCAGGACGGCATACGGACGCGCCCATGAGGGGCCCACGACGAACCAAGACGGCCTCATCACGGCAAACGGCGCCCTCAAGACGGGCCTAGACGGCTCCAAGACGGCCCTTTGAGGGAGCCAACGCGGCCCCATACCCTTCGGGCGAACACTTGGGGGGGCTGGGAGCTTGCGACAAGTCTCCCACATTTATTGTCCTGCCCCATTCTGTTCGCCTGGAGGCCTCCTCCAACCCTGTGGGCGAACAAGAGGAAACCCAGCGGGCCGCCAACCCTGGGGCCCGTGGGCCCCGCGCCGCTTGGGCAGAAGACGAACGCCGGGTCTACCGCCCCCCTTTGCCGATATGCTGTGCCCAGGGGCCTTGGCACACTCTTCGGGCCAACCAGACCGGACCCCTGGGACAGCAGCCAATTGATATGACCCAGGGACCTCTCCGCATTCTTCGGACGAGCACATGGGGGGCCCAGGAGATTCGGACAAGTCTTCCCCATTCCTTGCCCTGTCCCGTTCTGTTCGCCCGAAGGCCTCCACAGACCCTCTGGGCGAACAGAATGGGACATGGCGAACAAACCCTCCCGTTGGCGGTGATGCGACTGGATCGCACCATCAAGGCGTGCCCGGAGGTGATGGCCGACCCAACAGCGGTTGCTTTAAAGATTTTACAGAATTTCAAATTTTCTTGAAGCTCTCTTGGGCCCTCCCTGTAGATCCTTGCGAGCCTCCCCGGCGCTTTCGGTGGCTTTCCCCGATGGCCTCCCGAGCCCTTCCCGGGCGCTCCTGAGACGCCTCAGATGGGCTTCGACTTCGACGCACATCCCCGAGAGACTTCGAAACTGCCCTCACTAGGAGGGGGGGAACGAGCAGTGCGCTGGGCCAAGCTGCTGGAGCGCTGCAAGTGCTCGGACACGAAGGCGCGGTCTCGCTGCCGCCGCCCGAGCCGCCGCCGTGTTTGTAGATTTTCGGTACAATCTGCGCCGTTCCTCCGAGAACCATTCCAGAAAGATGTCGTGGACGGAGTCCACGGGTCAGCCCTAGTCTCTACTACAATGCAGCGTTCACCGCTAGCCAAATGGTTAAGCAGTGGCCGCGGGCCGGCCCCTGCGGAGCCCTCCCCGGGCGCCCAAGCAAGCTCTGGTCGACTCCAGCGCGGCTCCGAGGCTGCCCCAGGCCGCTCCGAGACGCTCCGAGATGCCTCCCCGGAGGCGCCCTGGCAGCTCAGCAGCCTCCCCCTCGCGCCCACGATGGCCCAAGACACTCCAACACGCGCCAGCAGGAGCGTCTGAGGAGGGGAAAAAGAAGCATTTCCTCTGGAAAACGAGCCACTTTCAAGTTCCTGCTGACGAGGTTCCCTGTCAGCTCCCGGTGCGTGGTTCTCCCCGCGCCCTCGCGTTCTTTTCGGTTGCTTCGGGCCCCCTGTCCGGCCCTTCTGGCGCCTCGGGGCCCTCTTCCGGCCCTCCGCGGCCTCCTCCGGGCTCTCTTGGGATTTCTTCGGGCGCTCCGAGATGCTTCCGGAGGCGCCCTGCAAGCTCAGCAGCCTCCCCCGCGCACCCAAAATGGCCCCAGAGCGGTCTAACACGCGCCGGCAGGAGCGCCTGAGGAGGGAAAAAAACACATTTTCTTTGGAAAACCAGCCACTTCGACGTTCCTGCTGACGAGGTTCCCTGCGAGCTCCCGGTGCGTGCTTTTCCCCGCGCCCTCGCGTTCTTTGCGGCCCCACCAGGGGCTGGGTAATGTTCGTTTTGAGTGCCCCTCAAAACGAACACCTGGAAGCTCTTCTTGGTTCCGTCCTGGCGCCCTCGAGGCCTCTCCCGAGACGGCCTTGAAACCGCGAGGAGCTTCCCAAAGGATCCCAGCAACATCTCAGGAACTCTGAAGAGAGCCCCGAGAGACGCCTAGGAAGACCCCGCGAGAGGCCGCGCTCTGTTCGTTTTGAGCGCCCCTCAAAACGAACACCACGAAGCTCGTTTTAGTTCCGTCCTGACGCCCTCGAGGCCCCTCCCGAGACGGCCTTGAAACCGCGAGGAGCTTCCCAAAGGATCCCAGCAACATCTCAGGAACTTTGAAGAGAGCCCCGAGAGACGCCTAGGAAGACCCCGCGAGAGGCCGCGCTCTGTTCGTTTTGAGCGCCCCTAAACACGAATACCACGAAGCTCTTTGTGGTTCCGTCCTGGCGCCCTCGAGGCCCCTACCGAAACGGCCTTGAAGCCGCGAGGAGCCCCCCAAAGGAGCCCAAGAAGATCTCAGGAACTTCGAAGAGAGCCCCGACAGAGGCGTAGGAAGGCCCCGCGAGAGGCCGCGCTCTGTTCGTTTTGAGCGCCCCTCAAAACGAACACCACGAAGCTCGTTTTGGTTCCGTCCTGGCGCCCTCGAGGCCCCTACCAAGACGGCCTTCAAGCCGGGAGGACCTTCCCAAAGGAGCCCAAGAAGATCTCAGACGCTTCGAAGAGAGCCCCGAGAGACGCCTGGGAAGGCCCCACCAGGGGCTGGGCACTGTTCGTTTTGAGCGCCCCTCAAAACGAACACCTGGAAGCTATGTTTTGTTCCGTCCTGGCGCCCTCGAGGCCCCTCCCGAGACGGCCTTGAAACCGCGAGGAGCCTCCCAAAGGAGCCCACGAAGATCTCAGGAACTTCGACGAGAGCCCCGACAGAGGCATAGGAAGACCCAGCGAGAGGCCGCGCTCTGTTCATTTTGAGCGCCCCTCAAAACGAACACCACGAAGCTCTTTGTGGTTCCGTCCTGGCGCCCTCGAGGCCCCTACCGAAACGGCCTTGAAGCCGCGAGGAGCTTCCCAAAGGAGCCCAAGAAGATCTCAGGAACTTCGAAGAGAGCCCCGAGAGAGGCCTAGGAAGACCCCGCGAGAGGCCACGCACTCTTCTTTTTGAGCGCCCCTCACAACGAACATCACGAAGCTCGTTTTGGTTCCGTCCTGGCGCCCTCGAGGCCCCTACCAAGACGGCCTTCAAGCCCGGATGACCTTCCCAAAGGAGCCCAAGAAGATCTCAGACGCTTCGAAGAGAGCCCCGAGAGACGCCTGGGAAGGCCCCACCAGGGGCTGGGCACTGTTCGTTTTGAGCGCCCCTCAAAACGTTGTTACGTCCTGGCGCCCTCGAGGCCCCTCCCGAGACGGCCTTCCAACCGCGAGGAGCTTCCCAAAGGAATCCAATAACATCTCAGGAACTTCGAAGAGAATTCCGACACGGCTTCCGAACTAAAAGTGTCACAACACCATTCCAACGCTTACCTCCAGGACGGAGTTCGCGGATCCAGCCGACACCGTGGACGGCCTGGCGCACAGAATTTCCGGACGTCGTCGCCGTCGGCCGCCTCTGCGACAGGCGAACACCACGCCATTAATCCTGATCGCTTTGCGGCAGCACCCCTTCACCCCGCAAGTGGACGTAGTCCACGGGTCAGCCCTAGTCATCTATACTATATGGCCGGAGGAACCGCGTGCCGGACGGAAAAAAACGTCAAATGGCCGGAAACAGCTCCGAGACGCTCCGGAGGCCGCCCCGACGGCCCAAAGACGGCTCCGAGCCGCTCAAAGACGGCTCCGACCCGCTCAAGATGCCCCGAAGGCGGCCCAAGAGGGCCCCGAGACGCGCAATGATCCAGCCAAGACGCCCGAGATTGGCCCAAGACGGCCCAAGAGCTCCCCAAGACGGCCCCACAGGCCTCCCAAGAGGCCTCCCAAGAGAGTCCCGAGAGGCCCGAGGTTTTTTGCTTCCTCGCTTTTTCAGCTTCCCGACGCTCCGAAACTCCCCCAGAGGCACCCAAGACGGCCCAAAGACGGCTCCGAGCCGCTCAAAGACGGTTCCGACCCGCTCAAGATGCCCCGAAGGCGGCCCAAGAGGGCCCCGAGACGCGCAATGATCCAGCCAAGACGCCCGAGATTGGCCCAAGACGGCCCAAGAGCTCCCCAAGACGGCCCAACAGGCCTCCCAAGAGGCCTCCCAAGAGAGCCCCGAGAGGCCAAAATCGTTGATTTCATTGTTTTGTTTCCGAGGTTTTTTGCTTCCTCGCTTTTTCAGCTTCCCGACGCTCCGAAACCCCCCCAGAGGCACCCAAGACCGCTCCAAGACGGTCCACGAGGTCCCCAAGAGGACCCCAAGACGGCCCAAGAGGGCCCCAAGACGGTCCAAGGCGGCCCCAGGACGGCCCCAGAGGCGCCCAAGACAGGCCAACGGGACCCCAAGATGGCCCGAAGAGCGGCCCAAGATGGCTCCAAGACGGCCCGAGGACCGCCCAAGAAGGCCCTCGGGGGCCCCAAGACAGCCCAAGGGGCGCGATAGACGAGCCCAGAGAGGCCCGAGAGGCCCCCAGGAGCCCAAAAGAGGTCCCCAAGAGGTGCTACGACGGGGCTTCAAAACTGCTTCGAAGCGAGGGGGGCGGACGAGGGGACCGCCTCAGGAGGTTTTGGACGGTTTTGGGCCTCAAAATCATCCGCTTCACGACGGTTTTGGAAGGATTTTGGCCTTCTCGCCTTTTCCGCTTGCCGACGCTCGAAGACGGCCCAAGAGGCCTCCAAGAGCGCCCCAGAACGGCCCAAGAGGTTTCCAAGAGCGCCCCAAGACAGCCCAAGAGGGCCCCAAGACGACCCAAGAGACGCTCAAGACGGCCCACGAGGGCCCGAAGACAGGCCCAAGAGGGGGCCAAGAGGGGGACCACGGACCGAAAATCCGAGCCTTCCGCCCCAAGAGGGCGCCAGGAGGCCCAAACAGGCCCCCAAGAGGCCCCAAGGGGCCGCCAAGAATCCCCCGAAGAGGCCCCAGGAGGCTCCCAAGGAGCCCAAACGAGGCCCCTACAGAGGCCCCAGAGGCCCCAACAGCTTCCAAAATGGCCCCAAAGAGGCCTCGAGCCCGCCTCCGAGCTTCCTCGCCGCGAGGGTGCCAACACGGCCCCAGACGGGCCCAGGACGGCCCAAGGCGCGCTCAAGACGGCCCAAGACGATTCCAAGACGGTCCCAGGAGGGTGCGCCCAGGACGGCCCAAGGACGCGCCCGGTCGGGGCCTCAAGACGGGCCAAGATGGCAAGAGAGCCCCAGCTGGCAAAAATCGTTAATTTTCCATTGTTTACTGTTACACCCTTTGCGTTTCCCGCCGTTTCGGCGGTCCGATGCACCAAGAGGCCCCAGAAAGTCCCAGGAGGGTCCGAGGAAACGCCCAGGAAGGCCCCAAGACGGGCCAAGACGGACCCAGCACAACCCAAGGCGCGCTGCGACGGCTCAAGACGGCTCCAAGACAGCCCCAAGAGGGTGCCAACACGGCCCCTGCTGGGCCCAGGACGGCCCAAGGAGGCGCACAGGAGGGGCCCAAGACGACTCCAAGGCGGCCCCCTCACGGTCCCAGACGGCTCCAAGACAGCCCCACGAGGACCCCGATGGGCCCAGGACGGCCTACGGACGCGCCCATGAGGGGCCCACGACGAACCAAGACGGCCCCATCACGGCAAACGGCGCCCTCAAGACGGGCCTGGACGGCTCCAAGACGGCCCTTTGAGGGAGCCAACGCGGCCCCACACCCTTCGGGCGCACACTTGGGGGGGCTGGGAGCTTGCGACAAGTCTCCCACATTCATTGTCCTGCCCCATTCTGTTCGCCTGGAGGCCTCCTCCAACCCTGTGGGCGAACAAGAGGAAACCCAGCGGGCCGCCAACCCTGGGGCCCGTGGGCCCCGCGCCGCTTGGGCAGAAGACGAACGCCGGGTCTGACAGGCCAGCTACAGCCCCCCTTTGCCCGATATGCTGTGCCATTATGTTCCCCCAGGGGCCTTGGCAAACTCTTCGGGCCAAGCAGACCGGACCCCTGGGACAGCAGCCAATTGATATGACCCTGGGACCTCTCCGCATTCTTCGGACGAGCACCTGGGGGGCCCAGGAGATTCGGACAAGTCTTCCCCATTCCTTGCCCTGTCCCGTTCTGTTCGCCCGAAGGCCTCCACAGACCCTCTGGGCGAACAGAATGGGACATGGCGAACAAACCCTCCCGTTGGCGGTGATGCGACTGGATCGCACCATCAAGGCGCGCCCGGAGGTGATGGCCGACCCAACAGCGGTTTCTCTAAAGATTTTACAGAATTTCGAATTTTCTTGAAGCTCTCTTGGGCCCTCCCTGTAGATCCTTGCGAGCCTCCCCGGCGCTTTCGGTGGCTTTCCCCGATGGCCTCCCGAGCCCTTCCCCGAGCGCTCCTGAGACGCCTCAGATGGGGTTCGACTTCGACGCACATCCCCGAGAGACTTCGAAACTGTCCTCAATAGGAGGGGGGGGAACAAGCAGTACGCTGGGCCAAGCTGCTGGAGCGCTGCAAGAGCTCGGACACGAAGGCGCGTTCTCACTGACGCCGCCCGAGCCGCCGCCGTGTTTGCAGATTTTCGGTACAGTCTGCGCCGTTCCTCCGAGAACCATTCCAGAAAGATGTCGTGGACGGAGTCCACGGGTCAGCCCTAGTCTATACTATATGGCCGGAGGAACCGCGTGCCGGAAGGAAATCCAGCCAAATGACTAGAAATGGCTCCGAGACGCTCCAGAGGCCGCCCCGACGGCCCAAAGACGGCTCCGAGCCGCTCAAGATGCCCCGAAGGCGGCCCACGAGGGCCCCGAGACGCGCAATGATCTGGCCAAGACGCCCAAAATTCGCCCAAGACGGCCCAAGAGCTCCCCAAGACGGCCCAATAGGCCTCCCAAGAGGCATCCCAGGAGAGGCCCGAGAGGCCAAAATCGTTGATTTTCATTGGTTTTCCCGAGGTTTTTTGCTTCCTCGCTTGTTCGGCTTCCCGACGCTCCGAAACCCTCCCAGAGGCATCCAAGACCGCTCCAAGACGGTCGAAGAGGTCCCCAAGAGGACCCCAAGACGGTCCAAGAGAGCTGCAAGACGGTCCAAGGCGGCCCCAGGACGGCCCCAGAGACGACCAAGACAGGCCACCGGGACCCCAAGATGGCCCGAAGAGCGGCCCAAGATGGCTCCAAGACGGCCCGAGGACCGCCCAAGAAGGCCCTAGGGGCCCCCAAGACAGCCCAAGGGGCGCAATAGACGGGCCCAGAGAGGCCCAAGAGGCCCCCAGGAGCCCAAAAGAGGTCCCCAAGAGGTGCCACGGGGCTTCAAAACTGCTTCGAAGCGAGAGGGGCGGACGAGGGGACCGCCTCATGAGGTTTTGGACGGTTTTGGGCCTCAAAATCATCTGCTTTACGACTGTTTTGGAAGGAGGTTCCCAAGAGGACCCCAAGACGGTCCAAGAGAGCTCCAAGACGGTCCAAGGTGGCCCCAGGACGGCCCCAGAGGCGCCCAAGACAGGCCAACGGGACCCCAAGATGGCCCGAAGAGCGGCCCAAGATGGCTCCAAGACGTCCCGAGGACCGCCCAAGAAGGCCCTAGGGGGCCCCAAGACAGCCCAAGGGGCGCGATAGACGGGCCCAGAGAGGCCCAAGAGGCCCCCAGGAGCCCAAAAGAGATCCCCAAGAGGTGCCACGGGGCTTAAAAACTGCTTCGAAGCGAGGGGGGCGGACGAGGGGACCGCCTCAGGAGGTTTTGGACGGTTTTGGGCCTCAAAATCGTCCGCTTTACGACGGTTTTGGAAGGATTTTGGCCTTCTCGCCTTTTCCGCTTTCCGACGCTCGAAGACGGCCCAAGAGGCCTCCAAGAGCGCCCCAGAACGGCCCAAGAGGTTTCCAAGAGCGCCCCAAGACAGCCCAAGAGGGCCCCAAGACGACCCAAGAGACGCTCAAGACGGCCCACGAGGGCCCGAAGACAGGCCCAAGAGGGGGCCAAGAGGGGGACCACGGACCGAAAATCCGAGCCTTCCGCCCCAAGAGGGCGCCAGGAGGCCCAAACAGGCCCCCAAGAGGCCCCAAGGGGCCGCCAAGAATCCCCCGAAGAGGCCCCAGGAGGCTCCCAAGGAGCCCAAACGAGGCCCCTACAGAGGCCCCAACAGCTTCCAAAATGGCCCCGAAGAGGCCTCGAGCCCGCCTCCGAGCTTCCTCGCCGCGAGGGTGCCAACACGGCCCCAGACCGGCCCAGGACGGCCCAAGGCGCGCTCAAGACGGCCCAAGACGATTCCAAGACGGTCCCAGGAGGGTGCGCCCAGGACGGCCCAAGGACGCGCCCGTTCGGGGCCTCAAGACGGGCCAAGATGGCAAGAGAGTCCCAGCTGGCAAAAATCGTTAATTTTCCATTGTTTACTGTTACACCCTTTGCGTTTCCCGCCGTTTCGGCGGTCCGATGCACCAAGAGGCCCCAGAAAGTCCCAGGAGGGTCCGAGGAACCGCCCAGGAAGGCCCCAAGACGGGCCAAGACGGACCCAGCACAACCCAAGGCGCGCTGCGACGGCTCAAGACGGCTCCAAGACAGCCCCAAGAGGGTGCCAACACGGCCCCTGCTGGGCCCAGGACGGCCCAAGGAGGCGCACAGGAGGGGCCCAAGACGACTCCAAGGCGGCCCCCTCACGGTCCCAGACGGCTCCAAGACAGCCCCACGAGGACCCCGATGGGCCCAGGACGGCCTACGGACGCGCCCATGAGGGGCCCACGACGAACCAAGACGGCCCCATCAGGGCAAACGGCGCCCTCAAGACGGGCCTAGACGGCTCCAAGACGGCCCTTTGAGGGAGCCAACGCGGCCCCACACCCTTCGGGCACACACTTGGGGGGGCTGGGAGCTTGCGACAAGTCTCCCACATTCATTGTCCTGCCCCATTCTGTTCGCCTGGAGGCCTCCTCCAACCCTGTGGGCGAACAAGAGGAATCCCAGCGGGACGCCAACCCTGGGGCCCGTGGGCCCCGCGCCGCTTGGGCAGAAGACGAACGCCGGGTCTGACAGGCCAGCTACCGCCCCCCTTTGCCCGATATGCTGTGCCATTCTGTTCCCCCAGGGGCCTTGGCAAACTCTTCGGGCCAAGCAGACCGGACCCCTGGGACAGCAGCCAATTGATATGACCCTGGGACCTCTCCGCATTCTTCGGACGAGCATCTGGGGGGCCCAGGAGATTCGGACAAGTCTTCCCCATTCCTTGCCCTGTCCCGTTCTGTTCGCCCGAAGGCCTCCACAGACCCTCTGGGCGAACAGAATGGGACATGGCGAACAAACCCTCCTGTTGGCGGTGATGCGACTGGATCGCACCATCAAGGCGCGCCCGGAGGTGATGGCCGACCCAACAGCGGTTTCTCTAAAGATTTGACAGAATTTCAAAATTTTCTTGAAGCTCTCTTGGGCCCTCCCTGTAGATCCTTGCGAGCCTCCCCGGCGCTTTCGGTGGCTTTCCCCGATGGCCTCCCGAGCCCTTCCCCGAGCGCTCCTGAGACGCCTCAGATGGGCTTCGACTTCGACGCACATCCCCGAGAGACTTCGAAACTGTCCTCAATAGGAGGGGGGTGAACGAGCAGTGCGCTGGGCCAAGCTGCTGCAGCGCTGCAAGAGCTCGGACACGAAGGCGCGGTCTCGCTGCCGCCGCCCGAGCCGCCGCCGTGTTTGTAGATTTTCGGTACAATCTGCGCCGTTCCTCCGAGAACCATTCCAGAAAGATGTCGTGGACGGAGTCCACGGGTCAGCCCTAGTCTCTACTACATTGCAGGGCCCAGTGCGTGCCAGAATGGCGCAGGCCCCAATGCACCAAAACCGCCCCGGGCTGGCCCCGGGCCGCCCCGGGCCGCCCAGGCAGGCTCCAGGACATGTCGAGAGGGCCCCCAGAAGCCCCCAAGACGGCCCCGGAGAGCCCCGGCACGCTTAAAGATGGGCCCAAGACGCCCGAGATTCGCCCCAGGCGGCCCAAGAGGCGTCCAAGACGCCCGAAGAGGCCTCCCAAGAGGCCTCCCAAGAGGGCCCCGAGCGACAGAAATCGTAGATTTCTACTGTGTTTTTCTATGTTTTCGGCCTCCTCGCCTCTTCGGCTTCCCGACGCTCCAAGACGGCCCAAGAAGTCCCCCCGACCGCTCCAAGACGGCCGAAGAGGACCCCAAGAGAGCCCCAAGACGGGCCAGGAGGGCCCCAAGACGGTCCCAAGACGCCCCAGGACGGCCCCAGGACGGCCCAGGAGGCGCCCAAGACGGCCCAAGAGGCACCCAAGACGGCCCCAGGAGCGGCCGAAGACGGCCCAAGACAGCCCAAGAGGCGCCGAGGCGGGCCTCAGACGGCCCCAAGACGGCCCAAGAGGCACCCAAGACGGCCCGAGAGGGCCCTAAGAGCCCCCCCGGGAGGCCCAAAAGAAGGCCCAGGAGGCGCTGCACTGCGAGATGTGGAAAGCCAAGCTGGAGCCCGACGCCATCATGATTGCCTTTCGGCCCTGCAGCCGCACCCCCCCGCGCTTGCCCAGAGACCCCTCGCCACGTCGAGCTGATGTCGTGGACGGAGTCCACAGGTCTGCCCTAGTCAGCTACAACGCTGGGATCAGCGCGTGCGAGAAGGGCAAGCAGTGGCAGCCTGCGCTGGCGCTGCTGAGCGAGATGCGGGAAGTGAAGCTGGAGCCCGACGTCATCTCTACTACATGGCCGGTGGCAGCGCGCGCGAGAAGCCCAGGGCCTCAAGTGCACAAAGTCGCCCCTCTACGGCGCCACCACGGGGCCGAATCGCTCAGGTTGGTCCTAGAGGCGCTCCAGAGGGGTTCCCAGACCGTCCAAGAGCGTTCCAGGACGGCCTCAGTGGGTCCCGAGACGGCCCACGAGGGCCCGAAGCCTTCCGGGGGGGGCTCCACGACGATCCAAGAGGCTGCAAAGACGCCCAAAGAGGGCCCTGAGCGCAAGCCAAAGAGGCAGGCACACATCGTCAAATTCCGATCGGAACGTGTATTTTCAGCATGCCCTCCTTGTGCGCTCCTCAGCGGCCCAGGACACGCCAAGAGGCCTCCCAAATCGCTCCAAGAAGACGCCAGCGGCCCCTAAAAGGGCTCCAAGATGACCCACAAGAGCCCCAAACAACGCCAGAGAGCCCTAAAACGGCCTCACAGAACCCCAAGCCGGCCCCAAGAGAGCTCCGAGGGAGCCCCAAGAGGCTCCCAAGACGGCCTCAGGCAGCCTCAAGAGAGCTCCAAGACGGCCCAAGGCCTCCTGGACGCCCCGTGACAGCCCAAAATGGCGACGTCCCAAAACGCTGCCAGAGCAGCCCAAAAAAACTTCAGAATGGCCCGAAAAAGACCCCCACAAGGACCACCAAGCAGAGAGATGCCCATTAAAAGAGCGATCGGTGAAGTACAAAGCTCTTCTCACCAAGGCTCCCAAGAGCGAGCCGCAGCGTAGAGAGCTCTCCCAGGCACAGCTCCCAAGAGCGAGCGGTGACGTGACCAGCCCCTCACACAGGGGCTCTCAAAAGCGAAGGGCGCCATGAACCATCTCGGGCCGATAACTGAATCGCCCCTTTCGTCTCCGTGCCCGCGCAGGTCTGGCATCTTGGTATGGACGTCATCCTCAGGCCAGGTCTTCCCCCTCTGAAGGCGCGACATCGACCCACCCCGGCTCATGAAGGAGGAGGAAGCGAAGGAGGAACAGCGGAGGAGGAGGCAGAAGAGCACGAGGAGCTGCGGGAGGACGACGAGGAACTCCAGGATGGGGAGGAACGCGAGGAGGAGCAAGACCAGGACAAGGAGCCCCTTCCGCCTCCTCGGGCCCGGCGAGAGGAAAGGCGTGCAGGGAGCGTAGGTCCGGCCGTCGTGTTCGGTGCCGACGGCGCGCTGAAGAACAGCGTCTCCGGCCTGGAGGCCCTCTGACCGCGCACCCGCTCACGGTGCGCAGTCCCTCTGACCGCGTCTCCGGCCTGGAGGCCCTCTGACCTCGCTGGTCCTACCAAGCAGCATGCAGTTCCCCCACCTTCTGCTCATGTTCATCAGCCTGCAGCTCGGCATCGAGCACTCGGGGGACGAGCAGCACGCGTTGACCAGCACAACGGCGTCGTGCAGCACGAGGTCCAACATAACGCGGTCGAGCAGCACTTCGCCGACGAGCACTACCGGAACATGCGGCACGACGCCGTGCACCAGGACACCAGCAGCATGCCGGTGTCGTGCACAACGGAGTCGGGCACAACGGGGTCTAGCACTACAGAGTCGGGCAACATGTCGCTGGCCAGCACCATCGTGACAAGCAGCACGGCAACGAACACCAGCGAGTCGTGCAGCACAACGCTGTCGAGCACAGCTGGGTGCAGCACCACGGGATCCACCCCACGGAGTCGAGTAGCACGTCGCTGACCAGCACCACCGTGACAAGCAGCATGGCAACGGGGACCAGCGGGACTAGCAGCACGTCGGCGACGTGCACCACGGTTGGGAACACCCAGTCGCCTCGGTTTCCAATAGCCTCTGCGACGGTCAGTCGCTTCCACGGGTGTGGGGCAGGGTGACGACAGAGAGTACCTTGCTGACCGTCCAACACAACCCGCTGTTCTACCATTATCCTCCTGCGACGGTTCGTCGCCTTCACCGGGAAGATTGCGAAATGAGTCGCCTCCACCGGGAAGAGCGCGAAGATAGTCGCGAATCGCAGGAGGAGGTGCAGGAAGAAGTCTGGGAGGACCTTGCCAACCGTCCCACACAACCCACTGGCAACACGTCCTCTTGGCACACCCAACCGCCTCGGCTTCCAACGGGCTCTGCGACGGTCAGTCGCCGCCACCGGGAAGAACGCGATGATAGTCGCGAGTCACAGGGTGAGGGGCAAGGAGAAGACAGAGAGAACTTTGCCGATCGTCCAACTCAACCCGCTGGCAACACGACCCCTGGGAACACCCAGCCGCCTCGGATTCCAACAGATTCTGCGGTGGTCGTTCACCTACACCGGGAAGATTGCGAAATGGGTCGCGAACCACAGGAGAAGGGGCAGGGAGAAGACAGAGAGGACCTTGCCGACCGTCCAACACAACCCACTGGCAACACGACCTCTGGGAACACCCAACCACCTCGGTCTCCAATAGCCTCTGCGGCGGTCAGTCGCTTCCACCGGGGGGAGTATGATGATAGTCGCGAGTCGCAGGGTGAGGGGCAGGGAGAAGACAGAGAGAACCTTGCTGACCGTCCAACACAACCCACTGGCAACACGACCCCTGGGAACACCCAGCCGCCTCGGATTCCAAGGGATTCCGCGACGGCTAGTCACCTACACCGGGAAGATTGCGAAATGGGTCGCTCAAGTATTACACCGGGACTGGGTGGTGCGGTGCCTACTGGCTGCTTTAGGCCGGCGCCGCGCGGTCCGAGCAAAAAGAACTGCACTGACATTGGTAGCGGAGCTTGTAAGCTCCAGCGGACGCACTGCGTGCTCTGCTCGGGCGGCTGCGACCACCCGCGCGCGCCGCCATGGCCGGCAGCCAGGACGGCTCGGACGCGGAGGCGGGGTCCTCCGCCGGCGCAGTTTCTCCGGACCTGGACGCGGTCCTGCGCGCGATGGCCGAGACCCAGAGGGAGATCCTGGCCATGCAGCGGGATCGCGGCGGCGACAGCGGTCCCAGGCGTGCACGCCTACTGCTGTCACAGGTGAAGCTCCCGGACTTCGACGGCGCCGTCGGCACTAGCACCAAGAAGTACCGGGAGTGGCGCAAGGCTGTGGAGGTCATCCGCAATCTCAACCAGCTCTCCGACGTGGAGCTGGGCCTGATCATCTACAGTCAGGTGACAGGTCGGGCCAAGGAGCTCATCGAGGTACTTGACGCGTCGGACCTCCGACGCGAGGACACGCTCGAGACCATCTTTGCTATCTACGATGACGCCTTCGAGAAGATGGACCACGAGCGCCTGGATCAGGTGCATCAGGAGTGGGAGCGTGCTCACCGTCGGGCAGGGCAGCCCATCATGGACTGGACGACGTACTTGCGGAAGAAGCGCATGGAGTTGCAGCTCGAGGATCCCACTTCAGCGATCAGTGATCGCGCGTTGGCGAGCAAGATGCTCCGTGGTGCTCGGCCGTCGCAAAGAGAGCGAGCGCAGGTGCTCTTCAATTGCGGCGGCATCTACGACTCGAAGCGCATGGAGGTCGTGCTGAAGGCAGCCTACTCGAAGGTGCACGATACCGAGAAGCGCTCGGTGCTTCCTCGCCGCTCGCCGTTTGCGGCGGCGCAGCGTGAGCACGGGCGCTCCTCCGGGAGCTCGGGCGGTCGCTTCCCGCACCCCCCCTTGGCTCGCAGGCCATTCGTACCTCGAGGCCGCCCTGGCCAGCACGTGCACGAGGTGGAGAACGGTGAATACTACGATGAACACGACGGCGACCTGGAGGAGGCGCAGCACGACGAGGAGGAAGCAGAGGACCAGGACGACGGAGACCCCGGAGGGGGCGAGGGCATCCTCTTCGAGGACGGCGCCGAGGTCGACGAGGAGCTGGCGTCGGACAACGACGGGCCTGACGACGAGGAGTACGAGGCACCGGAGGATCTCCAGGAGGCGTTCTTGGCCGGTTGGAGGGCCAAGCAGAAGACGGCAGTGCAGCGTCAGAAGCGCGGGTTCGCTGCCCCTCGGCAGCGGGACCCCAAGAAGATCAACGCCAGCGGCTCTTTCCAGGCGGGTCGCAGGACGACTGACCAGCGCAATGCCAACAGCCGGCGTGCTGACTGCGATCAGTCCGGCCACTGGCGCGGCGACCCGGAGCGCCCCAAGGCGAAGAGAGGCGAGCGCGAGCCGCACAATAAGACTGGGCCCAAGAGTGGCCAGCCAGCGTCGCCCAACCAGCGGAGCTCTGCGAAGCCGCCGGTTCCAAGGCAGGTTCTTGGGCCGGTCATCCACTGGGTTGGCATGGCAGGCAGTGCCGAAGAGCGTCGTGGCCGCGCCCCATGGCGCCGCGCTCCCCAGTCGGTGCCTGCCCAGAGGCATTCGGTAGAGGTCCGAGCCGATGTTCCGGGGAGGACCGCCATGAACCCTCGACCCAAGAGTATGCCTGCACCACGTTTATACCAGAAGACCGACGATGACCCAGAACAGGGCAGTGATGAACGTGCGCGCGCCCTTGCAAGGCGCGGTGAGGATCAGGAGGACGAGGATGCATGCGTGCGTTGCCATCGCATCCTGGCCAACACGCACGCAAAGGGGCACAGCGTGGAGTTGGAGTTTCCTGACCTTGCGACGGCCCATCACATCGTGGAGCGTGTAACGAACAAGAAGCCCATCTTCTTCAAGCAAGGCCGCTTCGAGGCCATCGACTTCGTCCAGGGTCGGCTTATGCGGCTGCAGCTGACCACGTCGAAGCCTTGCACGGCGGCTGAGGTGGATCTCGATGAGATCACGGCGACTATGTTTAAGATCGTGATGGGCGGAAATCGCGACACCAAGCACCGCGACGATCGGCGCGGTGAAGGCGGGGGACGTGACACCAAGCATCGTGATGATCATCATCGAGATCGTCGTGACGACCGCCACCGCGATCGGGGAGCTGTTCTCCGTGAGCATCGCGCCCCTCCTCCGCCCGAGGCGGGGGCCCCATCGCGTTCGAGGTCGCGGAGCGCGCCGGAAGGCCGCGGTGAGAAGGAAGAGAAGAAAGAGAAGAAGAAGGTGAGGAGCAGCAAAGAAGAGAAGAAAGAGAGGAAGAAGGCGAGAAGCAGCAGGGAAGTGAAGAAGGAGGCCGAGGTGAAGAAGGAGGATGAGGCCAGCGAGGAGGATGAGGCCAGCGAGGACGATAACGATCAGCGGCGCGAGGATAAGGAGCTGCCGTTCACGCCAGAGGAGATGGACGAGATCTTCTGCAGTTGGTATCCGCGCCAGGACATCTTTAGGGATTACCTGACGCCGCCGGCAACCATCCACTTCATCACGAAGAACGACCGCATCGTGCGCCTCAACCTCTACACGCGCCGCTGCGAGAAGCTGGATTTCTCTCCAAGTAGTGGCCCTGCGAAGGCCCATCCAGTATTCGTGGTGGACGCCGCAGCGGCGCCGTCGGCGAAGGGGGCATCGAAGACGAAAGGATCAAATGTTCCGGGAGAACCTCCCGGGAACATCCCAGACGGAGCTGCGCCAGGACTACCGCCCGCCGCACCGACTGGGGAAGCCGCCGCCGCCGCTCCGAAGGACGAGGACTGGGTCATGGCAGGAGCCTCCGAGGACGTGAGGAAGAGCGAGGAGAAGAAACGACTGGAGGTCTTGCAGCGTGACAAAGCCGAGCTGCTGGACCGCCTCGCGCTGATAGAGAAGCAGGAGTCGGAGATGCATACCCGGTTGAACCCAGGCGAGGTCTACGACGGCCTGCAGAGGCGACGTGAGCAGGCACCTCCGCCATAGCGTGCGCTGCCTACATCTCCTGAGCAGCAGGGGGTCGGAAGCGCGTGGAAGAACATGGAAGGAGTTCGACGACGTGCTCATCTTCCAGCGCCTCCAGGGGCGGCCAGCCCCGGAGCCGTGAGCTCAGGTGCGCCTGCCGCTGCGACGGCACCTCCGTTTGCATTTGGAGCCCCGCGTGTAGTCACTGCTTCTGGACGGAGCTACGCCATGAGTGCCGGAGCCACGCAGAGCGACCTGGAGAAGCAGCAGATGCACCGAGCCATGTACGACTCGCAGTTCGACGGCGAGAGGCTGGTCCCAGGTCCGAAGGCGAAGTTCGACCCAGAGCTCATGCAGCAGCAGGCTGCGTGTTCTCATCCGGCGGACGAGCTGAAGTGGCAGCCAAACGGCACCGTGATCTTCGCGAAGTGCAAAAAGTGCTCGTTGAAGTCGGTGATCCATTACACGCTGGAGAAGCCCAAGGCGGATGAGGAGGACTCACTGCAGCGCGCGGACCCTGGGGCAGCAAAGGGCGCGGACCCTTGGGCAGCAAAGGGGGCGGACCCTCGGGCAGCAAAAAGGGGATCCGCGACCCACATGGTCACTACCCGAGAGGAGTGCCCCCGCGGGGCTGGCTATGATTGACACGGGCTGCAAGCGGGCTGTCGGTGGACGTCCGTGGCACGTCGAGCTGCAGAAGACTTTGGATGCCATGGGCGTGCCGTACCACAGCATCAACCAGCGCGAGCACTTCAAGTTCGGCCCAGGCGTGCCGCTCATGTCAGAGCGTGCGTGGTGCTACACAGTTGGCATCAATGGCACGCAGTGCGAGGTTGTGATCTCCGAGGTCGATGCCGAGGTGCCAGGTCTCATCGGCCCTGACGAGATGGCAGAGTGGGACGCAGCAATCAGCTTCAGGAACGGTACTTTCACGGCGAACGGTGCGACCAAGCCGTTGGTCCCGGCTGCGTCCGGGCATCCGTGCGTGTCATTGCTGGATTTCCCGGCACCGGTCGCAAGTGCCTTCCCCGTCGGACAGTCAGAGGGGCAGGACGAGCTCGCCGACGAGATGTTCAGCGGAACTGCGAGCCACGAGGAGAAGGATGAGCGCGGCGTCGCTGAGACAGCCGAGGAGGAGGACACGCACGATTCTGATAGCAACGATGGCCAGGACGCAGGCGATTCAGAGCTGAGTACATCCCACTATCACACCAGCGATCCGGAGTCCGCGGAGACGGCATCGAGCGACGAGGAGGTTTTCATGGAGAACGCGGACAACGAGGCTTTTATGACGAAAGGTGCTCGCAGGCACGTCCGGAGCAACCTGAAGGAGCTGGAGGTTTTGATGATCGAGGAAATGGTGAACAGGAAGCTTCAGGCTGATCGGCAGGAGCAGGACGCCTTCAAGCACTACCAGGAGGAACGTGTACTACCTCTTCGGCGGGAGACCCGGCGGCGACCGGGGCCCTGGAGGATCGTGGAGATCTTCGCCTGGGCTTGCCAACTCACGATCCTGGCGGCGAACATGGGATGGGACGCCCACCAGCCCATCACAGCGCCAGCGTTCGACCTCCTGACGGTCCAGGGCAGGAACGAGGCACGGGCGTACCTGGTTGCAGTTGACCCAGACTTCGTGGCTTTGTCCCCGCCTCGTACGGCATGGAGTCGACTGCAGAGTGTCGACCAGCGAAGGCCTATGCGAGTGCGCCGGCAACGCCGAGAGCGGACTGAGTACCGCGTGTTGCTCTCGTTCACGGACGAGGTGATGCAGTGGCAAGCTGCAAGGGGACGCGCAGCCATGGTAACGGACCACGCGCAATCGACAGCCTGGAGCCAGCCTCCCATGAATGCAACGAAGTCGAACCCAGCATTCGAGGACGCGGTCTGCCTCCAGAACACCACGCGGGCGCTGGCAAACCCTGAGGTTTGCACGGCTGCGCGCGGAGGCTGCGCGGAGGAGTTCGCCAAGGCTGTGATGACCGGTGCCACGGACTACTTGGTCCGGCAGTGCGAGAACTCGAGTTTCCCTGCGGCGCACCTCCCGGACCCCACGGAGGAGCCCAGGAGTTATGGACCCGAGCCCGCGGAGCATGGTCCTGGAGAGGCTCCCGGAAACGTTTCGGAGAGACCTGAGTGGGGCAAAACACCGCAGGAGATTCGAGCCGAGATTCGCGAGGCATTGCAGAAGACGGTGAAGGAGGAGCCCATGCAGCACCATGCGGAGGAGGAGGAGGTTGCAGCCTCCTGGTCAGAGATGGAGCTTCCAGAGGTGGTGCGGCAGGACATCATGACGAAGATTCCCCGAAGTACGCGACGTGCCGCGCGGAAGGCCCATCGCGGTCTTGGACACCCCAGCCGACCGACGTTCATCAAGATGCTGCGTCTCGGCGGTGCAACGCCCAACGCGTTGGCATACGCGAAGCATTGGCAGTGCCCGACTTGTGCTGAGTCGGAGGCGCCGCCCCGTCCAGTGCAAGGGACGGCGGACGTGCGACCATTCGGCTTCAATGTGACGGTTGTGATCGACGTGAAGTACCTACGGGACGCGGCCAAGGAGCAGCTGGTGGTCCTCAGCATGGTGGACGCTGGTACGGGATGGCACTGCGCATGCCTTCTCAAGAATAGGACGGCCAAGCTCGTAGCGCGCCAGATCATGAACGAGTGGTTCAAGCATTACGGCGTGCCAGAGAACATCGTGATCGACCAGGGCGGCGAGTTCGAGGGCTACTTCAACGCGCTGATGGAGCAGTTCGGTATTAATACGAAGACGACGGGAGCTCATGCAGCATGGCAGCATGGCCTGGCAGAGCGCCATGGAGGATTGCTGCTCGGCACTATCTGGGGCAAGGTGGTGCACGAGTTCCACGTCCAGGGCAAGTCGATGTCTACTGTGGCCCTGGCTGCCATCGTCAACGCGAAGAATTCGACGATCAGCCGCAATGGGTTGACCCCGGAGCAGGATGTCTTCGGGCGGATCTTGAATTTTACGGAGGTGACCAACAGGGACGACGACGAGGTTCTCATGTCGGTCCTCGGCGCTAAGGGCATAGCTTGGCGTTCGCCCCAAATCCGCACCGCAGCCAAGATGATGTTGCTGGAGCGCGACGCGACGGACAAGGTGCGGAGGGCGCTGCTGCGACAGGCGCCGACGGTCGTCGGCGATCTGTGCCCAGGATCGCGGGTGTATTTCTGGGCACCGAATCCGTTCAAGGGACGTCGTCGGCAAGATCCTGAGAGGTTGCGGGGTCTTGCGACTGTGATCGCGAAGGAATCCAACAGCCGGCATTACTTATCATGGCGTGGTCACGTGCTACTCGTTGCTCGTGAGCAGCTCCGGCACGCCCCCTCCCAGGAGGCCGCGGCTGCGGAGTCCATCCAGACGGACGTGCGGCTGACGCGGCAGCGAGACGATCGCGCCTATCACGACATCGTGGACGTCACGCCCAAGGCGAAGGCCCAGAGGGTGAAGAAGACGTTCCTGAAGAAGGAGCGCGAACGACATAGTGAGCTCGAGGGGTCCAGGCAGCCTCGCGTGGATCTGAGGGCCCTGGACGCCATTGAGGCGCAGGCTAAGGAGGAGGAGCCACCTGAGCAGGAGCAGTTGCCGCAGCTTCCGCCTCCGAGGAGGGCCCGGTCTCGTTCCCCTCCAGGCCGGATGTCCTCTGGGACGTACCCGGAAGCTTCTCCGGGAGCATCGGGCCCTGGCGGCCCTTCGGCGCCGCCGATTCCCAGAGACGATTTCGAGCTCGAGCGGAAGCGGAAGTTTCTGGTAGATGACGTGCCGAGTTGCATTAAGAGATCGCGTCTGCAGGCTGCCCCTACGAGTGGCTTGCCGGCCCTCCGCGAGGTGGCCATGAACGCTGTGGCGCACTCGGGGCGCCAGGAGTGGTTCGACCAGAATGCCTTGGATGGCGTCTCCACGCTCGTTCAGAAGGTCGTGCGAGGAGTCCGCGTGCATCGAGAGCCACGGCGGCGACTCTATGATCACGACCGTCACCGGGAGTGCAATCGCTTGTCGGTGATGTTCTCCGCCACGGGCCAGCGCGCTTACAAGGACGACGGCGCGAGCCGTACCAACGAGCGCATGGAGGACAGCTGGGTTGGTATGACGCTCTTCTACCGCGAGAAGCCGGATGCTCAGGCACAGGGGGTGTACTATTGCGAAGGCCTTACGGCCGGTGCCGCCGACCCTGTTCGCAATGCGCAGCAAGAGGCACGGGCTGTGGGACGGTTTTGGGGAACGGGGAGAAGGGCGAGAAGGTGGGGGAGGGAGGTGTCGCATCTGACCCGGGACTTCCCCGGGACTCCCCCGGGACCCCCCCCGGGACCCCCCCCCCCCCCGTCGGGGAAGGGAAAGGGAAGGGGCTCCCCTTCGACTCAATTACGACGCTGCTCAAGGTCGGTACGGGGGGGGGGCGTCGCATCTGACCCGGGACTCCCCCGGGGCCCCCCCCGGGACCCCCCCATCCCCCCCCCGCCGGGGAAGGGAAAGGGAAGGGGCTTCCCTTCGACTCAATTACGACGTTGCTCAAGGTCGGTACGGGGGGGCCGTCGCATCTGACCCGGACTCCGGGACCCCCCCCGGGACCCCCCCCCCCCCCCCCCCGTCGGGGAAGGGAAAGGGAAGGGGCTCCCTTCGACTCAATTACGACGTTGCTCAAGGTCGGTACGGGGGGGCCGTCGTATCTGACCCGGGACTCCCCCGGGACCCCCCCCGGGACCCCCCCTCCCCCCCCCGTCGGGGAAGGGAAAGGGAAGGGGCTTCCCTTCGAATCAATTACGACGTTGCTGAAGGTCGGTTTGGCTAGCGCGCTTGAGGAGGAGGCCCTGGGAAAGGGCGAGGGGGGCGGGGAGGAGCCCAGGGGAAGAGGGGTACCAGGGAAAGGGAACGACAGAGACGACGATTACAAAGAATGACGGAGATGACGGCTCGAACGGAAAAGCCCCTCACACACGCCGACAGGGTCGGCGGATTTGGACGTTCTGGAGGGTCTTGCACGGCAGCCGATGACTTACGAGGAGTGGATCAACGTGTCATCTGTGTATGACGCATGGCTGCAGGAGGCGCGGTACGAGCACGACGTGTTCGCACTCGTGATGAAGCAGAACGCGAAGGAGCTAGACCCACGTCACTTCGACCAGCACGAGAAGGCTAAGTTCGACGAGGCCGATGCCGCCGAGTGGCGGCAATGGATCGCCAACAACACGGTCGAGCTGGTCACCGAGGAGGAGGAGAAGAGCATTCCGAAGGATAAGATCATCTCGGTGCCCATGCGTTCGGTTCGCACGAACCGGGGGCGAGGGCCGGAGTTGGAGGCGAAGTCGCGCTTGATCATCCCTGGCCATCTCGACCCGCAGCTTGGTCTATTCAGGACGGATTCGCCTACTACTTCCCCTTTGGCCGTGCTGGTGTGTGCGTCTATCACAATGGCGATGGATTGGACATTCGAGTGCTTCGACGTAGCGACTGCGTTCCTGTCCGGCCTGATGCTGGAGCGGGAGCTGTACGTGAGGGCTCCTAAGGACGGGCTTCCGGCCGTCGACGGCGCTGGGTGGCCGGCTGCGCGGCCTTATGCGTTGCTTCGTCTGCTGAAAGGGGCGCACGGTTTGACGGAGGCGCCTCGGTTGTGGTATCTCCGAGCCCGCCAGGTGCTGACGGACGAGGTCGGCTTTGTGGAGCTGCGCTGTGCTCGGGCTGTCTTCGTTTATCGGGCGACCGGCAAGTTGATTGCCATGTTGACCTTGCACGTCGACGACGGCATGCTGTTTGGGGACCCGCGCGACCCCCAGCACCAGAAGGTGAAGGCGAATATCAACAGGCGTTTCAACATCAAGCACTGGAAGGAGGGCAATGACAAGGAGGCAGTCGCCTATCTCGGGGAGGAGTGGCGGCGCCACCCCGATCACATCGAGAGCAGCATGCACGAGTACATCGGCAAACTGACAAAGCACCCCCCTGCAAGGGGGGACGACGAGGAGCGGGAGATGACTCCCGAAGAGCACCACGACTTCTGGAGCTTGCTCCAGAAGGTGCGCTGGCCTGTCGCACGCGTGGTGCCACAGCTCGCGTACAGTGCGTCGGCGCTCGCACAGAAGGATCCGAAAGGTCGGAGGTTATTGCACCTGCGAGTGCTCAATGACATCATCGACCGGCTTCAGGACTACGACAAGAGAGGTCTTGCGACTCTCCGGATCCGCCGCGTGGACATCGAGCGCTTGCAGGTGCTCACGCTCATGGACGCTTCGTTTGCGAAGGAACCCGGCTGCAAGGGCCAGATGGGGTTCATGAGTATGATTACGGATACCCGAGTGTTGAAGGAGCTAGCTGTGCGTTGTCTAGTGGAGTTCCAGAGTAGTACTATTACACGAGTTGTTGGATCTACGATGGCCGCAGAGTCTGCAGCTATGTCCGTGGCTTTGGATCGGCAGCTCTACCTCAGGCTGCTGATCGAGGCAGTCTTGCACGGGGAGCCGCCCCTGCAAGGGGACTGGAGGCTGGTGCTGAAGGTTCCGGGGGCGCTGGTGACGGATGCGAAGTCGCTCTACGATCACACGTCCAAGATCGGCTCGATGCCGGCGTCTCGGCAGACCCTCATCGACTTGTTGGTGGCCAAGGATTTGATCGAGCAGGAGGCCATCAAGTTCAAGTGGCTGCCCAATAGCCACATTCTGGCGGACGCGCTGACGAAGGCCGTGCAGCCTAACGAGGTGCTACCGCAGTTCCTCCGCCACGGACTGTTCAGCATGGCGCCTACTGCTGAACAGGAGGATGAGGAGGCACACCGTCTGCGGCTGCGCCGCGGACAGCGTGAGAGAGCCAAGGAGCGGAAGGCCCAGCGTCGGGCCGCCGTTCCAGGGCCTGCGAGCCCGCGAGGTCCTGTTGCAGCCGCTGCATGGACCTAGTGAGGGCTACGGTGATGTGCGCACGCACATCGAGACGACAGTCTGGACTAGTGAGTCTGGACATTCATATTTCATATTTTATATGTTGAGCCTCAGGCCGCACTTTGCTTGAGGTGTTTCGGCCTGTGGGCCGGCATAGGCGGTGACCGCGTGCAGCGTTTCACGCTTGTGGGAGGCGGCATCGGGGCAGCATTGTACTCACCCAGTGTGAAGAGTGCACTCCCCTGCCCCTCTGCCGCCCGTGCCGCCTTGTGAGCATGATGCATATACTTTTCATGTTTTGTGGCGTGCACGTTGCCCGCCGCCGTTTTGGCCCTAGTCCTAGGGCCCCGGGACTGCACCCGCAGTTTGACCGCCGCGCGGTCCGAGCAAAAAGAACTGCACTGACAGCGTGCACTTCCCCTCTTCTCCCTCGTCCCACCGGGTTTATCCCACGCGGCCGGGGTTGCCGCCAGTACCGCTGTCTGGTGCTCTGACAGCCTGAATTCCATGCAAGGCTCACTCTGGGAACGGGCGCTTAGGTGGCCCCTGACCTGTTCCTGGCTGGTGTCGGCCTCCACTGGTGACCAGGAGGGTTCCGCGAGGTCTCGCTTCGAATTCCATGCAAGGACCACATTGGAGATGGGCGGTCAGGTGGCCCCTGGCCTGCTCCTGCGTGGTGTCAGCGTGACCGTTTGGGTTTTGTGGGGTCTCGCATCGCTGCCGTCCTTTTCGGTGCAATGACTTTGGCATGTGTGGTTCTGGGCGCCCGTCGGCTGCTTTCTCCTTCATGGACTTCGCTGTGCCACCGGGTGTACATACAAGAGGATCTGCTGTTTGCAGTCCTGTTTGTGACGAGGCTGCCCCATCTTCACTCCGGCGCTGACACGATGTTGTTGTGTCGCCTACGGCACGGATGTCGTCCTGGAGTGCCTGTCGGACCTACTCGTTTTGGTCGGGCTTTATGCCGACTCACACCGGGGGATCGACCTCTGCGTGTTCATGGTCGCGCCGCCGTGCCATTTTGGCTGCGCCTACTTGATGGTCGCCACCGGGATTTCCACGCCACCGGGTTGGGAGTGCCGTTCTTGGTCCTCCTTCTAAGTGGCTGCCCGCGCGCTCGTTTCACTTGCCCCTCTCTCTTCTTGCTGCGTAGTCGCGGCCCGGCTAGTGTTCGGACGGCTTTCGACTTGCTTCGCGAGACTGCACACCAAAAAAAAATATCCCCACCATCCCATCCACAAATGATGCCCAGGCGAATTCAGGCGATCAGGGAAATGAGGGGGCATACAGAGTAACAAAGGATTGGGGAGACGCTCTTACTCCAAGAGGAGGAGGATGGAGGAGGAATCGGACGAGCAGGAGGAAAAGGAGGAGGGGTAGTCGGGAGAGGAGAAGGAGGAAGCGAGCAAGCAAAATGGTCATAGGCCTCTTGGAGTCTTGGATGCCTTTCGGAGTTTCTTCGGCTGGCTATTTGGACGTCATGAAGGCTTCACGGCGGTCCCGGAGTCCTCTCGGAGCGTCTTCCGTTTTCCAATTCGCTCGCACCACGGGTCCCCGCAGATGTTCGAGAGCGTCACTGCGCGTGCACTTCTACATGCGCACGTACGCACACACGCATAACCACACATACGCCTACATATTTCCACACACACACACACCTACACGCGCGCGCGCACAACTACATGCAGCCAGGCCCGCACGCGTGCGCACATACCACGTGCACACACTTCACAAAAAGCACGACGCCTACCTGTCTTTTCCCCCGGCCTCGCGCAGGCCCCCCCCCGTCACTTCCGATCGCGGAACCTCGACGTCCTCAAACACGACTCGTCGGTTCGTTCGGCCAGTTGCTCAGCCGAGGCCGCCGGGCCCCCTTCAAACAGCCGCCTTCTGCCCACTGCTACACAAGGCCCCCCCAGTCACCTCCAAGTCGGTCACCACAACGATCCCCAAACATGTTCGGAAGCATCACTGTGCGTATACTTTAACGCACGCATGTACGACAACATGCATACACACAACTGCTTCAATGCATCCTTACACTCAGTCACACGCGTGCCCACATTCATGCACACAGGCCTGCAAGCATGCATACACCCCCATCTTCCGCATATCTTTCCTGCGCCTTGTTCACCGGCCCAGGACGCGCGAAGATGCCCCCCCACATCGCCCCCAAACGAATCAGCGGCCTCTCAGAGGGCACCGACGACTCTAGCCGCTTCTAGGAGGCCCCCGGGACGCCCCACGGGGCCCAAAAGCTGCTCCAGAGAGCCCTGTAACGGATAAAAAAAACCAAGACGGCCCCAAGAGAGCTCCAAGGGGGCCCAAGGAGGCTCCCAAAAGAGACTCAGGCAGCCTCAAGAGAACTCCAAGAAGGTCCAAAGCTCCCCAGACGCCCCGGCGCGACCCAAAGGGCCCCAAGAGCATTTACCAGAAATGTATTCTCCTGTGCGATGGTGCCGTCCTCATGCCGCTCCTTTCCGTGGTCTCGTCCTCTTCCTCCTCTCCTCCTCCACCTCCTCCACCTCCTCCACCTGCCGTCCTCCATAGCCTGCTCGGCACAATTTCGTTTCGGCTTGCGCTGCCGCGGCGTCCACGCCAGCCAGCCCCCGGTTACGCGAGCCTCCCAACAGGCTCCGACTCGAGCAGGTTGGCGGCACCAGCTGCCGCACGGTCCTCGCTGCCTCTCAAGCGAGCAGGTTGGCGGCCGCAGTGGACGAAGTCCACGGGTTCGCCCTAGTCAGCACAAGACCGCCCTAGGACGGCCCACCAGGCCTCCAAGCGCCCCAAGATGGCCCAAGAGACGCCCAAGCCGGCCCCAGCGGACCCCAAGCCAGGACCCCCAGGAGGGACCCAAGAGGCAAAAATTGCTCCATTCGCTTCGGAAAACGTGCATTTTGGATATGCTCGCTCTTTTTGTCTTCACCGCGTCCAAGACGGCTATACAGGCCTTCCCGATCGCCCCAAGACGCCCCCAGAGCACCCCAGGAGGGCCCCTAAACGGCTGTACAGGCCCTCCACCTCGCCCCAAGACGCGCCCAGAGGTCCCAAAGGGCCCCACACGGCCCCGACGGCCCAGGACGCACCCAAGACAGCCCCAAGAGCAGCCAAAAATGGCCAACGGGACGGCTCCGAGAGGCTCCAGGGGGCGCCAAGACGGCTTCAGAGCACCCTTGAAGGCCCCAAGGCAGCCCCAGAGGCTCCCAAGGCAGGCCAGGAGAGCCCCAAGAGGCCCAAATCGTCCAATTCCTTTGGGGAAGCGCACATTTTCACTATGTTCCGTTTTTGTCGTCCTCGCAGCGTCCAAGACGGCTCCACCTCGCCCCAAGACGCGCCCAGAGGCCCCCAAAGGGCCCCACACGGCCCCGGGACGGCTCCAGATGCGCCCGAGACGGCCCAGGACGCACCCAAGACAGCCCCAAGAGCAGCCAAGAATGGCCAACGGGACGGCTCCGAGAGGCTCCAGGGGGCGCCAAGACGGCCTCAGAGCACCCTTGGGAGACCCACGACAGTCCCAGAGGCCCCCAAGGCAGGCCAGGAGGCTCCCAAGACGGCCCAGGAGGGCCTCCAGGTGAGCCCCAAGAGGCCCAAACCGTCCCATTCCTGGCGGGAAACGCACATTTTCAATATTTCTTGCTTTTTCGTCTTCGCAGCGTCCAGAAGGCTATACAGGCCCCCCAGCTCGCCCCAAGACGCGCCCAGACGCCCCCATGAGGGCGCCCCAAGGGCCACACACTGCCCCGGGATGGCTCCAGAGGCGCCCGAGACGGCCCAAGACGCACCCAAGACAGCCCCAAGAACAGTTAATAATGGCCGCAGACGGCTCCACCGCCCCGTCTCCAAGACGGCTGTAGAGGCCCCCGCCGCCCCGTCTCCAAGCTTTTCCGTTTGGACATTCTCTGAGACGGTCTTTGGGCCGTCCGAGACGGCTCCAGAGGCGCCCGAGACGGCTCAAGAAACACCAAAGACAGCCCCAGTAGCGCCCAATATTGGCCCAAGATGGCCCCAAGATTGTCCCAAGATGGTCCGAGAGGCGCCCAAGACGGCCCCACATCGCCCCAAGACGGCCCAAGATGCACTCAAGATTGCCAAAGAGGTCTCCGAGAGACCCACCCCCAGGAAGACGGAAAGAGACCCCCAAGCGGCCCCCGAGAGGCTTTGGATGCTTCTCTCTTGGGGAACGTCGAACTTCCAGCATCGTTTTGGAGGCTTCTTGGACCCTCTGGGAGCCATCTCTGCGCTATTTGGGGACGTCTTGGGGAGGTGCCCTCGAAAAGCCGATTCGCGTCCTCGCACTGGGGCCCTTTTTAGGGAGTTCCGTCTCGCCGCCCTCTTGCGGGCCTCCTAGGCCGCACCCACTGGCCTCATTGTCACCACATTGCCAGATGAAATTATCATTCGGCCCCGTCGAAGAGCAGATAAACTTCTCACGGCTACCTTCCCCGCAGAAGCTATGATGAACACAGATTGCGGCGTTAGAAACAGCTTCTGTCCACACCATGTCATGCCTACATGGGTGTGCTTCCACTGACACCGCCTCCACCACCGCGTTCCTGCCTTCAGGCCTGCTTGCCCGCATCCCTCGCCCACCTCCCTCTCCAGCGGCCACCTCCTCCATCCACGCCGTCTCCTGCAACCTCCCCTTACCCGCGAGGCCCCAGAGACGCTCCACTTCCACGTCCACGCCAGGGAGGGCAAATTCCGCGGCCGGAGGCCGCGGGTCAGCCCTAGTCTCTTTTCTATGGCGATCACATCCGTGTGCGAGAAGGGCGGGGGCTCAAGTGGGTAAAACCGCCCCTTTTCGGCTTGTGACGGCCCAAGAGGAGCCCCAGAGGGTTGCAAGACGGCCCAAGAGCGCTCCAAGACGGCCTAAGTTGGTCCCGAGACGGGCCTCGACGCCCCAAAGACTTCCGAAGGTGGCTCCACGGCGGTCCGGGAGGCCCCAAAGACGTCCCGAGAGCGCTCCCAGAGGACGCCAAAGAGGCAAAAATCGTCCAATTCCTATCGGAAACCGTACATTTTCAGCATGTCCGCCTTTTGAGGTGCTCCACGGGCCAGGGCAGGCCCAGAGGCCCCCAATACTCCCCCAAGACGACCCCAGCGGCCCCCAACAGGGCTCCAAGACGGCCCACAAGAGCCCCAAGACGACGCCAGAGAGCCCTGAAACGGCCTCACAGAACCCCAAGACGGCCCCAAGAGAGCTCCGAGGTGGACCCAAGAGGCTTCCAAGACGGCCTCAGGCAGCCTCAAGAGAGCTCCAAGACGGTCCAAGGCCTCCCGGACGCCCCGTGACGGCCCCAAAAGGCCCCACAACGTCCCAAAACGCTCCCAGAGCAGCCCAAAAAAGCTTCAGAATGGCTTGAAACAGACCCCCACAAGGACCACCAAGCAGGCTCAGAGACGCCCACTAAAAGAGCGATCGGCGAAGTACAAAGCTCTTTTCACCAAGACTCCCAAGAGCGAGACGCAGCGTAGAGAGCTCTCCCAGGCACAGCTCCCAAGAGCGAGCGGTGACGTCGGGACACCCTTCCGACCTCTCACACAGGAGCACGCACGCACAGCACGCAAGCACACTGGATTTCCTGGGCTGTTCCCCGGAGGAGGCTCGGGGGGACAGCCCGGGAAAGGCCCAGAGGCGCCCAACAAACGTTTCAAGAGAAAAGGCCCCCAGGAGGCCGCAAGACTGCCCAAGAGGGCCCCAAGAGGCCCCCCGGAGGCCGCAAGATAGCCAACGAGGCCCCAACAGGCCCCCAGGAGCTCGAAAAGGAACCCCGAGAGGCCCACGAACCGTTCCCAAGGAGACGGCAGCGCCCGCCATCCGGCTTCGAAGAGGCAACCGGAAAAAAGTCACCAGAGCCTTCCGGGTGACTTTTTCAAGGCCCCAGGTGCTTTCAAAATTGACAAGCGGCGAGACGGACACCGCAGACCCACCATAGCCGTCTGTGACGCTCCGAAGGCTGTCTAGGCGGAGGTAGAGCGGAAGGCGGACGAAGAGAAGGAAGCGGTCCAAGAGGGCCTCCGAGACGGCCCAAGACCGCTCGAAGACGCTCCAGACGAGCCGCGGCAAACGAAATCATTGATTCTTCTGTGGCTTCTGAAAGATTTCCACCGTCTCGCCATTTCGAGCGAAGACAGGCCCAAGACGGCCTTTTCGAGCCAAGACTGACCCAAGATGACGTGGACGAAGTCCACGGGTTCGCCCAAGAGGCCCCAGAAAGCCCCAGGAGGGTCCGAGGAAACGCCCAGGAAGGTCCCAAGACGGGCCAAGACGGCCCCAGCACAACCCAAGGCGCGCTGCGACGGCTCAAGACGGCTCCAAAACAGCCCCAAGAGGGTGCCACCGCGGCCCCTGCTGGGTCCAGGACGGCCCAAGGAGGCGCACAGGAGGGGCCCAAGACGACTCCAAGGCGGCCCCCTCACGGCCCCAGACGGCTCCAAGACAGCCCCAAGATAGTGCCAACAAGGACCCCGATGCGCCCAGGACGGCCTACGGACGCGCCCATGAGGGCCCACGACGAACCAAGACGGCCCCATCACGGCAAACGGCGCCCTCAAGACGGGCCTAGACGGCTCCAAGACGGCCCTATGAGGGAGCCAACACGGCCCCACACCCTTCGGGCGAACACTTGGGGGGACTGGGAGCGTGCGACAAGTCTCCCACATTTATTGTCCTGCCCCATTCTGTTCGCCTGGAGGCCTCCTCCAACCCTGTGGGCGAACAAGAGGAAACCCAGCGGGCCGCCAACCCTGGGGCCCGTGGGCCCCGCGCCGCTTGGGCAGAAGACGAACGCCGGGTCTGACAGGCCAGCTACCGCCCCCCTTTGCCCGATATGCTGTGCCATCCTGTTCCCCCAGGGGCCTTGGCAAACTCTTCGGGCCAACCAGACCGGACCCCTGGGACAGCAGCCAATTGATATGACCCAGGCACCTCTCCGCACTCTTCGGACCACAGACCCTCTGGGCGAACAGAATGGAACTTGGCGAACAAACCCTCCCGTTGGCGGCGATGCGACTGGATCGCACCATCAAGGCGTGCCAGGAGGTGATGGCCGACCCAACAGCGGTGTCTGTTCAGATGTTACTGAATTTCAAATTTTCTTTAAGCTCTCTTGGGCCCTCCCTGTAGATCCTTGCGAGCCTCCCCGACGCTTTCGGTGGTTTTCCCCGATGGCCTCCCGAGCCCTTCCCCAGGCGCTCCTGAGACGCCTCAGATCGGCTTCGACTTCGACGCACATCCCCGAGAGACTTCGAAACTGCCCTCAATAGGAGGGGGGTGAACGAGCAGTGCGCCGGGGCCAAGCTGCTGGAGCGCTGCAAGAGCTCGGACACGAAGGCGCGGTCTCGCTGCCGCCGCCCGAGTCGCCGCCGTGTTTGTAAATTTTTGGTGCAATCTGCGCCGTTCCTCCGAAAACCATTCCAGAAAGATGTCGTGGACGGAGTCCACGGGTCAGCCCTAGTCAGCTACAGCGCCGGGATCAGCGCGTGCGTGAAGGGCGAGCAATGGCAGCGGGCCCTGGCGCTCCTGAGCGAGATGCGGGAGGCGAAGCTGGAGCCCAACGTCATCTCTCTTATATGGCCAGTACCAGCGCGTGCGGGAAGGGAAATTTCCCGAGTATGTGCGAAATCGGCCTCGGCGGGCCCCTGGCACGTCCCGGGCGCGCCCTGGCGCGCCTCCGGGCGGCTCCAGCGCCCGTCAGAACGCCTCCAGGGAGCGCCGAGGTGGGCCCCAGATGTCCCCGAGACGGTTTCAGGTTCAGACGTGCTTCCAGACGGCCCAAGAGGCCTCCAAACCCCCCCAAGTGACGTCCAAGAGGGCTCCCAGAAGCAAGAATCGCGCCAATCCCTGGGGAAATACAAGCCCCCAAGATCGCCCCAAGACGCCCCAAGAGGGCATCCAGGGGGCTCACGGTCCAAGGCGAACCCAGGACAGCCTTAGAGGCGCCCAAGAACGCCCCAAACAGCCTGAGACGGCCGAAGAGGCGCCCAAGGCGGCCCCAAGAGACCCCCAAGAGACCCAAAGGAGGCCCCAAGATGCCTCCAAACGGCCCCCAAGAGGCCCCAGAAGGCTTCCAAACTGCTTCCAAGAGCGGAGAGGCGGACGAGAGGCGCGAGGCCCCTCGCAGGCCTGGAGGACCACTTCTTAACGTTCCGAGGGCCCTGGAGGCTTCTCTTCGGGGGGGCGTTGTCGTAGGATCCACTATCGACGATCGACTATCGACGGGATGGAGGAACGAAGCCAGGAGGAGGAGGAGGAGGAGGAGGAGGAGGAGGAGGATCCAGCAGCACCAAACACCAGCAGCGAGGAGCAGCAGCAGCAGCAGCACAGCAGCAGCAGCAGCAGCAGCACGCCATGACATCACCCGCGCCAGTCAGCATCATCAGGAGGACGTCTGGGCGGGACGGATGTAAACTGCCATTCCGCCGACCCCGTGTGGCTCGCAATGCCATATTCTGCTGTTCCGAGCTGTGGTGCGCTACGTTACGTGGAGTCATGCTATACTCCGTGGTCATATACTGCGCCGTCCACAACCCCCGACAGAGCTCCCAGAAGGCTCTGAAGCACCCCTCAAGATGTTTCAGCAGTCCAAAACGGCACCAGCATAGCCCCAGACGGTACAAGACGGACCCAGGATGGTCTACGACGGCCCCGGGATGGCACAAGACGGCGCCACGATGGTCCAAAACGGCCAAGATGCTCCCAAGACGGCTCCAGCTGCATGCTCCCCTCCCCCGGGGGGTGGAGGTATGCATTTCAAGGTAAATACCTCGACCCCAGGGGCGGGGAGGGGGCCAGACCGGTCAGGGCGGAAGATATTCAAGACGGCCCCAAGATGGCCCCAGACGGTCCAAGACGGCTCCAGGATGGCCCAACACGGCGCCAAGATAGTCCAAAACGGGCCAAGGTGCTTTCAAGACGGCCCCAGCTGCGGGCTCCCCCCCACGCAGACTCCGACGTCTGAGGGCGGCGAGGGCGCCAACGGACCTCCGATGACGCGCCCCGCGCAGGCGGCGGGCGCAGCTTGAACCGGGAACCCAGCCGCGCAGGCGGCGGACCCAGCCGCCGCAGCCCACCAGACAGCCCGGGGAAACCTGACCGGGACGAAAAAATAACCTTAAGGTTAGGGGCTCAGGCCCCGTTGGGCGGGCCGATGATTTGACAGCCCCAAGACGACCCATGATTGCCCCAGGACGGCTCCTGAATCGCCCATGACGGCTCCAGAGGCATCCAGAGCAGCCCCAAGAACGGCCCAAGACAGCCTAAAGACGGTCCCAAGACGGTCCCAAGACCGCCCCAGAGGCGCCCAAGAAAGGCCCCAACACGGCCCCAACACGGCCCAAGGGGCACCCGAGACAGTTCAAGAGAGTCCCAAGAGGGGCCCAGAAGGCCCCATGACGGCCCTAAGATGGCCCACGACGGGCAAAGATGCTCCCGAGACGGCCCCACCCGCGGGTTTCCTGCCCCACACGTCCACACCATGGCGGGCAGATTCCGCGGCCGGAAAGTCGCGGGTCAACCCTAGTCAGCTATAACGTTGGGATTAGCGCGTGTGAGAAAGGCGAGCAGTGGCAGCGGGCGCTGTCGCTGCTCAGAGAGATGTGGTGGGCGAAGCTGGAGCCCACCGTCATCTACACTACAATGCGGGGAGCAGCACGTGCGAAGCCCCGCCGATTTGCAGTTATCGGGAAGGCTAGGCGGGGGGTGGGGGGGGCTGACCGTCTACCACGGCCGCTGCGGGGGTTGAGCAGGACTTTGGTCGCCCGATGGGGCCTTTCAGCAGCACCCAGCGCCCTAGTAGAGAAAACGCAAACATTGGTCAAGGCGCGTGGATTCACGACAGGTCCCGCGTTGATGTGAAAATCGACGCGCACCGTCGCCAAATCAGGCGACATTGGCTTCGTCGGCTCGAGGGGGGGCGTCGATTGACGAATAACTTTGATCACTTCCCCCCTCGTCCACGTGCCAGATCCATGGATCTGTAATCCATGCTAGCGTGTCCCTGACTTAGACTGGCCAGCGCGCCCTTGGACGGCCCAAACTTCGGCCTCACAACCGCCCCTCGCCACAAGAGCCATCAAGACAGTGACGGCCAGGGCTTTCGAAGAGCAGAAAACGTCAAATCCGCGCGGGTTCTCACACGTTTGCCACTTTCCCCTTTCAGGAGGCCTCGAGACTCAATCTAGAGGCCTCCAAGAGAGCTCCAGAAACTCACAAGAGCTCCCCGGAGCGTCCCGGACGCGCCCAGGGCCCTTGATGGCCTCAGCTTGCTTCCTGGATACGGCCTGGACCCCGAAAGTGGTTGTTGGAACCCCCTAGGTGACCGCCAGACCCCGGGTCGGACGGGGCTAGGACGAGGATAAATTTGATCCAGTGCTTTCCGGAATGCCCTTAGAGCGTTCTAGAACGCCCTGAGAAGGCCGCGGCGCCCGAGACATCCTCCAGAGCCGCCGGATCTCAGAGACTCTCGATTTACCCTCACCCGATTTGATTTTCGTCATGGCGTCGTCTTACCCGGGACAGCCCCGGGCGGCCCCCCAGGGCCCCAACATGGCCCCGAGAGGCCCCACAGGAGGGCCTACGCGAGCCCAAGAAGGCCCCAAGAGGCGTTGGCCGAGGCAGCCGGTCTGGGAAGGCCGAGAGCGCCTCCTCGGCCTCCAGAAGCTCCAAGCCCCACGACGCCCCGCAGAGCCTCACTGACCAGCTCTCTCGCGCCTCTCCCCCTTCATCCAGGGTGGAAAAAAACGCCCCTATTCTGGTTCACGAGGCGCTGTGCATTGGACTTCCTGTGGGCTGACAGGGAAAACCCTGCGTATCGCGCGTGTCGCGCGGCGTCCTGGCTCTCTGGCCGTTGGTATCTCCCAGGAAGTTCACAGACCACGCACTTGTAACCCAGGATAGGGGCATTTTTTTCGTCCCCCAACTTCAGCGCGCCTGTCACTCCCTCTTCGGAGGCCGCGGACACACTTCAGGGCGTTTCAGTTGCCCTGGAGGGCGAGCGCCGACCCAAAAGCCCTTGTGGGATTCCCCTAGTGTGCGTCCGTATCGCCTTCTGCTGCTGTGCACCTTATAGGAGGACCTTCCCGCTGCCCCCAGTTGTTCGTGCCGCACCCAATCCCAGTTTTGATCTTGAGCGTTCCCGGACTTCCGACGTCGTAATCCGTTCAATGCGCCAGCCCCAGAGTTCTCGACCGCTTCCCTTGGAACCGAGGTTCCGCCCCGGATCAATGCTTGACGGACCCGGGGCCGAGCAACGATTCTTGGCCTCGAGGAGCCGAAAATGACGGCATGACGTGGGACGTTTGAGTCCTCCTCCCCACCTCCTCAAAGTCGGCTCCGAGACCTCTTCAGGAGTGCATGTTGGCTACATCTCCGCGCGGAGTTCCGCAATCAGCAAGCAGCACGCAGCGGCAATCAGCGAGCAGCAGCATCAGAAAGCAGCACCAGCAATCAGCAGCATCAAAAGCAAGCAGCACCGCGTGTTCGACGGCAACCAGCACTTCCACAGACAGTCTAAGAGTCCAAGGGGTCCCTGCAAGACACTCTACCAGCCAGCCAAGCGCGCCCCGATACAGACCACAAGGTCCCCCAAAAGGATCGATGTGCTGTCACCTGGCCGAACTACGTTAGATGAGCAAGTCGCCTGCGGATGTTGCCCCATGGGTAGACCCTAGTTTGGACTACAATTCTGGTCGGTGAGCGTGCGAAAGGGGGGAGAAGGTCGCGAGCTGCCCCCGAGCGCCCAGGGCGCCCCGCCGCTTTCGGGCGGCTCCAGAGAGCCCCGAGGACGTCCCAAGAGAACCCGAACAAAGCCCCATGACAGCCCAAGACGGCCCGACGACGGGCAAAATGCTTCCGAAGACGGCCCAACCAAATCCCGATGACGGTCCCCCGAGGCTAAAAATTATAGATGTTCGTGAGGTGTTTGCAAGTCTTCCATGGTCTCGCCATCTCGGGCCAAGAACGGCCCCAGACGGTTGCAGGGCCATCCCAGATCGCCTCAAGACGGTCCAGGAGGCCCCGCGAAATAGGCAAAGACGGCCCCTAGAGGTTGTGGAGAGACCCCCACGAGGACAGCCCCCAATGGGCCAAGAACTCCAAGGACCACTCCCACATGCCCCAGAGTCTCCCAAGAGACGCCGATGGCTCCCAAAGAGTTACCAAGGAGAGTGCCTCCAGCCACTGCACCCTTTCGCGTTTTCTCGAACCCCAAACGCCCCCAAGAAAGCCCCAGACCCCCAAGGCAGGCTCCAGACCACTCCGAGATGCCCCAGAGCCCCGAGCTGTTCAACTTCGACGAGCTGATAACCACGGTATGCGAGTCACAGGTTCAGCACACCGTGGATTTAATTCACAAGTTCACACTAGTCAGCTTCAGCACGGGGATCAGCGCGTGCAAAAGATGCAGGCAGTGGCAGCAAGCGCTGCTGCTGCTCAGTGAGATGCGGGGAGCGAAGTGGGAGCCCGACGTGATCAGCTACAACGCTGGGATTAGCGCGTGTGAGGCCAGCGCACAGTGGCAGCGGGCGCTGTCGCTGCTCAGCAAGATGCGGGAGATCGGACTAGAGCCCGACGTCATCCATGCTACATAAGCAGGCTCAGCGCGGGCCGGGAGGGGGCATTGACTCCGCCCGCCCGGCCCGCGGTGGCTGCGCCTCCGCGACCCCGCTCGTGCGGCGCCGACGACCTGCCCCGAGAGAGCCCCGCGAGTGGCCCGAAAGGGCCCTAGAGCGCCCCTCTATCGCGCAAGATGGCTCCCAGGCGGCCCGAGAAGGCCCCTACCAGGTTTCCACGAGGCTCCCATATGGCCTCCGAGAGGGCCACGAGGACGAAAAACTATGAATGTTCTCCGGGCTTTTCTGCATTCCCTCTTGCGATCATTTCTCCGGCCACAGGGCGCCCAACCCGCTCCGAAAAGCTTCCCAATTCGTCTGGAGGGCGCCCAGGGAGCTCTCAAGAGAGCCCCTACGACGGCCTGGGCTCCCAAGACGGCCGAACAGCTCCCCAAGACGGCTCCAAGGGAGACCCAAGAGGGCCAACTCTGGAGCGCTCCCCGCCCCTCCGCCCCCCCACTGCCAGCGAGCCCCCAAAAAGCACCCCAGAGGCTCCCAAACGGCCTCCGGACGCTCCCCAGCAGCTCCCTCGAAACGGCTCGGACATGGTCGTGAAATTACCTCACAGGCTCCTGGAAGGCCTCTAGCAGCTCGCTCCAAGCGGCTCCCATTGGCTCCTGGAAAGCACCAGATGAGTAGATTAAACCACACCCCACACCTCATGGGACACCTCTCGCGCGGGATGGGTCGCAGAGAATAGCTCCCCGATGCAGCCGCGGACAACCGGGAACACTGTGTCTGCGACACTTCCCGCGCCGAGCGTGCTTCAAGAGGTGTGGGAAGTGGTTTGTTCCCATCATCCTGGGCCTGCTCATTCTCCTCCCCGTCGTCGCTCTCCTCCGCCACAGGGGCTCCTGAGTCGGAGCCGTACGATTTCCCAGAGGGGGAAGAGGACGAGGAGGAGGAGCGGAAAGAAAAGGAGGAGCAGCAGGAGCCGAATGACGAGGATAGGCCAAGCACGACGCCGAGGAGGAGGAGGAAGAGAGAAGGAGGAAGAGAGGAGGAGGAAGAGGAGGAGGAGGCGGCGGAGGACGAGGGCGAGCCAAGCACGAGAAGGAAGAGGAGGAGGAGGAAGAGGAGGAGCAGGAGGAGGAGGATAAGGAGGAGGACGGGCCCAGCCTTCGGGCGACGGGGGGGACTACTGCTTGGCGACGGGGGGTTACTGCCTGGGCCTCGGATAAGAAGTGGGGGTGGGGGAGACGACTGCTTGGGCTGCCGCGATCGCTGCCTATGTCCCTTTCTTTTTCTATCGCTGCCCTCTGCTTCAGCTCTATGGGGTCCAGACCCTGTCTCCCAGGCACGACCCAACGAGGACGAGGACGAGGACGAGGAGAGGGAGGAGGAGGAGGAGGAGGAGGAGGAGGAGGAGGAGGAGGAGGAGGAGGAGGAGGAGGAGGAGGAGGAGGAGGAGGAGGAGGAGGAGGATCAGCAGCAGCAGCAGCAGCAGGAGCCCGAGAAAGAGGACGAGCCAAGCACGACGAGAATGAGGACAATGAGGAGGCGGAAGGGGTCGAGCTATTATTGTTGCTACCGCCTATGCCCCTGGATCTGTTGCCGCTGACATTGCTACCGCTGCTTTGGTCGCCGTCAGAATCATCAAGCAAACCAACAGATAACCCTGAGCAATGAGCAGTGACTCCCAAGACGGCCTGAAGGGAGGGCCCAGAGGGCCCACTCTGCAGCGCTTCTGGCCCGTCTAGCCCTACACGGCACCCGAGTCCTCCGAAATCGGGCCCACCGGTCCAGGCGGCCCATGCAGCTGCCGAGAGGGCTCAGGAGGCTCCCCAGACTGTCCAAACCAAAACCCGCGATTGCATTAAGCTTACGAAGGTCAGTTCGGGAGCGCTTCCCCCCACTGGCCGTCTCCTCTCAAACAGTTCCCCGAAGCTGCCCAAGTGGCGTCCGCAAGAGCCCCCAAGAACCCCCCCCCCCAGGAAGAGGGTACCTGTCCCTTGCCCCCTGCCTTCGGGAGCAGCCTCCCCCAGCAAGGTGAGGGAGACACGAGGCCCAGAGGAGCAAGAAGGAGGAAGGTACGACGGAGGAGGAGGAGGAGGAGGAGGAGGAGGAGGAGGAGGAGAACGAGCCAAGCACGAGAAGATAGAGGAGGAGGAAAATAATAAGGAGGAGGAGGAGGAGGTGGAGCTGCTGCTGTTGCTACTGCCCTTGCCCCTGGATCTGCTGCCGCTGATACTGCTAGCGCTGCTCTGGACGTCAGAATCACCTAACAAACAGCGCACCCTGAAGCAATGAGCAGCAACAAGGGCACTCTGACCACTGGCACTCTTGGACGGTAACCCACGGGTCAGCCACAGTCAGTTACAATGCTGTGATCAGCGTGTGCGAGAAAAGCGAGCAGTGGCAGCGGGCCCAGTCGTTGCTCAGCGAGATGTGTTGCGTAAAACTGGAACCCAACGTCATCAGCTACAGCGCAGGAATCAGCGCGTACGAAAGAGACAAGAAGTGGCAGCAGGCGCTTTCGCTCCTCAGAGAGATGCGGAAGGTAAAACTGAAGCCCAACGTCATCAGCTACGGCGCCGGGATCAGTGCGTGCGGGAAAAGCGAGCAATGGCAGCGGGCGTTGTCGCTGCTCAGCGAGATGCGGGGGGCGAATCTGGAGCCCACCGTCATTTCTACTGCAATGCCAGGGCCTGCGCATGCGGGAAAGTTTTTCAATGGCCCCAGGGCCCTCCCGAGCCGCCCAGGAGGTTTCCAGGGTCGCCCAAGATGCTTCCAAAAGACTCCAAGATGGCCTCCAGATGGCCCAAGATGGCGTCCAGACGGCCCAACAGGGCCCCAAGATGGCTCGAGAAGGCTTCCAAGAGGCCCCAATGAGAGCCCCGACAGGCAAGAATCCTTGATTTCCTCCGGGTTGTGAAGGATTTTGACTTTATCACCTTTTTCGAGCTCCCGACGTTCCAAGACGGCGCAAGGGGCCTCCAGTAACAGCCAAAGACAGCCTAGCAGTCCACCAAGAGGGCCGTTAGACAGTCCAAGAGGGCCCCAAGACGGCCTAAGAGGCCCCCAGGACGGCCCATGAGAAAGAGCGTTTTCTGTGGACGCTTAGAAGGGGGAGCAGGGGCTCGAACCAGAGAGCCCCCCCCTGCATTGCAAGGGAGGGGGGGGTCGAACCGGGGAGTGCGGGGGGGCCCTCAGGGGGGGAAGGGTTCGAACCGGGGGGTGGGCCCCCCCCCTTTCAAGGAAGAGGACGGGTTCGAACAGGGGGGGGCCCTCCTGAATTGCAGGGGAGGGTTCGAAGCAGAAGGGGGGCCCCCCCTGCAACCGACGACGGCGAGCGCCGGCGCCGGCGCCGGCGCCGTCAGGCAGCAACGACGACGACGACGACGACGACGACGACGACGACGACAAGGACGACGACGACGATAACGATAACGATAACGATAACGATGACGACGGCGGCCCCGCCGCCGCCGCCGCCGCCGACGCCGACGCCGACGCCGACGCCGACGCCGAAGCCGACCCCGACGCTGACGCCGACGCCGACGCCGACGCCGACGCCGACGCCGACGCCGACGACGACGACGACGACGACGACGACTACGACGACGACGACGCCGACGCCGAATGCGCTGGCGTACCCAGTGAGTTCGGGCTTTGGAGTTATCGCATCTCCGTCGTATGTGTCCGTCGCACCATGAGTGAACCAAGTGCCTCCTTCATCATATTCTTCGTACTGCCGAGAGTCGTCCTCGTAGTAGCTACCGTTATTGCCGCTTCTGTTGTCCTTGTTGTTGCTCCACCAAGCTTTACCGATACCTTTGCCGCTGGAGCGGCCGTCCTTACCGCTCTTGTTGGACTTGCTGCGATACTTGCCTTTGCTGTTGTTCCGGTATTTACCCTTCTTGCCGTAGAAGTCACCCGTTTTGGCGGATGAGTTTGATGATTGATTTGTTTGTAAAGGGCAGTCCGTGTTGGAGTGTAATGGAGAGCCGCATGTCGTACAACCGTTTGAGGATGTTGCTTTGCCTCCGTTCTTTCGGCCTCCTCGTCCTTTCTTGCCACCGTGTCCTCGTCCTTTTCCTCGTCCTTGACCACCTTCACCGTAGTAATCTTCCTCTGCTTGTTCTCCGTGTTCCTCCTCGTGGTAGGTGCCGTTCCCGTCGTCGTAGATGCTTTCCCAGTCGGTGCCGTATTCGTACCATGATCCTTCTTGCCATTCGTCCTCAAAGCCGACCCACCTCCAGGAACCGTCCGAAGTCCAGGTCTCAGGACTCTTCGTAATCTGACTCCCAGTAAGCTGTTTCGTCGGCCTAATTCTGCGAGACCATGGATGGTATCGATGACCAGGTTCCTTGATACTCATGATTGGCCATTCTCTGCGTCAAGTCAATGAGCTCGGGGAAACGATTCAGATCTCCTTGCATCTGCATGCGTAGGTCGGTTCGCATCCGCTCGGAAAGCCCTGGCATCTGCAACAACAAATAGCTCTTATTAACGTTGTTGAGCTGCAGACCTCCTCTGTCTGAAGCCTCTTCGAAACACAGCCGAAACATCGTGAGGAAATCATTCATAGGCAGATGGCCTCTCTGAAGTGAGAAGAAACACGACAAGGCCACGATAGACATATCTTGATCTTGAACCTCGAACTCCTGAACGAGAAGATCCATGAGTAGTGAGGCTACTGCTGGCTCTGCGGGTTGTTGGACACCTTCGGCGTCTTGCCACGCAGGATGTGAAGGCTCTGCTAGTAGTTCATCTCATTCCATTTCGCGTTGCACTCCAGCGTTGAGGTCCAGCCTGTTGCGTTTCATCTTCATCGCTATCTGAAAGGCCGAGCCTCTGAGACGCCCTGCCATCGCTGGACCTGCCGCGTGCTCTGCTAGCTCCGTCTGCCTCCACCAAAGCCTGAGTAACTGGATGTAGCAGCGCAACGATCATCTTGCGTTGTCGGGCCGCCATCCTGGCGGCGTGTTCTTGTTGAACGTGTCGAGAGGAATGCCGGCGCCATTGCCTGAAGTGTCTCCGTTGTCCATGGTTGAGCGCGTCCACTCAGCAATCCAATTGTCGGTGCTACGGGTGATGAGGATGGGTGAGATTGCAGCTGCAATCACGTGCGCAATGAGCCACTCGGCGTTGCTCGAGTACGTCTGCTGCTACTGATACATGTAGCGGCGATCTCGACGCTGAGCCGGAACCAGAACGGCGAAGTTGAGGGCAGAGGGATGCCGTGTCTCAAAGGTTTTGCCACCACATCAGCGCTACCAAAGTTAGTTTTCCAGCGCATACTTTCGAACCAGATGGCTTAAGCCATATTTGTTACGGATCGTCGACTCACATTCGAACGTATCTCGAACATATCTCTGATGGTTCTGAAGCCTCATACCCCGAACTCATACACAGTCGAACTGCACAGGGGAGGGGGGGGGGGGCAGGCGGAGGTGGGGTGGCGGGCGATTCGAAACCCCCCCCGCCCCCATTCGCAATTCAGGGGGAGGGGAGCCTGGTTCGAACCCCCCCCCCATCCTTTGCACAAGGGGAGGGGTCCCCGTCCCCAGGGTCCCCCCCGGTTCGAACCTACCTCCCCATTGCAATTCAGCGGAAGGGGAGCCGGTTCGAACCCCCATTCCCCCCTTGCCCGGGGTCTGAATCCACGGGCTCCCTCAAGCCCGTCTCGTCGTAGAACCTTGTGTTCTGAGAGGCGAGCACCCTTTTGCTCCAGCGCATGCGCAGCGGCCGGATGCCGCGGCTGGGGGCGTCACGCGCCCTGTCGTATGGAAATCCCGCCCTCCCGCAACCGAGCCATATAGGCTGCGGGGAAGGCGACACGCTGAGCTGAAACCCTCACTGGATCATAATCAAGCAGGGGGAAAGGAGATCAGCTCCAGCATGTTCGTCTCGGCACCTTCGGATGCCGTCTGCTTGGTGGAGGAGCGGTCCCGCCTCCTGCTCTGCAGGATCTTCTTGGCCTGGGAGTGGTCCATCTCGTTCGTCTCGTCGAAGATTCCTTTCCCAAGCGCCGACCTCTTCCGAGCAGAAAGGAATCGCTCATCATGAACAATCTTCCATCGCTAGTGCGTCAAGAAAGCATGGAGCACGTTGAACGCCTGCAGGCTGGCCTTGGTCATGCCGTCGGCGAGTTGGGCATGGCTGTGCACCCAGCGAACTGAAGTCCCACCTTCCTCGAGAGCACGTCGAAGAGCGAGGGCCTCGATAGCCGTCCTCCTCTCGTCCAGTCCGAGGCCGGCCGACTCTGACTTCACGACTCCGTCGTAGAAGGCCTTGCAGTCCGTCACGAGGGTAGCTGGCATTTCCAGCAGGGCCCGCTGGCGATTGTGAAGGTCGAAGGGTCCGAAGAGCACCTCGTAGAGGACCAGCCTTACCATCATCTGCTCGCCCTCGGCGTCGCTGGCCTCCTGGATCTCGGCAGCGAGGCTAGACCAGGCGACTCTCTTTAGCTTGCGCGACCCCCAGTCCAGAACAGTAAAGTTGGTCACGTCGTGGAACGGTGTCTCGGCTGAGCTCAGAGCGGTCACGTGTCCGCCTTGAGAATGCCCGTCCGGTCGGCTAGCCCAGGCAGCGTCGCACCAGGTGTACACACGGAAATCAGGCGGCCCGCTCTGGCATCCAGGTAAGGCGTGACGAAATATCTGAATCCCGTCATTTTGGTTGGCCTTGACCATTTTGGTAATGTTGTTCGCGATGTTGAAGAGCTTGTAGTCGCCGTCGGGAATCTTGCTCTGCACGTCCGCAACCCAGGCTGACACCCAGGGTAGAGTATTCACGCCAAGCCATGACAGAACACCACACCACGTCCGAAGGATACTCTGGTCAGCCTCGGTCAGCTTGTCATTGGAGCGAGCCTTGTGGTACCTGGGGTTTATCTCCTTGAGCTTGTCGATGTGGGCCCGCTGATGCTGAAAGAATCCCTTCTCGTTGGATTCGATCATGACACCGCACTGTTCGATGGAGTTGGTACCGTCCTCCATGTTCTCCCAGGTGCCCCACGTGTAGAGCTCCTTGATCCCCTTCATGGCAGACTTCCAAGATGGATGTCCTCGATCGCCGCAGAGAATAAAGTCGTCCACGTGGCACATGACCAACCCGAGGAGCTCCTTCGTCGAAGGACAGCGCAGACACCAGAGGCACGGTTCGAGGTCGCAGGCCTGCAGTCCCAGCTTGGCGAAGTCCGACTTGACCGTGAGCCACCACTTCCTTGGAGCCTCTCCGATGCCGTAGCCTGGCTTCATTACCCGAAGAACTTCACCAGGTTGAACGCCGAAGGCAGAGGAGAGAGCCTCGTCGGCCTCGACGAACAGGTCCTTCTTGAGGTCGTAGGCCTGGAGGAAGGCTCTGGTCACGTCGCCCTTAACGATGTTCCAGTGGTTCGCGGCCGCGATGGTGAGCAGGATATTCCGGGCGCGTCTGGACGCCGTCGGTGAGGCGGTAGGCTCCTCCCCGATGTCCTTGGTTTGGTAGCCGAGGAGGACTAGACGAGCCTTCGCAGTTCCGTCGGCCTTCGCGTCAGCACCCAGCGGCACCTGATCACATCCGCAGGGTCCTTCACCTCCGAGGCGGGCACCGGCCGTAGTCCCTTGTACTGCTTCCAGTTCGTCACCTCCTTCGTCATGGCAGCCTGGAACTCGACCTTCTCAGAGGGTGATAATTTACCCCAGTAGAACTCGATCTTGTCCTTGCGCTTCTGGTTGGCCACGAAGCAGTCCAACATCTGGGACGTGAGACGGCAGCCCCCTTGGCTGTTCGTGAGCTCGGATTTCAGCATCTCGAAGTAGACTGTCATGTTCTCGTCAATAAACTCGAAGTCGGTGGGCCCAGACTCCCTGAGCGTGTTCACATCTACGAAGAGCTCGTCCTCACTGTTCGCCTGGTCCACACTATCTTGGCCCTTCGTGTCGGAGTAGGGTCCTGGCCGGTTGGCACGTCGTTCAGCAGGTGACTGACGGTAGGTGTCTTCGCTGTCCTTGGAGTACATGCGCCATCGGCGACCAGGGGGGCCCTCGGCAGGTGGTGGCGCATATTCCTCAGGCGAGGAAAGACGAGTAAGCTTGGGCGCTGGCTGCTCGATGGTAGGGATACTGGAGGGCGTCGGAGGGGCGGAAGGCTCACCTGCAGGCTCCAGAGGTCCTGGAGCGTCAGCTTCTAGTCCAGGTGCCTCATCCTCCATCGGCTCGTCTGTAGTCGTGTCTGCCTGCGTCACGGGAGGCATGACCGTCTGAGGCTCGAAGTGCTGGATGGCTGGACGGCTCTCGTTGGTGAGGTCCTCGAAGGTCCCGCGCCGAGCCACCTCCATCAGGTCCGACATGGAAGCACCTTTTTTCTCCATGTTGGTCAGCTCGACGACCACGCGCTCGGCCTCAGTGGCGGGCCGCAACTGCTCGGGCGCACAGCGAAGGAGAACGTCGCCGTGTGAAATCCAAATCACCGAAGTAGGCCTCGAGGAGCACGCCAGAATCCGTTGCTCTTGTACCAGAACGCGAGCAGGGCCGTACCACGTGGCCTTGACGGGTCCGCGGCCCTTCCGCCAGTTGTAGCAGTGTTCGCCGGTGTTTCAGCGAGTCGTGACACGACTGCGTGCATGTTCGGCGTGGCGACGTTGTTCCGCGTACACTACCTCGATGAAGGATTGTCTGGCAGAGAGGCGGTGTTGCTCTCTGCTCTCGCCGTTCTCGTCGTCGATGATGGCGAAGGGGTTGTTCGAACCCTGGGCGCCGCCGATGCCGAAGGCGTGGGCGTAGGGGGAATGGCTCCCCACCTTGTCGAGGTCGTTGATGGCGTGGATGACTTGGCTGATGGCCTCGTCGATGTCGCAGTCGTAGTTCTGCTTCCGAAATTTGGTGAGCGTCCTCTTGAAGAGCTGGATGCGCCGCTCGACCTTGCCCATGAGCCAGTGGGCCTCGCCAGGTGCAATGAACATCTCGATGCCGCGAGAGCTGCACCAACCCTTGGTCAGCTCGGCACGGTGACATCCTTCAGCGTTACATCGGATAAGCCGTGGGGCTCGGTAGTGGTCGGCCCAGGAGCGCCAGGTCTCGACGACGTCGGCGGCGGACCTGTTGCCGGACCGCTGGGACTTGTCGCCGTGGTTGGTGACCAGCGTGAGACCTGACCCCCCTCTTCGAGGTTGAGCGTCATCAGGTAGATCGCGTCGTCCTTGGGGCCGGTCCACTCCAAGCCGTCACTGCCCATCACTTCGAAGACCTCGGGGATCTCGATGCCTGCAGCGGTCCGAACGGCCTTCGGCAGCACGGAGGAGTCGCAGGCGTGACACTTGAAGTTTTTTGCCATCTTCAGCACCTGTAGGCTGGCACCCGAGTTCTTCAGCATCTTCACCGTCGTCCGAGCGCTGGGATGACCGAGATTGCGATGAAGCCGGCCGAGACGGTGCTCGATCTCCTGCTCCTTGGTGCTCAGGCGGCCTCCGTCCTTGGCCAGCTCCTGGCCGTCGTTCCCGTCGAGCTCGTCGTCGGACTCGGCCTGGTCATCAGGCGCAACGTCGTCGTCCCCCGCGGTATCCGTGTAGATCTGCTCATCGGGCTCGACTGGGTCATCAGGCTTGACGTCGTCGTCTCCTGCACTGTCGGCGTAGATCTGCTCGTCCTCCACGCTGTCGCAGGTGAGGAGTGCCTGAGAGCCAGCAGCAGCTCCGCCTCCTGCGCGGACCCAGGTCTTGCACAGAGCAGCTGGATAGAACGCCGTCGAGGCCACGACCTTCCCGCCAATGATCTCGCCATGCTCCTGGTTGTCATGCCGCCCTAGACGGTTGCTGCACCTCTTGCCGATCGCCTTCTGTAGCTCGGGATCCGTGGAGCAGATCTTCCAGACCATGGGCAGCAGCAAGCCGCTGCGAGGACAACGTAGTCCGTAGGCGCATCCCGACACCAGCGTCTCGTAGGTCTGCTCCTTGATGCGCCGCAGAGAAGCAGATCGTGACCAGCTCTGTGAACGCTGAGGCTGTTCGGGGTCCACCTCCGTCCCGTGGTACTGCAGCCCGATGGAGAGGAGGGTCTCGCACCCTGCCTGAATCCGCCTGGCCTTCTGCACCTTCCTGCGAAGCTTCTCTCGGTCCTCCGCGGTCTTCTGGTTCCAGTTCTGCAGTTGGCAGCCCGCGGTGCAGGGGGGGGTCATCACGATAGGTCGGAGCCGGTGTTGGTGTATCCAAGGGGCCAGGCGTCGAACTCCGGTCTTGGTCGCCATGTCGAAACCGCTGTGCTCTCCAGCGCGAAAGGCGAGCCCACCCTGGTCGATCACCGCCTGAGCCAAAGCGGAAGTAGGCGGCGTGCAGACCTCCAGGAGGTCGTATCGGCCCTGGCGGACTAGAAAGTTGAGGTCGTCCCCGATCTCCTCCTTGTAGCCGAGGTCGTACAGGTCGATAGCTTCCTGCAAGACGTCGAGGTCCTCTTGGTTCAGAGCTGCTCGCGTCCCCTCTTGGTCGCTGTCTCCTTGTCGGCTGAGTCGTCCAACATCTCGAAGGACTCCGATGAGGGCTCACTCGCCAGCCTCTTCAGGATCTTGTTTAGCAGCCGCCTCCAGCGTGGAGTGGTCACCTCCTCCCTGGCCACCCCGTTGAGAGGTATCCCGGATGGATGTGCTGGTACTGCTCCTTCCTGTGGCTGCTGCTTCCTTCGACCTGGAGGCTGGTACCCGTCGAGGATGTTGGTGGGCGGCTTCCCTTCTGCCAGCAGGAGGCACTTGTGTGACGTCCCGCCCGTGCATGAACATCCGATCCGCTTGCGTCCCGGCTGGCCGCAGCAGCCGCATCTCTGAAACCCCGTTGCTCGAGATCCTGCCGCCTGTACCATGGTGGCCGTAGGGTTCATCCCTGGCGCGTTGACAGTCACATCCCTCGGGGATACAGAAGCGAACTCGCTTTGGACAGCACGGGCGTCGGCCTGCACCAGAGCCGCCAAGGACGGCGGCAGCTTCTGACTGAATGGAGTTGTCTTGCGAAATGCAGGACGTGGCGCTGAAACCGAAGGCGGCGGTGACACACCCGAAGGCGACGAGCCCGTGCCAGTGCGGCATGTCACCCACCAAATATGGAAGGTTATGAAGACTATCTGAATGCACTGCCTCGTGAGCCGAAAGCGCTCTGCACACAGCACAAGCGTCCGGATCTGGAGGAGTCTCAGGAGGATGTTCCATCATTTCGGGACGCTGGGGGACCTGTAGAGGTGTCTCCAGGTGGGTCCTCGCATGTCTTGTAGAGGCTCTCAGGGTACCCGAAGATGTCTGCCAAGATGTCCGCGAGAGTGGCTTCGGTTTCGTGGTCGTAGAAGTCATCGTCGGGGATGCTGCAGGCGCAGTAGAGGGATCCGAAGGACGAGAGGTTCGAGGGGGGACCTGCTCGGAGAATCAGGAGGCTTCTGGATGTCGTCCAGGCGTACTGGGGTCCTGGTTCCTGTGGAGGCTTTCTCGGGGGCTAGGTGGCTTTTTGGGGAACTCTCGTTATCAGGCATCTTCTCGGGCCCCCCCAATGGATTATGCGAAGGTGTTTTTCTCAAGTCCACCAGGGGGCGCTGTCCCTAGCTCGAGGGCGTGACAGCCGCGCCCGACAGAGGCTCCGCCGAGCCCGTCTGCTCGGTCCCGACCTTGGCCTCGGGCAGGTCACTGACATCCACCAGGGCCTTCTCGCTGTGTAGCTCAGTGATGTTCGGGATGCCGCGAGGGACGTGCTGCCACCACGTCGGAGTCGTCACGTTGATCGCCAGGTGTCCGCTCGGCATCTTCCAGCACTGGAAGATGTGGCTGGAGAGCCTTGGTAACATCAGGTAGCCGTTCCCGCAGTCGATCAGGGCGCAAGCGTAGTCTAATCCGAGACTGTCCATCCCGATCAGCAGCGGCACCTCATTGTCCATGATGGAGATCTCTATCTTCTCCCGCCCGTCGCCGAGAAAGATGTCACCTGTCATGGTCCCCATGGAGCTCTTGCGCTTGCCGTCGCCGAAAGTGAAGCACCGCGTCAGCTCCACCAGGTCGAAGTGGATGTCGTGCCTCTCCTTCATGTCGTAGACCAGATTCTCCGCCATCGTGACCCCGATCAGGCTCCGAGTAGCCCCGCAGTCCAGGATTGCCCAGATGCCGCTCTCGTCGTCCAGGAGGAGGACTAACTCCCCCAGCTCGAGGAGCGCGAACGAGGTGGTCTCGTTGGGCTGGGGCCTGTCGCGCGCCTTGTTCCTCTCCGGGCAGTCCTTTGCCTGGTGTCCGAATTTGCGGCAGGCCAAGCACCTCATCCTGCGCATGTCACGCACAGGCTCCTTCTCACCGTCAGCACGTGGCTTGCGCGGCTGGTGGAGGTCCGTCAGGAGGTCGAGGGGCCAGAACAGGGTAGTAGTTAGTCCCGCGCCACCTTCAGGCGCCTGATGAGGTCCCTCGCGTCCTTGAAGTTCCTACCCATCTGCTTGAACTCCGCGTAGATGCCGTTCTCGTTTTCCTCGGTGTCTTCCAGGTCGTCCAGCATCATCGCGTCGTCGGCCAGAGTCACCAGCTGATCCACGATGTCCGCGAGCTCGGACCGGTCACCGTCGTTGTGGTCGACATCGTTGTCGTCAGCCTCGCCGTAGAAGCCCGCGCGCCTGTCCTTCTTCTCGCGGACCCCGTCGAGCTCCTTCAGCGCCTCCAGCGGGCACCGTGTGCACAGCGCCTTGTATGTATTGTCGTAGTCGTAGTCGCCGCCCGCCATGGCGGTGATCTCACCGCGGGCGACTGGTGACAGCCGCAATCGCCGCAAGTACCACCACGTCCTCAGCGGGCCGGCGATGACCTCAGTCACGGCACCGTCCACCGCCTTCAGCTGCGCCATGAGGTCCCGCTCGTGGGCCTCCCAGCGCGCCGTCCAGTCGGGGAAGCCCCCCCCGACCTCCCGCTGCAGCTTCTTGAAGAACTTCTCCGCTGAGTTCCCCATCTCATTCACGTTGGACAGGTCGAGCTTCGAGAGGAGAAACTCGAAGACGCGCTGCCAGCCTTCGAGCTTGCCATTGTCGGAGACCTCGTCAATCCCCTCGACGTCGGGGCAGGCCTGCGCCAGTCGGCGCGTCCGGGCGCCCAGGGCGCGCACCAGCTGGGGCCCTACCACATACCTGTCCTGGAGCTTATAGCTCTTCGTGAAGAGCCCGATGTCGAAACGGTACGACAGGAGTTTGTCGGGCTCTCCGTCCCAGGTGGGTACGTCAAGGCGGAGTCCTCCTGCGGCGCTGGCCGCAGCACCACCCGTAGACGTGCCACTTGCCATGGCCGTAGTCAAGCGGCTCCGCTGCCAATCTGAATCCACGGGCTCCCTCAAGCCCGTCTCGTCGTAGAACCCTTTTGCTCCAGCGCATGCGCAGCGGCCGGATGCCGCGGCTGGGGGCGTCACGCGCTCTGTCGTATAGAAATCCCGCCCTCCCGCAACCGAGCCATATAGGCTGCGGGGAAGGCGACACGCTGAGCTGAAACCCTCACTGGATCATAATCAAACGGGGGGGCCAGTTCGAACCCCGCCCAGTTAGGGAAGCCGACGTCCAGGAGGGGGTGAGGGCCGGTTCTCAGGGCACACTTAATGTTTTTTTTGGGGGGGGAGGGGGGGGGGCAGTTCCACGTGTTAAAGTGTTTTTCCAAGGCAAGCGTCCACGAAATGCGTTCTCTCGACCATGACGGCCCCAATAAGGGAAATGCGAACTGACTTGTCGCGTCCTCCGCCGCAGAATGACCCCGAGAACGCCTGCAGCTCCCCAAGAGCCCCCTGGAAGCGCCAGGAGAGCCCCAAGAGGCCCAGATCAGGCCCAGGGGGGCTCAAGAGGCCACCGAGAGGCCGCAAGACACCACCAAGCCCGCCTCCAGGAGGCCTCCAAGGGGGAGCTCTGGGGCCGCGCCGCCCACCCAAGAGAGCCCCCGTGAGCGACCCAACAGGAGGCCAGATGGTCAGCCACGCGCGCCGGAGCCATGGAGGCATTCGTGCGGTGGCCTCTTCTCATGCCTCCTTTCTCGCTCCACGTCCCTCGCTCCTCGACGCTCGCTCCTCGCTCTTCGCCTCTCTCTCTCCCTCTCTCCTCGCGCCTGGCTCCTCCCTTCTCACTCCTCCTCGCTCCCCCGACCTCCCCCCCTGGCCCCTTGCGTCTCCCTCTTGGCTACTGGTATCTGCCTCCTCCCCTTCTCCCCGGCTCTCCCTCCTCCTTACGTGCATCTCTCCCCTCTCTCTCTCTCTCTCTCTCCAGATTGCGTCAGCTAGCAAGGGCACTTACCATGAAGCAGAACTTCGCAGCCTCAAGCAGCAACAGTGAACAGGAGCAGTCCAGAGCAAGCAGCGGCAGCACACAGCAAAACTAAGCAGCAGCAACATCATGCCGCAGACAGCAGCACCCTGCAGCTGCAGGCAGCAAAAGCAGAGGCGAAGTTCAGGCCTAACGTCATCGCGAAGGCCTTTCGGCAACATCATCTCTGCCCTGGCCCAATGTGCCATCTCGGACAGATGCCGTGGCCAGTAGGCCATGGGTACACACTAGTCAGCTACAGCGCGGGGATCAGCGCCTTCGAGAAAGGCGAACAGTGGCAGCGGGCGCTCTCGCTGCTCAGCGAGATGTATTGGGCGAAGTTGGAGCCCAACGTCATCTGCACTGCAATTCCAGTCGTTGCGCGTGCGAAAGGGGGGAGAAGGTCGCGAGATGCCCCCGAGCGCCCGGAGCGCCCCGCCGCTCTCGGATGACTCCAGAGCGCCCCCAGGTGCTCCCAAGACGGCCTCTGACAGTTCCAAGACAGCTCTCGGACGCTCTGCAGCGCGCGAGGACGGCCCAAGAGAACCAGAACGGAGCCCCATGACAGGCCAAGACAGGCCAAGACGGCCCCACGACGGGCCAGGTGCCTCCGATAACGGCCACCGATGACGGCCCCCCGAGGCTAAAATCATAGATATTAAATTGTTTTTGATGGTTTTCCATGTTCTCGCCAGTTCGGGCTAAGACTGGCCCCAAACGGCTCCAGGGCCATCCCAGATCGCCCCAAGACGGTCCAGGAGGCCCCACCAAGTGCCCCAAGACGGCCACAGAGGGCCCGAAGATTGCCCAAGAGAAGCCCAAGACAGCCTCATGGAGCCGCCGCCGGCCCCCAAGACAGCCCTAAGAGGGCTTATTTGGCTGTCCAACCAGCACCACACCGAGCTCCAAGACGGCCCGAGACCCCCAACATGGCCCCAGTGGGCCCAAGAGACCCCCGAGACGGCCCATACAGCCCCAAAATGGGCCAAGAGGACCCATAGAGGCTACGGAGAGACCCCAACGAGGGCTCGAAGAGGGGCCGACGGGAGCCCAGACGACTCCCTTCCTACAGCCCCCAATTGGCCTCGAACGCTCCAAGGATTCCCACATGCCCCAGAGTCCCCCAGGAGACTGCGATGGTTCCCAAGGAGCTACCAAGGAGAGTGCCTCCAGCCACGGCACCCTTTCGCCGTGCCTCAAACCCCAAACGCCCCCAAGAAAGCCCCAGACCCCCAAGACGGGCCCCAGATCCTCCCAAGAAACTCCGATAGCTCCTACTGAGCTCCCAAGAGCGGTCCCAGGACCATTCCGATATGCCCCAGAGTCGCCCACAAGATTCCGACGCTTGCCAAGAGACTCCGACAGTTCTCACGGAGCTCCCAAGAACGGTCCCAGGAATAGTTCCCACGGAGCTCCCAAAAGCGATCCCAGGAACAGTCCGAGATGGCCCCGAGTCGCCCTCGAGACCTTCCCCCCCCACGGCCGATGAGGTATGACAGGGGGGACCTTCCCCTCTGATCTCTGCCTCCTTCCCTCATCGAGGCTCTGGCCGCTGTGGCAGTGGGGCCTCCACTCCGCCTGTCAGTGGTAACAGGGAGGACCTGCAGCCGCGTCGGTCGCTCCCACTCTCCGATTAGAGGTGACAGGAGGGGGACCTGCAGATAGCGCGGGGAGCAGCATCTCGCTTCCTCCCTACAACCGATTGGGGGTGACAGGGGGACCTTCCTCGTAGAGCCTTCGGTGGCCCCCAAGACAGGCCTGGAGCAAACCCGCAGGCGTCGGCGACACATGCGCGTTCGGGACCGACACCTTCACCTGCCAGCCGTGGATTTTCCACGGGATCACAGTATTCAGCTACAGCGCGGGGATCAGCGCGTGCGAAAAAGGAGGGCAGTGGCAGCGGGCGCTGTCGCTGCTCAGCGAGATGCGTGAGGCGAAGTTGGAGCCCAACGTCATCAGCTATAACGTCGGAATCCGCGCGTGCGAGAAAGGCGAACAATGGTACCAGGCGCTGTCGCTGCTCAGCGAGATGCGGGAGAGAAAGCTGGAGCCCGACGTCATCTGTACTACAATACTGATGTGTAGCGCGTGCGAACTTAGGAAAACAGTGGCAGCGATGTTGACTTGCCGCGCGTGCGCGCGCTCATGTCCAAGTCAGGAAAAAAATTAGCCTGGCGAAGGACCCAACCATATGCAGCTGCGAGTACCGCACGGATATGAGACGAAGGAGGGGGCACGCATACTAGGCCCCTCTTCTCATAGGCACCGCGCCACTGGGGCCTTCGGTGGAGCTCCCTATGGGGCCACGAAACGTGTGAAGGGTGTGCCGAAATGGGTGGTGGGGAGGCATGCGGACCCTGCCACTGGGGCCTTCGGTGGAGCTCCCTATGGGGCCACGAAACGTGTGAGGGGTGTGCCGAAATGGGTGGTGGGGAGGCATGCGAACGCAGCCACTGGGGCCTTCGGTGGAGCTCCCTATGGGGCCACGAAACGTGTGAGGGGTGTGCCGAAATGGGTGGTGGGGAGCCACTGGGGCCTTCGGTGGAGCTCCCTATGGGGCCACGAAACGTATGAGGGGTGTGCCGAAATGGGTGGTGGGGACGCATGCGAACGGGGCCCCTTCGGTGGAGCTCCCTATGGGGCCACGAAACGTGTGAGGGGTGGGCCGAAATGGGCGAGGGGCGGCATGCCAACTCTGCCACTGGGGCCTTCGGTGGAGCTCATTATGGGGCCACGAAACGTGTCAAGGGTGTGTCGACATGGGTGGCGCGGACGCATGCGAACCCTGCCACTGGGGCCGTCGGTGGAACTCCCAATGGGGCCACGAAACGTGTGAGGGGTGTGCAAAAGTGGGTGGGGGCGGCATGCGAACCCTGCCACGGGGGCCTTCGGTAGAGCACCCTATGGGGCCACGAAATGCGTGAGGGGTGTGCCAAAGTGGGGTGGGGGCGGCATGCGAACCCTGCCACTGGGGCCGTCGGTGGAGCTCCCTATGGGGCCACGAAACGTGTGAGGGGTGTGCCAAAGTGAGATGGGGGCGGCATGCGAACCCTGCCACTGGGGCCTTCGGTGGAGCTCCCTATGAGGCCACGAAACGTGTGAGGGGTGTGCCAAAGTGGGGCGGGGGCGGCATGCGAACCCTGCCACTGGGGCCTTCGGTGGAGCTACCTATGGGGCCACGAAACGCGTGAGGGGTGTGCCAAAGTGGGGTGGGGGCGGCATGCGAACCCTGCCACTGGGGCCGTCGGTGGAGCTCCCTGTGGGGCCACGAAACGTGTGAGGGGTGTGCCAAAGTGAGGTGGGGGCGGCATGCGAACCCTGCCACTGGGGCCTTCGGTGGAGCTACCTATGGGGCCACGAAACGTGTGAGGGGTGTGCCAAAGTGGGGTGGGGGCGGCATGCGAACCCTGCCACTGGGGCCTTCGGTGGAGCTACCTATGGGGCCACGAAACGTGTGAGGGGTGTGCCAAAGTGGGGTGGGGGCGGCATGCGAACCCTGCCACTGGGGCCTTCGGTGGAGCTCCCTATGGGGCCACGAAACGTGTGAGGGGTGTGCGGAAATGGGAACTAATGGCGATGATGATGATGATGATGATGATGATGATGATGATGATGATGATGATGATGATGATGATGATGATGATGATGATGATGATGATGATGATGATGATGATGTTGATGATGATGATGATGATGATGATGATGATGATGATGATGATGATGATGATGATGATGACGATGACGATGGCGATGATGATGCTGGTGGTGATGACGATGATGATGCTGGTGGTGATGATGACAGGATGGTTTGGAACTAATGGCGATGGCGATGATGATGACGATGATGATGCTGGTGGTGATGATGACGAGGATGATGATGATGATGATGATGATGATGATGATGATGAAGATGAGGATGATGATGATGATGATGACGACGATGAGTATGATGACGGCGATGGGAGGAGGGAGGAGGGGGGAGAGGAGGAGAAGGAGAGGAGAGGAGAGGAGAGGAGACGCGGGGCGCTGTCTCTTCAAAACGAGGACCCAACACCACAGGATGGTTGGGAAAAACATGACTCCCGCGAAATCAAGACATAACAGTTCCAAAACGAACAAGGATCGTTAGTTATTCCACAAAACATTGTCAGAAGTCTGCTGGCGCGCACCCGCTGAACTCATAACATAAAATCATCGGGGTTTCTCCAGTCTGTGTGATGAGACCATGCGGGCCACTTCGCGCGCGCATGGCGAACCGTTCAACCACTATCGCGCGCCCGCCGACCCTTTGTCAAAGAATACACAGTGCGGGCCTTACGTGCGCGTCTCCGCGCGCGCACGTCGAAATCCGTCCAAAACGAACCGTCCGTGTTTCACCATCTCTGCACAGATGTGTTCAAAAACGTACGAACCACAATGGTTTTCAACCAACAGATGTCCAGGTTTCTGAAGTTCTGTAGTCGCGCTTTCAACCATCATCATCATCATCATCATCATCATCATCATCATCATCATCATCATCATCATCAGCACGATCGTTGTCATCATCATTATCATCAGCAGCATCATTGACATCAGCATCATCAGCATCATTGCCATCATCGTCAGCGTCATCGTCGTCATCATCACCGCCACCGTCATCGTCGATGTCGTCGCCCTCTGTAAAATTATGTGCGCGGGTACTTCCATCACCTTTATCACAATCCCAGCCGTCGTCGTCGTCGAAATTGTTTCCGTCTCCATCACCACTTTTGTAATCACCATCGGCATCATCGTGATCACCATTGTCATCGCCATCGTCGTTGGCGTCGTGGTCGTCACAATAGCCACCAGCATTTCACGACTTGCAGGCTGGACTTGTCAGCGCGGTTGAGTTCCACGCGCCCGTGCGCTCGTTGAGATCACGGCCAGATGAGTTGTGTTAACAAATTGCGGGTGGGAGGATATGATGTTTGCGCGAACACGAGAAGTGGTCACGCGTGCTTGTTGTGGTGCGGGGGGGGGGGAGGCGAATTCCTTCTCCGAAAGAGGGTAGGCTCCACACAAACACACCACCAAGCCTTATCCCCCCCCCCTCCCCCCTCCACATTGATGTGTCCAGAGTCCAGACTATAGTTCATTCTAAATGCCAAGCCATTTGTGGAAATTGCATTTGTCGATTCCAATGTTTGCACAAACCTACCACCCTTCCACCCGCAATTTGTTGGCAAAGCTCATTTGGACGTGATCTCAACGAGCGCATGGGCGCATGGAACTCAACCGCGCAGACAAGTCCGTCTTGCAGGTCGTGAAATGACGGTGTCGGTGATGACGACCGCGACGCCAATGACGATGACGATGTTAGTGGTGATGACGTTGATGCCGATGGCGATGACAGTGCTGATGGGGGCGATGCGCTGTCGACGACGACGACGACGACGATGCTGATGCTGATGCTGATGCTGATGATGATGATGATGATGATGATGATGATGATGATGATGATGATGAGTCAGATTCAGCTGATGGTGATGAGAATGACCGTGGCAACGATGACGCTGGCGACGATAATGATGATGGTGATGATGATGATGATGATGTTGATGATGATGATGTCGATGGCGTTGGCAATGATGATGAGGAAGTGCCTGCGCGAGGAAATGTTGACCAGGGTGACGAAATAGACGATGGCGATCATGACGTAGGCAGTGGTGATGGTAATGTTGATGATGATGATGATGATGATGATGATGATGATGATGATGATGATGATGATGATGATGATGATGATGATGCTGTTGCTGATGATGATGATAGTGATGACGACGGCAATGATGACACTGACGATGATAATAGCGATGGTGCTGGTCAGGATGGTGAAGAAGCGTGCGCCCGCAGAAATTCTGACAGTTCGACGTGTCTTTCTGAAAAACTTGCGATTTGTTGTTCGTATGGTTTTGAACACGTCTGTGCTGAAATGGTTAGAAGCCAATGGTGTTGGAAGGATTTCGGAGTGCGCTCGGGGCGGACGCACGCGTGCGGCCCGCATGCCATGATTTGACACAGTTGGTGGACGCGCGATGGTGGTTGAACGTTTTCGACATGCGCCCACAAGTGGCCCGCATGGTGCGGCGCGCGCATTTGCCCAAAAATGTGTTGTTTGCAAGAAATTATCCGCAAACGCATGTCTTAGATCACCGCATGTACACCGCATCCTACTTCTTGCAGGAGATGGCGGGGGGGTCGCCATTGGCGTGAGAGGGAAAGTATGATATGCAAAATGGGCGACGATGCCGAATCACGAACCAGATGTAAATTGCAATACCCCTGGGGGTGGTGGGGGGGAGGGGGGCGAACTTTGGGCAGGAGAGGGTGGTGGAGTCTGCTGTTTCAGAAAGGTGAACTCAGAGTTAATAGCATCCAAGCCAGACCAGCATCGACTCCACCCCCCGCCATCTCTTGCAGATCATGTTAGGCTTTATCCAGGAACTGCATGTGCCTGAGAAGTTCTGGAGAGCAAAGAACACCTTGCGGCCACATACGCGCGCCGCCGCGCGCGGGTGTCAGAATCATTCAAAAACCATTGGCCTTCGAACCAGGTCAAGACACAGGTGTTCAATAACTACATTTTACTCGTCGATCAAAAAGTTGCTATGCGCGCGCGGTCGCTGAGTTCATGAGATAACCATCGGTTTTTGTTAGCCAGCGTTTTCAATGAGACCACGTAGGCCCTCTCGCGCGCGCATGTCGAAAGCGTTCAACCACCGTCGCGCGCCCGCCAGCTCTGCCAAGTAATACTATGCGGGCCACGCGTGCGCGCCTCCGTGCGCGCACGTCGAGCTCATTTCAAAACTAGAGTGGGGTTGCAACCATTGCAGCATCGAGATGTTGAAAGATATACGCAACCCAAATGGGTCTCAGTAAGAATATGCCCAGGTTTCTGAATTTCTGCGAGCACGCATTTCCGTATCATCTTCATCAGCACAATCGTTAGCGAGATCGTCAGTGTTCCGGTGCCGCCATCATCATTATCATCATCATTATCATCATCATTATCGTCATCATTATCACCGCCGTTGTCATCATCGTCGGCGTCGTCGATGTCGCCGCCCTCGTCAAATTTCTGCGCGCGGGCATCTCCTCATCATCACCAGCACCATGGTCACCATCATCGCCAGCGTCATCCTTGCCCCCGCCATTATCATCACCATCAGTTCAGTCGCCGTCGTCGTCGTCGGGCCCGGGTCGCCCCCATCATCATTGTCATCACCAGTGGCGTCAGCGTCATCACAATTGTCATCGCCATTGTCGTCGGTGTCGCGGTCGTCACCATCTTCACCACAACTTCGCGACCTGCAAGACGGACTTGTCTGCGCGGTTGATTTCCACTCACCCGTGAGCGCGTTGAGATCATTGCCAGATGAGTTTCGCCAACAAGTTCTTGGTGGGAGGATGGGATGTTGGCACGAGAATTGGAGTTGGAGCTCACGACTGCAATTTCCAAAGATGGATTGCACCACATACAGTGCACCATATAGCTCGCTCCTGGTATATCGGACCACCTAGATTACCCAATGGCTTCCGCCAAATAGCTTGCATCGCAGCGATCGCACCACATAGATTGCACCTCAAATATCGAAGACGCCTACGGCGAATCACCGCCGCCCCCTGCCCTTTCGGAAGCGCCGATGCGGCCGACTGCTGTGGCCAGAGGTCTGCCAAGTTATTGGGCCATATGTTCCCCGAATCGGTCTTCCTGGAGGGCGTCTTGGAGGGCTCTTGGGCCGTCTTGGAGGCCTTTTGCCGGCCTTTTGGGCCGTCTGAGACCATCTTGAGGCCATCTTGGACCGTCTTGGGTGCATCTTGGAGCCATCTTACCCGTCTTGGAGGCCATCTTGGCCGTCTTGGAGGCATCTTGGAGGCCATCTTGGGCCATCTTGGCCGTCTTGGAGGCCATCTTGGGCGTCTTGGAGGCCTCTTGGGCCGTCTTGAGGCCCTCTTGGGGCCTTCTTGGGGGCCTCTTGGGCCGTCATGGGGCCATCTTGGAGGCCTCTTGGGTGCTGTTGGGGCGATGTTGGGGACCTCTTGGGCCGTCTTGGGCCGTCGGAGAGCTGAAAAGAAGAACATGCCAAAATCCTTGAAAAACCTAAGGAAAATCAATGATTTTAACCTATTCGGGCCTTCCTGGAGGGCGTCTTGGAGGGCTCTTGGGCCGTCTTGGAGGCCTTTTGCGGGCCTTTTGGGCCGTCTTAGACCATCTTGAGGCCATCTTGGGCCGTCTTGGGTGCATCTTGGAGCCATCTTACCCGTTTTGGAGGCCATCTTGGCTGTCTTGGAAGCATCTTGGAGGCCATCTTGGGCCATCTTGGTCGTCTTGGAGGCCATCTTGGGCCAAGTTGGGGCAACAAAGGCATTGACAGATGGATTTTCGGAAACTTGCGGGTGGCCGGCGGGACGGGCCGAAGCCCATTGGAGAGTTCTTTTAGAAAAAGAACCAAAAACCAAAACCTGAAACATCCAGCACGCCGTGCACCCTTGTGGCAAGACCACAGGGGGCGGCGGATCTCACGGCCTTCGGCCCATCCCGCCACCGTGCCTGGATTGTGGGTTAGAGTCCTCAGGGATACTTATTGGGGTCTCTTCGGAGCGCTCTGGGGGGCCTTTGGGGGACAGCTGTGGGGCCTCTTGGGGACGGTGTTGGGGCCTCTTGGCAGCCTCTTGGAGCCTCGTTGGGGCCTCTTGGTGGCATCGTGGGGCCTCCTGAGGGCCTCTCGGGGCTGAGGACTCGAAAAGTGCGTTCTTGGGGCTCTGTGCTTTAAAGAATCATCAGGGTTGAGGACTGAGGCTCCAGGGGATCCAACAAGGGACCTGGGGACACTCCAACCCGTGCCTCAAGGGCACGGTGGCGGATATGGCGCCACGAGGCCGTACTTAATTTCATCTCTCCGCGCATTATAGTTGGTTGTTTTTGCGCACGATCTTTCATTTTAAATACTAGCAAATAGCAGGTCAGCAGTCCCAGTATCGACCCGCCACGCTCAATATGTTTCGAATCATGTTATGCGGGGCACGTGCGTTGATCAAATAATCGTTTGATCTAAGAACCTTTTGCGAAAAAAAAAAAACATGTTGTAGGGCACCTGCGCGCGCCGCCGCGCGCGCGTGTCAAAATCATTTCACAACCGCGTAGGTGTTCGAATTAGCCTGGCGAAGGACCCAACCATATGCAGCTGCGAGTACCGCGCGGATATGAGACGAAGGAGGGGGCACGCAAACTAGGCCCCTCTTCTCATAGGCACCGCGCCACTGGGGCCTTCGGTGGAGCTCCCTATGGGGCCACGAAACGTGTGAAGGGTGTGCCGAAATGGGTGGTGGGGAGGCATGCGGACCCTGCCACTGGGGCCTTCGGTGGAGCTCCCTATGGGGCCACGAAACGTGTGAGGGGTGTGCCGAAATGGGTGGTGGGGAGGCATGCGAACGCAGCCACTGGGGCCTTCGGTGGAGCTCCCTATGGGGCCACGAAACGTGTGAGGGGTGTGCCGAAATGGGTGGTGGGGAGCCACTGGGGCCTTCGGTGGAGCTCCCTATGGGGCCACGAAACGTATGAGGGGTGTGCCGAAATGGGTGGTGGGGACGCATGCGAACGCAACCACTGGGGCCCCTTCGGTGGAGCTCCCTATGGGGCCACGAAACGTGTGAGGGGTGGGCCGAAATGGGCGAGGGGCGGCATGCCAACTCTGCCACTGGGGCCTTCGGTGGAGCTCATTATGGGGCCACGAAACGTGTCAAGGGTGTGTCGACATGGGTGGCGCGGACGCATGCGAACCCTGCCACTGGGGCCGTCGGTGGAACTCCCAATGGGGCCACGAAACGTGTGAGGGGTGTGCAAAAGTGGGTGGGGGCGGCATGCGAACCCTGCCACGGGGGCCTTCGGTAGAGCACCCTATGGGGCCACGAAATGCGTGAGGGGTGTGCCAAAGTGGGGTGGGGGCGGCATGCGAACCCTGCCACTGGGGCCGTCGGTGGAGCTCCCTATGGGGCCACGAAACGTGTGAGGGGTGTGCCAAAGTGAGATGCGAACCCTGCCACTGGGGCCTTCGGTGGAGCTCCCTATGAGGCCACGAAACGTGTGAGGGGTGTGCCAAAGTGGGGCGGGGCGGCATGCGAACCCTGCCACTGGGGCCTTCGGTGGAGCTACCTATGGGGCCACGAAACGCGTGAGGGGTGTGCCAAAGTGAGGTGGGGGCGGCATGCGAACCCTGCCACTGGGGCCTTCGGTGGAGCTACCTATGGGGCCACGAAATGCGTGAGGGGTGTGCCAAAGTGGGGTGGGGGCGGCATGCGAACCACTGGGGCCGTCGGTGGAGCTCCCTGTGGGGCCACGAAACGTGTGAGGGGTGTGCCAAAGTGAGGTGGGGGCGGCATGCGAACCTTGCCACTGGGGCCTTCGGTGGAGCTACCTATGGGGCCACGAAACGTGTGAGGGGTGTGCCAAAGTGGGGTGGGGCGGCATGCGAACCCTGCCACTGGGGCCTTCGGTGGAGCTACCTATGGGGCCACGAAACGTGTGAGGGGTGTGCCAAAGTGGGGTGGGGGCGGCATGCGAACCCTGCCACTGGGGCCTTCGGTGGAGCTCCCTATGGGGCCACGAAACGTGTGAGGGGTGTGCGGAAATGGGAACGAATGGCGATGGCGATGATGATGATGATGATGATGATGATGATGATGATGATGATGATGATGATGATGATGATGATGATGGGATAATAATCGTAGAGCATGAGTGTTGATGTGCACCGACAGTTTGGGGTGGGATCGTGGAATTTTCCTCGGAGCCTCGGAGCCCGCAGGGGCGTGCCAGCTTGTTGGGGGGCCTTTTCGCCGGTGGGCCTCGTTCCCGGCCTGGCTCCCCTCGGCCCTCCAAAACGGGTGGGCTCGGTAGGTTGTGTTTTGGTTGCCCGTGAAGGCCCCCCTGCCCTCGCGTGTGCGGCACGGCCTGCTCCGCAACCGTACCATATGGCTCCAATCTGGTACAGATTATCGCGAGGGCTGGGCGCCCAGCCCACCTCGCAGCAGGGCGCGGCATGGCGCCCTGACGGGAGCAGCGGCTCCACCCGTGGAATCGAAGATTGTGCGAGGCCGCGGCGAGCGGCCCAGGAGCAGCAGGCCGCGGCGAGCTGGTGTGCTGGGCGCTGTGGGCCTGCGGCGCGGCGGACGCCAGGCAGAGCTGGATGGCCGTGTCTGCAGACGCCAAGAAGGCGGGGGCCGAGGCGCTGCGGGGCGGGGGTGCCGACGTCACAGACGACGACGTCGCCGAGCTCGTCCTGAAGGTGAGGTCGACGCTGAGCGCAGGGCGAGCCCCCCGTTCCAAGCGGGACGAGGCACGGCGCCTGGAGGCGGCGCTGGACCCGGTGGCCGTCCGCCTGGCGTCGGGGAACCCCGAGGTGCCAGGCTCCGAGATGGCCGAGGCCCTCTGGGGGTTCACAGAGGCCGCCACTGTCGCCACGCAGACGGAGGGTCGGATCAGACGAGTGGCGGCCGACGCCGATGGCTGGGAGACGATCGCGGATCGGATCTGGGCCCGAGCGGTGGGGGCCGACGGGAACTCGCTGCCCGTCGACTGGGTGCTGCACCTTGGCATAGGTCTCCTCCTGTCGAGCCTGGCGGTGGTGCTGGGGGCCGATTCAGTGCGACACCGCCTGGCAGGCGGGGCTGTGGGGCTGGTCGGGACCTTCCTGCTGGTACGGCGGGTGCCCGAGCGGGTGGTCGCCTGGTGGACACGCTGTCGGCGGCGTTCGGCCTTCGCCGCGGCGCGGAGGCGCGGCGGGGACGGCCTGGACCGGACCGCCGCCGAGGCCGCGGAGGTACCTGCGGGCCCGCTGCACCCGCCGGGGCTTGCAGCACTGCCGCCTCCGCCGTGGGCTCCACCCGCCGAGGGCGCTGGCGCGGGTACCGCTGCGGCGAAGCCTGGCGCGCAGGACCTGTCGGCGCTGCGGGCGTTCGCCCAGGGGTGCGAGGTGCCGGGCCCCTTCAGCCAGACCGCGGCCATGCAGCAGCAGCAGCAGCAGCAGCAGCAGCAGCCACAGCCGACACCAGAGGTGGCCGTCCCAGCATCGGGGCTCAGCTTCCACGTGCCCCACTCTCCTGCAGATGCGGTGAAGCTAGGACGGGAGGTGGAGATAGTGGGCGCCACGCTGCGCGAGTTCCAGGCGCAGGCGGCCATCAACGAGGACTGGGCCTGGCACTTCTGGGAGAGGATCGCGGCCGTGGATGGCTCCAGGGGGCTGCACCCTGACCTACGACGAGTGCTGCAGACTCACGGCTACGTGGGAGCGGGGACGACGTCCCCGCCAGGAGAGTCGTTGCAGCAGGAGCTGGACGCGCTGCTCGCCTCCCCTACGGCGCCTCACGGCGGGGGCATGCACGCCTCCCCTGGGTGGGCCGTGGCCCCGCAGACCCAGCAGCATCAGGAGGACAGCCGATGGAACCTGAGCCTCCCGCCGGAGCTGCGGCGCGCGGCGCCGGAGATCTACCGCACCATGCGGGGCGCGGGGGCGGCCAGCGCGCGGGACTGGCTGTCGCAGGAGGTGACGGGCCAGCGACACACGGCGGTCTGGACCGACCTGTGGACTGCCGCCACCAACGTGGACTACTTGTTGGGCGGGTGCGCGAACCAGTCCGAGCTGCTCACCCGTTTGGCGTCCGACGATGCGCTGGAGCTGCACCTGAGGCGGCTGGCTAGCTACGTCTACGAGATGCGGACGAAGGACAAGGTTGGGGGGGCGGCCATGTTGGCTGTCCGCCCGCCCGGGTCAGCCGCCGACTTGGCTCCGACATGGCTGGTGACCGAGGCCACGACCCACAGCCAGGCGGAGCACCAGCGCGACGAGAGGGCCCATGCCGCCATCAAGCACGACGGTCGAGGCGGCGGCCGTGGCGGGGGCCAAGGCGGTGGAGCGGCGGGAGGCAGCGAGGTAGCCAGCAGCGGCCGAGGCCGAGGTGGCGATGGCGGGGGGCGCGGCCGCGGCCGAGGGGGGAAACCCTCGGGCCGGGGCAAACCCCAGGCCTGACGGTCACTGGCGGACCGAGGGGCTCACGACCCTCCCTCGGTCCGAGCAGGTGCCCCGCCGCCGCGGGTGCAGCCTAGAATGCCAGTGACGGGTCTGTCAGGCTCGCTGACGCGGGCCCTGCAGTGGAAGGAGGCCGAGGCCAGGTCGTTCTTTCCCATACCTCTACCTCATCGGCCACAACAAGGAGCTTCCTCTTCAGGCAGGTTGAGGACGCGATGGGCACGACGCATGCGTGTGCGGCGTCGGGCCTGTGGGCTCATCGAGCTCATGAACGGGATGGACCGCGGATCCCTGGAGGCGAGACCAACGGGCCAGCGCGAGACGAGCGATAACGAGATGATGCTGGCCTGGCAGCTCGTGCAGCAGTATGCGTTACAGGACGCAGCGCGGTACGAGCGCGACTGCCGGGGGCTTGCCCCGACAGGCGGTCAAGGGACGGATCCTGCCTGCGACAGAGGACCGCAGGACGCCTACACTGGAGAGCGCAAGGGTGTGAGCAAGCACGTGATGATGTGCGCAGCGGCGGTGGTAGAACCTCCGGACGACATGGTCGTGGACCTGCTGGAGGCGCTGCCCGACGGCGAGCGCCAGTACTATTCGGACGAGCAGAACGTCCTGGACTACAGCGGCAAGTCAGGGGTTCTCTTCGAGGAGCTGGAGGAACGCTTCGCTTTCGTGGGGGGCTCGACGTCCGAGTACGCCCGCTACCTGATGCGGGCCGATCTGCCGAAGGACATGTGGACGTTCGAGGACCCCAACGATGTCCAGGCCTATTGCGGGTTTAGTTGTGTACCCAAGAAGGACCCCGCCAAGCAGCGGAAGGTCCTGATGATGTGTGCCAGCAACTACGCGTGGGCGGACCCTCACCAGCGCGGCGACCACGGGATGCACGGCGGGGCGGCCATCGCCTCCATGTGCGTCCCGACGGACGAGTGGGGAGTGGCTGCGTTCGACGAGGACAACGCCTTCACCCGCCTCCGCGTCCCCGCTTGGATGGCCAGGTGGCAGGCATGCCCGCCGATTCGCGCCTGCTGGGTGCGGGGTAAGCTCAGCCAGCGTCTGCGCGACAGGGTGGGGCCGACGGGCTGGGTAGCCCCCTGCTACCATCGCCTGGCCATGGGCGGCTCGCACTCCGTGCACCTGCTCATGACGGTCAACATGGCGATCATCGGCAGGGCGCTGCTGGGCGTGGGCGCACGCTTGGGGGCGCTCGCGGGCGCCGCGGCTCCCGCCGACGGCGCGGCCTGCTGTGCGCCACGCACCTCGCCGCTCGAGGACGGGGGGCTGGAGGCTGGCAGCCGCGGGGATGCCGAGCCTGAGGACACTCAGCAGCACCGCTACGACGACGACTGGCTAGGGCAGCAGCGCAGCTGCCGGGCTGCGCCGCCTAGCCCGAGGGGCTACAGCGTGGCGGAGTGGCTGGAAACAGTGAGGCGGGCGAAGAGGGATGACGAGCGCGTGACGGTGGCGATGCATCTCTTCGCTGGCCGTCGGCGGCGTGGTGACGCGCAGGAGGTGGGAGAGAGGCTGGCGAAGGAGCGGAGCTTGAGGGTGCTCTTCCTTTCCGCCGATCTCCTGGACGACCCGCGGTGGGACCTGGCCAACCCCTCCACGTTCTCCGCCTTGATGGAGCTGTGCGAGGGCGGCTGGGTGGACATCGTACTGGGCGGTCCGCCCTGTTCAACCTGGTCGCGGGCACGCTACAATCGTCGCCGACCTGGGCCGCCGCCGGCGCGATCGCGGCGGTGCCCCTGGGGGCTGCCAGGCCTCAGGGACTGGGAGGCCGCCAGAGTCGCGGAGAGTAACACCTTGACGCTGAACTTGTTGGCGCTCTGCGAGGCGCGCGGCCAGAGCGGCGGCGCCTTCCTCATCGAGCACCCGGAGGACCCAGGGCATGCGCCCTACCCATCCATCTGGAACACGACTGAGATGCTGGATTTCGAGACGAGGCGCTCGTCGCGGAGAGCGTGCTTGGACCAATGCATGCTGGGCGGACGGACGAAGAAGCCCACGTGTCTGAGCGGCACGCTGCAGGGGCTGGAGGACCTGAACGAGCTGCGGCGTGACGGGCCCCATGCCCACGAGACGGCCGAGGGCAAGCTGGCCGACGGCACCTTCCGCACGAGCCCGCTGGCCCAGTACCCCGAGGGGATGTGCGAAACGCTGGGCACCTTGATAGTTCAGACCCTGGCCATCTTCGAGCAGACCGGCTTGGGCGGCACCGGGTGGCGAAGGCCGCCGGAGGCCGACAGGTCGGTCACCGCCTGGAGCTCGCGGAGCACTACGACGCCAGCGGTAGCCGTGCGGAACGAGGATGTGTTTCGCGGTCGGGGGCTGGTGCTGGACGGGCCGCAGATGGCCTTCTACCTGCACGTCGACGACGGGGTGGTGATGGCCGGTGGCAGCGGCTGTGGCCCACGGGCCTCTGGGAAGATGCACCAGCTGGCGGATGCCCTGGCCGAGGCCGGCTTCGTGGTCACCGACCGCACGGAGGCCAGCGACATGCAGAAGGTGCTGGGCTACGCACCACAGGCGCGTCCGGCGCAGCTACGCTTGCCCCCGAAGAGGGCACGAGAGCTGGCGCAGCAGCTGGAGGCGATGGGCTCCACCCGCCCCCTCCACACCGAGGAGCTTCGGTCGCTCTTGGGGGCGTGGATCTGGGGCGCACTACTTCGGAGGGAGCTGCTCTGCATACCCAGCGCCGTCTTCAGGCTCCTGGAGAGGCACCCGCACCAGAGGGTGTGCACCTGGGCCACCGTCCGCAGGGAGCTGCGGGCTATGGCTCGAGTAGTCCCACTGATGTACGCCGACCTGGGAGCCCCGCCAGCCCCCGTGTATTTCGCGGCGGACGCCATGGGCGCCAACGTGGAGGACGACGGCGGTTGGGGCATCCTGGTGACAGACATGAGCGAGGACATCGCGAAGGACTTCATCGACACGGGCGGCAACTTGGGCTACACCGTGGCGCGACTGGACGGCGAGCTTACTGGATTGCGGCGTCCCGAGCAGGTCATCCGTCGGACGAAGCCCTTCAGCCTCCTCCCCGACCGAGTGTTCAAGCCCGACGAGGACTGGACGATCGTAGGAGCGGGGAGGTGGCGGGCGGCCGACCACATCACGCTGGGCGAGGGGCGCTGCGTCGTGAAGATCAGCAGACTGGCGGCCGCCACTCCGGCTCTACACCGCACCGTGCTGCCGATCCTGGAGGACAACCAGCCAGTCTCGGGTGCGGCATGCAAGGGGAGGTCCCCGGCGCACATGTTGAACCACCTGTTGCGTCAGAAGACCGCAGCAGGGATGGCATCTCGCACGAAGATTCTGATTCCATGGGTGGAGACGCTCAGGCAGCCTGCTGATAAGATATCGAGGTGCCTGACTTGTGCTGAGCTCCGCGGCCTACCTCATGTCGGGGCCGAGGAAGCTGGACAGCACTTCTGTTGAGAAGGTAAAGCCGCACACCCTGGCAGTTTACAGGGCGGCGGCTATGAAGTTCGTGACCTACCTGGACGAGCACGGTTTTGTCCCCGACGGGCCCGAGCAGTGGGACGACCTGCTGGTCGAATACAAGAACGACATGCAGATGACCAAGTGCAATTTCGAGTACGCTGTCGCGGCAGTGGAGTTTGTCTTCCCACGCCTGAGGAGGAAGCTGACTTGGTCCCACTCGGTGATTGACGCATGGCGAGTGTCGGCCGAGGTGAAGCACGCGCCGCCGCTCGGCCGCGCGCCGGCCAACCTGGCCGCTATCTATTTCTCCTGCTGGGGCGTGCCGCGGCTGGGGGTAGGCTTGCTACTACAGGTGGACCGCGGCCTGCGCCCGTCGGAGATGCTTCAGCTCAGAGCAAAAGACATATCATTGCCATCGTCGAGAGGGGGACCTGATTTGCAGCCAAATTGGGTTATCAACTTGGGAGCCAAGTCGGGGACAAAGGCCAAAAGGATGCAGTTCGCCATTATTCTGGAGCAGGGCGGAGTACTGGAGAACCTCTTGCACCGAGTAGTCTTGGGAACGCCGCCCGAGGGGCTCCTCTTTCCTTACTCGCTTGTCGACTACAGACATCGGCTCAAGCAGTTTGAAGCAGCCCTGGGCCTCGACATTCACTGGACGCCACACTCGGCGCGCGCAGGTTTCGCCAGCGATTCCGTGGCTCGTGGTGCCCCCTTCCAGGACATCAAGGAGGCAGGACGGTGGCTCACCGAGTCCAGCCTCCGCATCTACGTGGACGTCGTCACCGCCTCCCGGGTCCTGGCGCAGGCTGAGCAGCGAGGAATCGCACCGCTCATCCGCGAGGCGGCCGAGAAGCTGCCCCACTACTTCCCGGAGGGCATCTTCGGCGAGGGGGAGGGCCTCCAGCATGCCGCCAGCGGGTTGGCGCAAGGGCCAGGACGGCGCCTGGGTGCTGCCGACAGAGGGAGTCCCTCCAGCGCCGCTGGCGGGGGGCCGCCGGGTGGCCTCGCCAGCACCGCGGGCCCCAGCCCAGCCGCCTGCGCCAGCACTGGGCGCCCTGGTGGATGGGCTGCTGGCGGGTCCGCAGCAGCCGGGGGATGCAGCAGCGGGCGCGGGCGCGGCCGAGGCCGAGGCGCCAGCGCCGGCGGCCCCAGGCGTGGCGGCACTGAGGCCCCCGCAGCCGCTGGTGGCGCAGCCGCTGGCAGCGGGCGCGGCCGCGGGGCAAAGGCGCGCGCGCTGGAGCAGCTGGTCGCTGTTGCGCGCGGCCTGGCTCATCGCAAGGTGGTGCGGACGCTCGACTACTCGAGGAGTGACGTGGGCGGCGGTCGCCGCGATGCTGATCGGGTGGAGCTACATGGCCGGGCCGCTCACCCACCTCGGGACCATGATGGGTGTCGTGGCCAGCGTATCAGTCTCGGCTGGCAAGGTGGTCGACAGCAGCCTCGGGGCAGTCATCACAGCAGCACAGGGCGTGTCCGACTTCGCCGTGACGTCGTCCCGCAGCTCGGCGAGCCTCCTGCAGGAAGCCTGGCGGGGGGTCGACATTACCAACCTGCACGTCCGCCAGCGCCACGCCGAGCGGCTAGCGGACGACCCCGAGATCCTGCAAGCCTGGATCGAGCGCGAGTTCCTGACAGGCGAGCCTCGCCCGCCAGGAGCCGAGCAGGTCACCACCGCGATCTCTGAAGCTTCGGTGAACATACCTCACATGTCAGAGAGATGGCAGATGATGATCTGGCCAAGTCAATACCGCGAGCTGCACATGACACTTCACCTGCTGCCGTCCGGGTTCTACGGAGTCCACATGGTCGAGCGGATCGCAAACTTCAAGGTTCAGTGGAGCAACCCAGTCTGGAGCAGCCTCGACTGCGACCTCAGCTCAGAGCGAGATACAGTCGTGGCGCACATAAACTCCACCCTGGAGGGGCTCCCACTGCCCGAGATACGCTACATGTCCATGACTGATCGTGAAATTCAAGTTGCCAGGCTCCCAGGTGCCTGGATCAACATTGCCCGTAGGCTACTTCGTGCTGTATATATGGCAGTTAAGAGTGTGTTGCAGCTCGTTTTGTTCGGAGTCTAGGGTGGTCACCGAAGATTTAGGAGTTTTCTGGTGCACACTGCGAGGGCGGGCCGGGGGGGCTTGCTTTCAATTTTGATTGTGTTCCAGGTTCCTTCTCAACTCATCAAGGTCCGAGCACATTTTGTGCCCCGGGTGAAGGACCAAGCTGTTGAGACACATACAGCTCGCAAGCGGAGGTGGGAAGAGCTCGGCGGCAAACTGAGTTTAGCAAGCCTTGAAGCAATTTTATTGTACTTCTCGCCTCCTCAGCAAAACATTCCAGGGGTGGGTCGAAACGGACACCATCATGGGATAATAATCGTAGAGCATGAGTGTTGATGTGCACCGACAGTTTGGGGTGGGATCGTGGAATTTTCCTTGGAGCCTCGGAGCCCGCAGGGGCGTGCCAGCTTGTTGGGGGGCCTTTTCGCCGGTGGGCCTCGTTCCCGGCCTGGCTCCCCTCGGCCCTCCAAAACGGGTGGGCTCGGTAGGTTGTGTTTTGGTTGCCCGTGAAGGCCCCCCTGCCCTCGCGTGTGCGGCACGGCCTGCTCCGCAACCGTACCATATGGCTCCAATCTGGCACAGATTATCGCGACCCCCCCACCGTCCCCCGCCGAGCCAGAGCTCGGCGGCAAACTGAGTTTAGCAAGCCTTGAAGCAATTTTATTGTACTTCTCGCCTCCTCAGCAAAACATTCCAGGGGTGGGTCGAAACGGACACCATCATGATGATGATGATGATGACGACGATGATGATGGTGGTGATGATGATGATGATGATGATGACAGGATGGTTGGGAACTGATGGCGATGGCGATGATGATGACGATGATGATGCTGGTGGTGATGATGACGAGGATGATGATGAAGATGAGGATGGTGATGATGATGACGATGAGTATGATGACGGCGATGGGAGGAGGGGGGAGAGGAGGAGGAGGAGAGGAGAGGAGAGGAGAGGAGACGCGGGGCGCTGTCTCTTCAAAACGAGGACCCAACACCACAGGATGGTTGGGAAAAAATAAGACATGGCTTCTCAAAAACGATTAAACCAAGTGATCTTCAAACAATAATTGCTTGACTTCTGCGCTCGCACTCGCTGAACTCACGAGATAGCCACCGATGCCACTCTGTCAAACGAGACCGTGCAGGTTGCACACACGCGCGCAGGTCGAAAACGTTGAACAACCAACGCGCGCCCGCCAACTCTGTCAAATAATTCAATGCGGGCCACACGCGTGCGTCTCTGCACCCACGTCGAAGGCATTGCGAAGTCAAGCTTGTCTTGCTAAGAAGTTCAGCATAATTGTACCCACAACTGCACGAAGCCCAATAGTGTTGCAATTTACCCGAGACGTATCCAACACCTTCTCCGCGCGAGAGCACGTTGCGAGGACTACCCACACCGCTGGACCTCACAGGAGCACACGAAAAGTGGCGACAGCTGCGCAGTTCGCAGCCCCCCTGGGAGCCGCAAGGTCTCAAGGGGGTCTGCGTGACGACCCACTCTGCTGGACCTCCCAGGAGCCCACGAAAATGGCGACAGTTGCGCAGTTCGCAGCTCCCCAGAGAGCCGTCTGGTCTCAAAGGGGTCCGCGTGACGACCCACTCCGTTGGACCTCCCAGGAGCCCACGAAAGTGGGGCAGTTGTGCAGTTCGCAGCTCCCCAGAGATCACGAGGTCTCAAAGGGGTCCGCGTGATTGCCCACCCCGCTGGATGTCCCAAGAGCCCACGAAAGTGGGGACAGTTGCGCACTTCGCAGCCCCCCAGGGATCCGCGAGGTCTCAAAGGGGTCCGCGTGATTGCCCACTCCCCTGAGGTTTGCGAGCAAGGTATGATGGGTGATTGAACCCACCGCCTCTTGTAAATTGCAGGTGTGCGGGTGGGATGTTTGCTTGAGGATAGGAGGTGGTCGCGCGAAGATGCCCACGGCGAATTCCTTTCTCGTATTAGGAATTTGCCCCTACTCCCTCACCGCGGTCGGAGTTAAGCGCCCCCATCTGTGCATTGTGATTTCTTGTATGTCTCATAGCCGTTCATCTTAAATATGGACATGCTTGCATGCCAGTTGGTACCAGTATCCACCTCCCTTCATGCCTGACTGATGCGAGCATGCGGTGCACATGCGTTGATATAAGATGTGTCTTTCGAATCACATCTTGCAGAAAGCACGATGCGGGGCACACGCACGCACCGCCGCGCGCGAGCGCGAATGTCAAATATTTGAAGTACGATCGGTTGCCCCACAACACGAAAGAATAGCGATCCGAAACGTGTGAATATAAAAACAGCCAAACAAAAAACAGTCTGGCTGTTTAGCAACAGTGCTAGAATTCTGGGCTCACAGTGGCTGGAATGAAGAGAACACCATAGGTGTTTGTAGCCATGCTGTGAAGTGAGCCCATGCAGGCCGCACGCGCGACAATCGCGCGCCCGCCAAGTCTGTCAAATAATGCCATGCGGACCACGCGCGCGCATCTCCGCGCGCACACGTCGACATCCTTGCACAACCCTTGGTCCCCCAACAATGTCAACTCTTCGGTGTTCAAAAACACGCGACACCCCAATGATTTCCAACAACGATGTTCTGGGAGTTCTGGATTCCTGCGGGCGGGCACGTCCTCACCATCCTCATAAGCACACTCGTTATCATCATCGTCAGCGTCATCATCTCCATCATCACAATCGTGATCATCACCGCCGCCGTCATCATCGTCATCGTCGATGCCGCCGCACTCGTCAAATTTCTGCGGGCGCACTTCTTCAGCATCGGTACTAGAGCAATCGTCCTTGTCATCATCATCATCACCATCATCATCATCATCATCATCAGCAGCAGCATCATCACCATCATCTCATCATCATCGCCAGCGGTATCGTTGCCACCGCCATCAAAATCACCGTCTGTCTCATCATAATCCTCGTCGCCGACATGATCCCCACCGTCGGCATGAACATCACCATCGTCAACGTCGTCGTTGTCGCCGCGGAGGTGGTCACGCGCGGATGGGCTCAAGAATAAATTGCACCGCATAGATTGCGCCACGAATAGTGTATTCTATCAATTGCGCTCAACGGATTACAACGCCCTATTGCACCACATCTATTGCACCACATAAGTCGCACACCATCGATTTCACCAGATGGAGCGCACATCGAGAGTTCAAGAACCCATTGTGTGGGGTCCACGCTGGCAATTGCCTTTTGTCTTCTATGATTCCTGACTTCTCAGCACGATATGGTTCCACACTGGGCCTTGGTAGTTTCCGAAAGGGCCTCGGCGGTCTCAGGGACTCGCCAAGAGGGCCCAAGACGGGCCCTGACACCCCTTAGATGGCCCCAGCGGGCCTCCCAGACGGCCGCAAGAGCTCCTGGAGGACCCGAGACCGTCCCAACAGTGCCGTCCGGCTCCCCGGAACCTCACGGCCCCAAGGGACGCCGAACAGGCTTTATGCCCCCTTTGACCACCCTAGCGCCCAGAATTCGAGACTTGGCCCGTGTGTCCCTGCGAATTGCTCCCGAACGCACATGTTATCCATAGTTGAGTCGGCGTCGGTGTCCTTCCTTTTTTCGGAGTCTTACTACCGAGACTGGTGAAAGAAATCTTGAAACTAATATTCTGAGGGCCTTACGGCTAGTGCCGCCGACCCAGAAGGACGACGACAACGTCAACCACGACAACAACGATTACGACGAACTGACGACCCTGCCACAGGCTCGGAACATGGGGCGGGCGGTGGATGGAGGAGGACCAGGAGGAGGACCAGGAGGAGGAGGAGGAGGAGGCGGAGGAGAAGGAAGAGAAGGAGGAGGAGGAGGAGGACAAGCTAGGTGCGCTCGCGTCATATCTGACATCCTACCCCTCCCTCCCATCCCTTACCATGGCGTAGATCCCCTCTCTACTCGCACAGTCGGATGTCGAGCAGGGCAATGATCCCGAAAGGGTACGCGATGCATTGTAGAGCACGGCATGGCATGGCGTAGAAGAGCACCGCAAAGCGTAGTATCAACCTAGCATTGCATTGCATGCCGTGGCATGGCACGGGAAATGACGCCAGCGCTGCAGCGGGAGCACGAGTCGAAACGAGCGGAAGCGCGGAAATGAGGCCAGCGCTGCAGCGGGAGCACGATTCGGAACGAGCGGAAGCACGGAAATGAGGCCAGCGCTGCAGCGAGAGCACGATTCGGAACGAGCGGGGCCCGAAAATGAGGCCGGCGCCTCAGCGAGAGCAGCATTTTGAAAAAAAATGCAGGCGAAGCAGCGCCCAACTCCGGGGAAACTTGTGTGTAAAAAAAAATACGCGGGGGGGGGTCGAGCACTTTCAAACAGTCATCAGGGGAAGAGGGAGAGTAGTATTCATATTGAGTAATTGCGGAGGAGGAGGCGGAGGCGGAGGAGCAGGAGGAGTAGCAGGAGGAGGAGTACATAGAGGCAGGAGGAGAATCGAGGAGGAGGATAGAGAGGAGTAGAGGATACGGAGGAGAGGATAGGAGGAGTGAGGAGAGGAGGAGGAGGAGAACGAGGAGACAAGGAGGAGGAGGAGAGTGAGGAAATCCGTTCCTGTCTCTCGGGGCGGGCGTTTTGGGAGGCGGAACCGAGGGGGAAAGCCCCCCACGGGGAGGGAGAGCAGGGAGAGGGGTCCACCACCCCGGCGACACCCTCAGGGACGGCCTACGTCTCCCGCCCAACAAAAAAAAAAAAAAAAAAACTCCCCCCAAAAAAAAAAAAAAAAAAAAACCCCGCGACCCCACCAGGACCACCCCCGGGGACCACCCCCTCGGCCCCCCCCCCCCGGCAGGGAAGGGACAATGGCAAGGGTCTTCCCTTCGACGTATTACGACGTTGTTCGATCCCCTTTGTTTGTTTGACCTCCCTCAAGACGACGACGATTCAAAGAAGGCTGGCGTACTTCAGTTTGGGTTGGGCTGGCCTCGCGTCGAAGGGCCTCTCACACTCGCCGACTGGGTCGGCAGATTTGTTTCGCGAGCATTTGCAGGGACACACTAGAAAAGTATGTGCGTCTCCAACACTGCACGAGAACATGGAGCAGCGGTTGCGAGAGCAGGCACACAGCAGCTTGCAGCAGTGAGCCCGAAGCCGCAGTTGCGAGGAGAAGGCAGAGCCGCAGGAAGCAGCACGAGGTGGCAACAGCGGCGGCGGGAACCAGTGGCCCGAGCGTCAGAAGAAGCAGCAAGGAGGGGCTGCGCACGGCGCGCGGGTGCGCGGGCGCAGGGCTTCCAGGTCGCCGAGGCTATTCTCCTTCGTCGCGTCGGTGACGGAGTAGAGGTAGCATAGCCGTCACGAGCGAGAGGGGAGGAGGGAGGACAGGCCAGCGGGGACGACGACGGGGCATGGCCAAGCCCGCAGACACGTTTGCCGTAGATTTGTCCACCCGCACAGATTAGTCAGCTATAGCATTGGGACCAGCGCGTGCGAGAAAGGTGAACAGTGGCAGCGTGCGCTATTGCTGCTCACCCAGATGCGGGAGGTGAAGTTGGAGCCCAACGTCATCAGTTATAACGCGGGGGTCAGCGCTTGCGAGAAAGGCAAGCAGTGGCAGCAGGCGCTGTTGCTGCTCAGCAAGATGTGGGGGGCGAGGGTGGAGCCCGACGTCATCTCCATTACAATGCAGGGGCAGGTGCGTGTGAGACGACTGGGGGTCCGACAAGCTCTTTCTGGGCCACGGCGGCCCCTGCGAGACCCAGCAGGCCCTGGTGCGCTTCGAGGATGGCCAAAGCTTTTCGTTTCCGACGTTTCCACGACGGCCATAAAGGCTCCCAAGGGTGCCTCAAGACCCCTCAGGGCAGCCGCATGAGGGCCCCAAGACAGCCCAACACAGCATCCGGACGGCCCTTGAGGCGCCCATGACAGCCCAAGCGGCATCCAAGACAGCCTCAAGAGCTGCCCAAGACGGCCCAAGACGGCACCAAGACGATCTTCAGACGGCCGCAGAGGCGCCCAAGACGGCCCCGGGGCGGCCCCAAGACGGCCCCAGCGGCACCCAAGACGGCCCAAGAGAGCCCCAAGAGGCGCCCAGGAGGCCGAACGACGCCCCAAGGGCGCCGCAGGAGGCGCCCAGGAGGCCGAAAAGAAGCTCCGAGAAGCTCCCAAACTATCTCTCGGAGAAGGCAACGCCCGCCTGCAGGTTTCTATAAGACAAGCAGAAGAAGGTTTCCAGAGCCTGCGAGGCGCACCAGGGGGACCTGAAGTTCGTGGGCGAAGTCCACAGGTTCGCGCTAGTCTCTCCTACATGGCGGGCGGAAGAGCGTGCCAGAAGGGCGGGCACTCAAGTGCATAAAATCACCCCTCCACGGCCCCACCACGGGGTCGAAGCGCCCGCGACGGCGCAAGAGGCGCCCCAGAGGGGTTGTAAGACGGTCCAAGAGCGCTCCAAGACGGCCTCAGTTCATGCCGAGACGGGCCTTGACGCTCCAAAGACCTCCGAAGGTGGCTGCAAGACCGTCCAAGAGGTCCCAAAGACGCTCCCAGAGGGCCCCGAGAGGACGCAAAAGAGGACAAAATAGTCACATTCCGATGAGACATTGAGCATATCCGCCTTTTGAGATGTTATACGGTCCAGGACAGACCAAGAGGCCTCCAAAAAAAACCCAAGACGACCCAAGCGGCCCCCAAGAGGACCCCAAGGCGGTCCAAGAGGGCCCAAAGACGGCCCAAGGGGGCCCTCGAGCGGCCTGAGAGGGTCTCAAGACAGCTCCAAGAGGGCTCCAAGAGGGCCCGAAGAGGCTCCCAAGAGGGCCCCAGGAAGCCCTCCAGAGAGCCCCAAGACGGTCCAAGGCCTCCAAGACGCCCCAAAGACTTCAGAAGGTGGCTCCAAGACGGTCCAAGAGGCCCCAGAGACGCTCCGAGAGGGCCCCGGGAGGACGCCAAAGAGGCAAAATGATGACATCCTTTTGGGAAAACGACATCTTCAGCATCCGCATTTTGCGTCGTTACACGGTCCAGGACAGACCAAGAGGCCTCCCAAAAAACCCCAAGACGACCCAAGCGGCCCCCAAGAGAGCCCCAAGACGGTGCAAGAGGGCCCAAAGACGGCCCAGGGGGACCTTCAAATGCCTTCAGAGGGCCCCAAGACGGCCCCAAGAGGACTCCAAGAGGGCCCGACGAGGCTCCCAAGAGGGCCCCAGGAAGCCCTCCCGGGAGCCCCAAGACGGTCCAAGGCCTCCAAGGCGCCCCAAAGACTTCAGAAGGTGGCTCCAAGACGGTCCAAGAGGCCCCAAAGACGCTTCGAGAGGGCCCCGAGAGGACGCCAAAGAGGCAGAAATCGTCACAACCTATAGGAAAACGTACATTTTCAGCATATGCGCCTTCTGCGTTGTTACACGGTCCAGGACTGGCCAAGAGGCCCCCAAAACCCCCCCAAGACGACCCAAGCGGGCCCCAAGGCGGTCCAAGAGGGCCCAAAGACGGCCCTCGAACTGCCTGAGATGGCCCCAAGACGGCCTCAAGAGGGCCCGACGAGGCTCCCAAGAGGGCTTCAGGAAGCCCTCCAGAGAGCCCCAAGACGGTCCAAGGCCTCCGAAACGCCCCGTGACGGCCCAAACGGGCCCCAAGACGTCCCAAAACGGCCACAGAACGGCGCAAGAGGGCCTTTGAAGGGCCCCAAAAAGTATCCCACAAGGACCATTGAGAAGGCGCACAGACGTTAAATAAAAGAGCGATCGGTACAGCAAATAGTTGTTCAATCCAAGGCTCCCAAGAGCAAACGGTGACACGGTAACCTCTTCAACCCGAGGCTCCCGAAAGCGAGCCGCAGCGTCAAAAATTCTGAAATTGGAGCCCGAAGCCATCATCATCCCACCAATTCTGGGACAAGTGCGTGGGCCAATCACTTTCTGGGCCTCCAGCGGCGTCGACACTGCCTCCGGGTCCCTGTGGGCTCTGGGTCCCCAAGACGTCGCAGAGACAGCTTTCGGTAATGTCCGAGATGGCTAGAATTGGCCCCGACAGCCGCCAAACAGGGCCCCCGAGAGATCTCAAGCGGTTCCTAGGGGCCTACAGAAGGCCCCTAGACGCTCCAAAAGGCCTTGCAGGAATTGTCCAGAAGACCACGGCAATTGCAAAGCTTTCCTTTCCAACACCCACAGGAAGATGTCGGAGGTGAGGGGGTGAGATCGAAGTGGAACGGAGAGCCCCCCTACCAGGAAATCGATTTCGGTTTCGTGTTCGTGCGTGCCGTGCGGGCGAGGCGAAGCTGCGTGGGCGGGCGAGAGAAAGTCTCCTGTGGCTGAGGCGCGGCCGGACCAAATGATTCCCTTCCGGGCGGCCGGTGGCCCGCGGTGTCCCGCCGGTGTCCCGCTGGTGTCCCGTGTGGCTGAGGCGCGGCCGGACCAAATGATTCCCTTCCTGGCGGCCGGTGGCCCGCGGTGTCCCGCCGGTGTCCCGCGGTGTCCCGCGGTGTCCCCCGCCGGTGTTTCGGGTGTTCGCGTGGGTATCCCGTCGGTGTCACGATGTGAAAAATGATATGATGATGATGAAGATTCAATGATAGATTATGAGGATGATGATGAGGAGGAGACTTATGAAGATGAGGAATGATGATGAGAGATATGATGTTGATGATGATGAAATGATGAAGATGATGATGATGGTGATGGTGATGTGAAGGTGAGTTGGATGTGGGTGGATGGTTGAATGTGAAGGATTGATTGTGAGTGTGATGGTGATGGGATGGTTAGGATGTGAGAATGGTGATGGTGAAATGTGATGGTGATGGTGACGGAGACGGTGATGGTGATGGTGATGGTGATGATGATGGTGATGATGGTGTCCCGATTATGCTGATGATGGTGATGCTGATGATGATGATGTTGCGAATGATCATGATGATGGTGTCCCGATGATGATGATGGTGTCCCGATGATGATGGAGATGATGATGGTGAGATGTGATGACGATTGATGATCTCACTATCGATTGTGAGCCCGATAGTGATATCGATAGTTAGACCGATTGTGAGATCGATAATGAGATCGATAATGAGTTCGATAGTGAGATCGATCGTGAGACCGAATGTGAGATCGATTGTGAGATTGATTGTGATATCGATAGTGAGTTCGATAGTGAGATCGATAGTCAGATCGATGTTTGAGATCGATTGTGATATCGATAGTACGATCGATACTGAGACCGATTGTGAAATCGATTGTGAGATCGATAGTGAGAGCGATTGTGAGATCGATCGGATGTGATCGATAGTGATATCGACAGTGAGATCTATAGCGGGACCGAATGTGCGATCGATTGTGAGATCGGTTGTGATGTCGACAGTGAGATCGATAGTGAGACCGAATGTGAGATCGATAGTGAGATCGATTGTGAGATCGGTTGCGAGATTGATAGCCATATCGACTGTGAGATCGATAATGAGATCGATAATGTAGTGAGATCGATAGTGATATCGATCGAGTGCGACGGTGGTCCCTCCCCCCCCCCTCACCTCCTTATCACCCGAAGGGTGGTCTATGCGGTATGGATTTTGCTTCGCAGGCTTTTCGACGCGAGACAGCTCCAAAACGGCTTCGGGGGAGACTCTTGGGCTCCTTGCGGGCCACCTTGGGCCCTTTGGGGGCCCCCATCGAGCCTCCTGGGTTGTTTTTGGAGCCTCCTTGGGCCGTCTCGGTCCGTCTTCGGGTCGTCTTTGGGCCCTCTGGGCTGTCTTTGATTGCCTAAAGAGGAGAGCCCAAGGGCGGCCCCAGAGGGCTCCCAGAATATTACAGAAGACGTCGGAGAGCTTCCAGACGGCCCGACACGCCCTCCAGAGAACGCCACGACGGCCCAACAGACCCCCAGAGAACCCTGAGACGGCCCAGGACGGCCCCAAGAGGGCCCAACGAGGCCCCCAATAGTTTCGGCCATAGGGCCCCCCAGCACGGCCTCCATATCCGGCAGCACACAAGCCAGCAGCGGCAGCAATTAGTAGCTAGCAGCAGAAAACAGTGTTTGATCCGCGGGTCGAGAGCGAGCCTCTTCCGGTCGAAGCTAAGCGGGCCGCGCACAGCTTTAACTGACAGAGGGAGGAAAACAGAAGGAGGGGCCTCACGTCAAGGCCAAGAGAGGGCAAAGCCCCGGGATCAGGCGGTGCCGAAGGCGAAGGGCATGCAAAGGTACGCTGCTAGAGCTCGGACACGTAGGCGCGGTCTCGCTGCCGCCGCCCCGGCCGCCGCCGTTCTTATAGGTTTTCCGCAAGTTTCCATTGTTCCTCCGAGAACCATGGAAAGATGTCGTGGACGGAGTCCACGGGTCAGCCCTAGTCTCTACTACAATGCAGCATTCACCGCTAGCCAAATGGTTAAGCAGTGGCCGCGGGCCGGCCCCTCCAGAGCCCTCCCCGGGCGCCCCAGCAAGCTCTGGTCGACTCCAGCGCGGCTCCGAGGCTGCCCCAGGCCGCTCCGAGACGCTCCGAGATGCCTCCCCAGAGGCGCCCTGGAAGCTCAGCAGCCTCCCCCTCGCGCCCACGATGGCCCAAGACACTCCAACACGCGCCGGCGGGAGCGTCTGAGGAGGGGAAAAAGAGGCATTTCCTCGGGAAAACGAGGCACTCCCGAGACGGCCTTGAAACCACGAGGAGCCCCCGAAAGGAGCCCAAGAAGATCTCAGGAACTTCGAACAGAGCCCCGAGAGAGGCCTGCCTAGGGAGACCGCGCGAGAGGACGCGCTCTGTTCGTCTTGAGCGCCCCTCAAAACGAACACCACGAAGCTCATTTTGGTTCCGTCCTGGCGCCATCGAGGACCCTACCAAGACGGACTTGAAGCCGAGAGGACCTTCCCACAGGAGCCCAAGAAGATCTCAGACGCTTCGAAGAGAGCCCGAGAGAGGCCTGGGAAGGCCCCGCCAGGGACTGGGCACTGTTCGTTTCGAGCGCCCCTCAAGACGAACACCTCGAAGCTCTGTTTGTTTCCGTCCTGGCGCCCTCGAGGCCCCTACCAAAAGGGCCTTGAAGCCGCGACGACCCCCCCAAACGAGCCGAAGAAGATCTCAGACGCTTCGAAGAGAGCCCCGAGTTGTAAGTGGTGGGTGGTTGGTTGTGGAGTATGATGCATGGAGAATAGGCGTATGTGGGTGGGTTAGATCGTGTGACTTTGTTGGAGGTGTTTGACCGTTTCGCTAATATTTGATGTGTGGGGGGGGGGGGGGGGGGGGGAGGCGTTGGTGTGTGAGGGTGTGTGTTGTATTAGGAGGGGGGATTAATTGGATTTGGGTGTTATGGGTGGTGTGTGGGGTGGAAGATGTGGTGTTTGTGGTGGGGGACGCCCTATCTTTGGGCCCCTACCGAGACCGCCTTGAAGCCGCGAGAGCTTCCTAAGAGCCCAAGAAGATCTCAGAACGCATCGAACGAGAGCCCCCCCATAGCTGCTGGCTCTGTTCGTTTTGAGCGCCCCTCAAAACGAACACCTCGAAGCTCATTTTGGTTCCGTCCTGGTGCCCTCGAGGCCCCTACCAAGACGGCCTTGAATCCGGGAGGACCTTCCCGAAGGAGCCCAAGAAGATCTCAGACGCTTCGAAGAGAGCTCCGCGAGAGGCCTAGGAAGACCCCGCGAGAGGCCGTGCACTGTTCGTTTTGAGCGCCCCTCAAAACGAACACCTCGAAGCTCATTTTGGTTCCGTCCTGGTGCCCTCGAGGCCCCTACCAAGACGGCCTTGAAGCCGGGAGGACCTTCCCGAAGGAGCCCAAGAAGATCTCAGACGCTTCGAAGGGAGCCCGAGAGAGGCCTGGGAAAGCCCCACCACGGGCTGGGCACTGTTCGTTTTGAGCGCCCCTCAAAACGAACACCTGGAAGCTCTGTTTTGTTCCGTCCTGGCGCCCTCGAGGCCCCTCCCGAGACGGCCTTCAAACCGCGAGGGGCCCCCGAAAGGAACCCAAGAAAACCCCGGGAACTTCGAAGAGACTACTATAGAGCCTAGGAAGACCCCCTCGAGATCCACGCACTGTTCGTCTTTATCGCCCCTCAAACGAAACACTACTGAAGCTCATTTTTGTATCCGTCCTGGCGCCCTCTATGGCCCCTACCAAGACGGCCATATAAGCCAGGGAGGACCTTCCCAAGGAGCCAAGCAGATCTCAGAACGCTTCGAAAGGGATCCCGAGAGAGCCTGGGCAAAGGCCACACTACGGCTGGTCACTGTTCGTTCTGACCCCCCTCAAAACGAACACCTGGAAGCTCTGTTGTGTTCCGTCCTGGCGCCCTCGAGGCCCCTCCCGAGACGGCCTTGGAACCGCGAGGAGCCACCCAAAGGAGCCCAGGAAGATCTCAGGAACTTCGAAGAGAGCTCCGAGAGAGGCCTAGGAAGACCCCGCGAGAGGCCACGCACTGTTCGTTTTGAGCGCCCCTCAAAACGAACACCTCGAAGCTCATTTTGGTTCCGTCCTGGCGCCCTCGAGGCCCCTACCAAGACGGCCTTGAAGCCGGGAGGACCTTCCCAAAGGAGCCCAATAAGATCACATACTCTTCGAAGGGAAGCCCGAAGTCCAGCGAAAGGCCACACGCACGTCTGGGCACTGTTCGTTAATACAGAGACCCCCCTCAAAACGAACACCTGGAACTCTGTTGTGTTCTCGTCCTGGCGCCCCTCGAGGCCCCTACCGAGACGGCTTTGAAGCCTCGAGCCCCCCAAAGGAGCCCAAGAAGATCTCAGGAACTTCGAAGAGAGCCCCGAGAGAGGCCTAGGAAGACCCCGCGAGAGGCCACGCACTCTTCGTTTTGAGCGCCCCTCACAACGAACGTCACGAAGCTCTTTTTGGTTCCGTCCTGGCGCCCTCGAGGCCCCTACCAAGACGGCCTTCACGCCGGGAGGACCTTCCCAAAGGAGCCCAAGAAGATCTCAGTCGCTCCGAAGAGAGCCTCGAGAAAGGCCTGGGAAGGCCCCACCAGGGGCTGGGCACTGTTCGTTTTGTGCGCCCCTCAAAACGAACACCTGCAAGCTCTTTTTGGTTCCGTCCTGGCGCCCTCGAGGCCCCCTTCCCGAGACGGCGCCTTGAAGCCGCGAGGAGCCACCCAGAGGGGCCCAAGAAGATTTCAGGAACTTCGAAGAGAGCTCCGAGAGAGGCCTAGGAAGACCCCGCGAGAGGCCGCGCACTGTTCGTTCTGAGCGCTCCTCAAAACGCACACCTCGAAGCTCATTTTGGTTCCGTCCTGGCGCCCTCGATGCCCCTACCAAGACGGCCTTGAAGCCGGGGGGGGCTTCCCAAAGGAGCCCAAGAAGATCTCAGACGCTTCGAAGGGAGCCCGGGAGAGGCCTGGGAAGGCCCCACCACGGGCTGGGCATTGTTCGTTTTGAGCGCCCCTCAAAACGAACACCTGGAGCCCCGAGCCTAGGAAGACCCCGCGAGAGGCCGCGCTCTATTCGTTTTGAGCGCCCCTCAAAACGAACATCCGAAGCTTTTTGGTTCCGTCCTGGCGCCCTCGAGGCCCCTACCGAGACGGCCTTGAAGCCGCGAGGACCTTCCCAAAGGAGCCCAAGAAGATCTCAGACGCTTCGAAGAGAGCCCGAGAGAGGCCTGGGCAAAGCCACACCACGGGCTGGGCACTGTTCGTTCGTTCTGAGCCCCCCTCAAAACGAACACCTGGAAGCTCTGTTGTGTTCCGTCCTGGCGCCCTCGAGGCCCCTCCCGAGACGGCCTTGAAACCGCGAGGAGCCCCCGAAAGGAGCCCAAGAAGATCTCAGGAACTTCGAAGAGAGCTCCGAGAGAGGCCTAGAAAGACCCCGCGAGAGGCCACGCACTGTTCGTTTTGAGCGCCCCTCAAAACGAACACCTCGAAGCTCATTTTGGTTCCGTCCTGGCGCCCTCGAGGCCCCTACCAAGACGGACTTGAAGCCGAGAGGACCTTCCCACAGGAGCCCAAGAAGATCTCAGGAACTTCGAAGAGAGCTCCGAGAGAGGCCTAGGAAGACCCCGCGAGAGGCCACGCACTGTTCGTTTTGAGCGCCCCTCAAAACGAACACCTCGAAGCTCTTGTTGGTTCCGTCCTGGCGCCCTCGCGGCCCCTACCGAGACGGCCTTGAAGCCGCGAGGAGCCACGAAAAGGAGCCCAAGAAACTTTCAGGAACTTCGAAGAGAGCCCCGAGAGAGGCCTAGGAAGACCCCGCGAGACTGGGCCCTGCCGACGCCTTCGACGCAACCGCATTTTTTGTTGACGCCTTGCCGAAGGGTGCTGTCGCGCGGCTTTGCAACGCTGCGGGGGAACCCGAAGGAGAGAAGAATGAAGAGGAAGATGAAGGACAGGATGAGGGGGACGAGGATGATCAGGAGGGCACTGAGAAGGATGAGGGAGTCAGGAGGAGGAGGAGGAGGAGGAGGAGGAGGACGAGGACGAGGAGCAGGAGCAGGAGGAGGAGGAAAGGGAGGAGACGGAAACGGAGGAGGAGGAGGAACAGGAGCAACAGAAGGAGAATGAGGTGGATGGGAAGACATCCATGTTCTTCTCCCACGGCTGCTCCATCGCACCTCCGTTCCCAATGCGTTTTGCACATGGCCCGATCGAGCCTCCTCATCTCCCATGCTCCCCAATCAGGCGGCGCTCAAGCTGCTCGGCGACATGTGGAAGGCGAACCTGACGCCATCCATCGTGATCGCCTGACGGCAGCGCCCCATCATTTCGCAAGTGGACGTAGTCCACGGGTACACCCTAGTCTGTAGTACAATTCCGGGCGAAGCGCGCGCGAAAAGGTCAGGCAGTGGCAGCGCCCCAGGCCGCCCAGAGTCTAGAGAGCTCGCGGGCCGCCCGGAGAGCCTCCGGGCCGCTGCCCGACGGGCCCGGGAGGCCCCCGGACCGCTGGCGGACTGATCCAGGATTCCCAGATCGCCCCAAGACGGCCTCAGGAGGTCCCGAAGACGGCCCAAGACGGGCCAAGAGTGGATCCGAGACGCTCAACATGACTTCAAGACGCCTTCAAGACGGCCCGGGGCGCGTCCACGAGGCCCCCAGAGCGCTCGAAGTGTACCTCCAAGAGGGGCCGCAGAAGCCCAAATCGTTGATTTTCTTTGTTTTTGTTTCGATGTTTCTGGCCTTCTCGCGTTTTCGGTTTTCCGACGCTCCAAGACCGCCCAAGAGGCCCCCCAGACCGTTCCGAGACGGCCCAAGAGGCTTTCAAGACGGCCCCAAGACGGCCCAAGAGGGCCCCAAGACGGCCCAGGAGTCGCCCAAGACAGCCCAAGAGGGCCCCAAAAGGCCCCAAGAGTGGCCCCAGACAGGGACCCGGAACCGAAAAAATTAGGCCTCCACCCCAAGAGGCCTCCAGGAAGCCCAAAGACGCCCCAAAGAAACGCCGGGGCGCTCCCAAGACATCCCCAGGAGGCCCCAGGACGCCCCAAAGAGGCTCCAAGAGGCCCCCCAGAGGCCGCCAAGCGCCCCAAAAGACCCCCAAGAGGCCCCAAAAGAGGGCCCAAGAGGCCCCAAGACGCCCCCAAACTGCTACCAAGAAGCCCCCAAACTGTCTCCCAGAGGCTCCCGAGAGGCCAGCCATGAGATCCCAACCAACATCCACGAGATCTCTTACCCATTACCCAGGCCCGCAGCGACATTGCCCGCAAGCCACTACAACCAGTTCGGGGGCCTTACGTATACCAGCACCCGCACCCTTGGCTGCATCGGGGGCCTCACCGCTGCTCTTTCGGTTCTGCTGGCTTCGATTTGCCAGAGCTCTCGAGACGGCCATCTCGACGGCCCGAGAAGCCCGAGATGGCCCCAGAACCACCCTGCGCGGGCCCGCTAACGTGGCCCCTTCAGTCTGACGGTGTCTGAAAACCCTTGAGGTTGCTCACCGCGCCCAGTCCCAGCGCGATTAGCAAAAAAAACATGTGTTCCCCGCTTCCAGGTCAGTGCCCCCGGGGCTCCCCGACTGCTTTATGAGATCGCCCCTGGACGTGGCCCCTTACACGTCGGCCCCACGCGCGGCCTCCAAACGGGACCCCCAAAGGCGGCCCCCACACAAAGCCTCCGAAGGTCGCCCCTACCGCCCCAGTAAGCGTGGCCCCCGAACGTCAACCCCACGTGTAGCCCCCAGGCGCCCCCAAACGTGGCCCCAACACACACAGCCCCCAACCATTGCCCTCAAACGTGACCGTCACATCTGCCCCCGAACCCCACACACCTCAAACGCGACCGTCACATGTGCCCCCAAACCCCGCACGCGGCCCCCAAACATGGCCCCCGGCAGGGCCGCGAACGTTGGCCCCAACCTTGACACCCTGATGAGACCCCCCAACGTGGCCCTCAAACGAGGCCCCCCAACGTAGCGCCCAACTCTGGCCCCCACGCGTCCACCCCCCACATCGAAGTTCTCGCGCACAGGGACTCTGTAAGATCGTTCGGGCCCCCTTACTCTGATTGTGTCTGAAAACCGATGTGTTTCTGCCAATCGCGCCCAGGCCTCGCGCGACGAGCAAAAACACATTACTTTTGACGCTTCCAGTGCTTCCGACACGTGCGCGTTCGGGACCAATGCCTGGACCTGCGGGCCGTGGATTTTCCACGGGTTCACACTAGTCAGCTACAACGCTGGGACCAGCGCGTGCGAGAAGGGCGAGCAGTGGCAGCCGGCGCTGACGTTGTTGAGCGAGATGCAGGAGGCGAAGTTGGAGCCCGACGTCATCAGCTACAGCGCTGGGATCAGCGCATGCGAGAAAAGCAAGCAGTGGCAGCCGGCGCTGGCGTTGTTGAGCGAGATGCGGGAGGCGAATCTGGAGCCCGTTGTCATCTCTTCTCTATGGCAGACGGAAACGCGTGCGAAATGGGCAAGCATTGCCCCCCCCTGGAGGGCCACTTTTTCGACACCCCTCACGAAGATCTTGGCCCCCGAGCGTCACAAATCGAGCCCTCCGCCCAAAGACGCGCCGCAGTGGCCATAAGAGGCTCCAAGGAGCGCCATAGAGGCCCCCAACAAGGCCCAAGAGGCTTCCAAGAGCTTCCAACAGTCCTCGGAAGCATGCCACCAGAGGCTAACATCTGTTATTTTTCTTTGGTTCTTGAAGGAGTTTTGCCTTCTCGCCTTCTCGGCTAGCCGACGCTCCAAGACGGCCGAAGAGACCCACAAGACCGCCCCAGGACGGCCCAACAGGCCTCCAAGCGCGTCCCCAGACGGCCCAGGGAGGCCCAAGATGGCCCAAGAGGCGCCCAAGACGGCCCCAGAGGACCCCAAGCCAGGCCCAAGAGGGGGCCAGAAAACGGGGGAAAACCCTGACATTCCGAGCCCTGGGCCCCGTACGCCCACACAAGGTCCCAAGACCCCCCCAAAGGAACGCCAAGAGGTCCCCAGAGGCCCCCAAGAAGCCCAAAGCAAGCCCCAAGACGGCCCCCAAGAGGCCCCAAAGCTGCCTCCAAGAGGGACCCCAGACGCCTCTGAGCCATTACCAAGGCACAAGCACGGTGGCGGATTTCGCCGGAGGCCATGATGCGTGCCAGAAGGTCCTCTGTCTTGAAATGCCCGCCAGGCTCTCCAGGCTGCCCTGCGAGCCCCCAGGCCGCTCCGAGACGGCTCAGAAACTCCCACGAGGGCTCCCGGACAGACCAAGAGGGACCCAACCGAGCCCCAGGTCGGCCCCAGAGGCCTCCAAGGCAGGCCAGGAGGCTCCCAAGGCGGCCCAGGAGGACCCCCAGGAGGGACCTAAGAGGCAAAAATTGGCCCATTCCCCTCGGAAAACGTACATTTTGATATTCTCGTTCTTTTCGTCTTCACCGCGTCCAAGACGGCTATACAGGCTTTCCCGATCGCCCCAAGACGCCCCCAGAGCACTCCAGAAGGGCCCCCAAACGGCCCGAGGCGGGCCCGCGACGGCTCCAGAGACGCCCTAGACGGCCCAAGAGGCAACCAAGACAGCCCAAAAAGCGGTCAATAACGGCCCAAGACGGCCCCAAGACGGTCCGAGCTGCACCCAAGACGGCCCCACACGGCCCCAAGACGGCCCAAGGGGCACTTAAGACGGCCTAAGAGGGACCCAAGGGATTCCCGGGAGGCCGGAAAGCGGCCCCCAAACAGCCCCCAAGAGGCTTTCAGTGGCTTCCACCTTACCTCTAAGGTAGGGGTCGGACGAGAAGCGAGGGCCGGACCTCGTGCCCACAAGTGTTGTTTTCAACGCTCTGGGGCCCTTCCATGCTTGTCTTTTCGGGAGCAGTCCAGAGCGCCCCGGAGCGCTCCGGGAGCCCTTTGGGCGCTCCAGGACATTTGGAGGCTCCCCAGATGGCGCCATGAGGGCCCCACACGGCGCCATGAGGGCCCCAGACGGTCCTTGCACGCTCCGGGAAGCCACAGAGCGCCCACGAGGCCCCTCAAATGGGCACGACACGACCCAAGCGAGCGCCAAGGCGCTCCGAGAGGCCTCCAAAAGGCCTCACAAGAGGGTCCCACAGGTCAAAATCGTTTGTTGTCCTAGGCTTTTCCGAAGATTTCCCGCTTGCCGCCAACTTAGCTTTCGGACACTCGAAGCAGCCCTGGAAGACTTCAAGGCCACCCCGAAAGGACCCAAAAACGCCCCCAGGAGGCTCCCAGGAGGGCCCCAAGACGGGCCAAGACCGCCCCAGCAAGGCCCAAGGCGCGCTGAAGACGGCCCAAGACGGCTCCAAGACGGCTCCACGAGGGTGCCAACACGGCCCTAGACGGGCCCAGCACGGCCCAAGGCACGCTCAAGACGGCCCAAGACGACTCCAAGACGGTCCCAGGAGGGTGCCAACACGGGCACAGATAGGCCCAGGACGGCCCAAGGAGACGCCCAGTCGGGGCCTCAAGACGGGCCAAGATGGCAAGAGAGCCCCAGCTGACAAAAATCGTTTATTTCCCATTGCTTATTGTTACAGCCTTTGCGTTTCCCGCCATTTCGGCGGTCGGATACCCCAGGAGGCCCCAGAAAGTCCCAGGAGGGTCTGAGGAAACGCCCAAGAAGGCCCCAAGACGGGCCAAGACGGCCCCAGCACAACCCAAGGCGCGCTGCGACGGCTCAAGACGGCTCCAAGACAGTGCCAACACGGCCCCTGCTGGGCCCAGGACGGCCCGAGGAGGCGCACAGGAGGGGCCCAAGACGACTCCAAGGCGGCCCCCTCACGGTCCCAGACGGCTCCAAGACAGCCCCACGATAGTGCCAAGAAGGACCCCGATGGGCCCAGGACGGCCTACGGACGCGCCCCTGAGGGGCCCACGACGAACCAAGACGGCCCCATCACGGCAAACGGCGCCCTCAAGACGGGCCTAGACGGCTCCAAGTCGGCCTTTTGAAGGAGCCAACGCGGCCCCACACCCTTCGGGCGAACACTCGGGGGGGCTGGGAGCTTGCGACAAGTCTCCCACATTCATTGTCCTGCCCCATTCTGTTCGCCTGGAGGCCTCCTCCAACCCTGTGGGCGAACAAGAGGAAACACAGCGGGCCGCCAACCCTGGGGCCCGTGGGCCCCGCGCCGCTTGGGCAGAAGACGAACGCTGGGTCTGACAGGCCAGCTACCGCCCCCCTTTGGCCCATATGCTGTGCCATTCTGTTCCCCCAGGGGCCTTGGCAAACTCTTCGGGCCAACCAGACCGGACCACTGGGACAGCAGCCAATTGATGTGACCCAGGGACCTCTCCGCTTTCTTCGGACAAGCACCTGGGGGGCCCAGCAGGAGATTCGGACAAGTCTTCCCCATTCCTTCCCCTGTCCCGTTCTGTTCGCCCGAAGGCCTCCACAGACCTTCTGGGCGAACAGAATGGGACATGGCGAACAAACCCTCCCGTTGGCGGTGCTGCGACTGGATTGCGCCATCAAGGCATGCCCGTAGGTGATGGCCGACCCAACAGCGGTTTCTCTAAGGATTTTACAGAATTCCAAATTTTCTTGAAGCTCTCTGGGGCCCTCCCTGTACATCCTTGCGAGCCTCCCCGGCGCTTTCGGTGGCCTTCCCCGATGGCCTCCCGAGCCCTTCCCCGGGCGCTCCTGAGACGCCTCAGATGGGCTTCAACTTCGACGCACATCCCCGAGAGACTTCGAAACTGCCCTCAAGAGGAGGGGGGTGAACGAGCAGTGCGCCGGGCCAAGCTGCTGGAGCGCTGCAAGAGCTCGGACACGAAGGCGCGGTCTCGCTGCCGCCGCCCGAGCCGCCGCCGTGTTTGTAGATTTTCGGTACAATCTGCGCCGTTCCTCCGAGAACCATTCCAGAAAGATGTCGTGGACGGAGTCCACGGGTCAGCCCTAGTCTCTACTACATTGCAGGGCCCAGTGCGTGCCAGAAGGGCGCAGGCCCCAATGCACCGAAACCGCCCCGGGCTGGCCCCGGGCCGCCCCGGGCCGCCCAGGCAGGCCCCAGGACATGTCGAGAGGGCCCCCAGAAGCCCCCAAGACGGCCCCGGAGAGCCCCGGCACGCTTAAAGATGGGCCCAAGACGCCCGAGATTCGCCCCAGGCGGCCCAAGAGGCGTCCAAGACGCCCGAAGAGGCCTCCCAAGAGGCCTCCCAAGAGGGCCCCGAGCGACAGAAATCGTCGATTTCTACTGTGTTTTTCGATGTTTTCGGCCTCCTCGCCTCGTCGGCTTCCCGACGCTCCAAGACGGCCCAAGAAGCCCCCCCGACCGCTCCAAGACGGCCGAAGAGGACCCCAAGAGAGCCCCAAGACGGGCCAGGAGGGCCCCCAGACGGTCCCAAGACGCCCCAGGACGGCCCCAGGACGGCCCAGGAGGCGCCCAAGACGGCCCAAGAGGCACCCAAGACGACCCCAGGAGCGGCCCAAGACGGCCCACGACAGCCCAAGAGGCGCCGAAGACGGTCTCTCAGACGGCCCCAAGACGGCCCAAGAGGCACCCAAGACGGCCCGAGAGGGCCCTAAGAGCCCCCCCGGGAGGCCCAAACGAAGGCCGAAGAGGCTCCGAAACGGCCCCCACGAAGCCTTCAGTGCCTTCAGAATTCCCTCCAGGAGCGGGGGAGCGGACGAGAGGCGACAGGCATATCGCAGGCAAAAACGCCCCAAGAGATCCCCAAACGGCCCCCACGAAGCCCTAAGTGGCCTCAGAATTGCTTCCAGGAGGGGGGGAGCGGACGAGAGGCGACCGGCATATCGAAGGCACAAAAGAACAATGTTGGACGCTCCGAGGGCCTTCGATGTTTCTCTGTTGGGGAGAGTCGTCGTAGGATCGACGATTGCCGACCGAGGGCATGGAGAATCCAGCGAAAGAGGAGAAGAAGGTGGAAGAGGAGGAGGAGGAGGAGGAGGAGGAGGCGGAGGAGGAGGAGGAGGAGGAGGAGGAAGGGGAGGAAGCAGCAGGACCTCCGAGCAGCAGCAGCAGCAGCAGCAGCAGCAGCAGCAGCAGCAGCAGCAGCAGCAGCAGCTGAGGAACACAGGAGAGCAGGAGGTCCTGGAGGGTGTGGAGAGCGCCTTCAACTGGCCGCGTCGAGCTGATGTCGTGGACGGAGTCCACAGGTCTGCCCTAGTCAGCTACAGCGCTGGGATCAGCGCGTGCGAGAAGGGCGAGCAGTGGCAGCGGGCGCTAGCGCTGCTGACTGAGATGCGGGAGGCGAAGCTGGAGCCCGACGTCATCTAACCTACAATACCAGGCATTGCGCGTGCGAGAGGGGCCATTGGGGCCACCCTCGCCGGGCCCTGGGGGGTGGCACCTCGGCGGCTCTGCTCGTGGGGACGGTCCACGCGGGCCCCCAGAGAGCCCACGGTGGCTTCCAAGGAGCCCCAAGAGAGCCCAAGACGGCCCAAGAGGCCTCCACGACGGCCCAAGAGACGCCCAAGTGGCGTCCCAGGAGGGCCCCAACAGGCCAAAATCATCGATTTCCCATTGGAAAACGTACATTTTGAGCACGTACGGCTCCTCAGCTTTCATGGCGCTGAAGACGGTCCCAGAGGCCCCCAAGACCGCCCCAAGACGGCCCAAGAGGCTCCCAAGAGGCCACCAAAACGGCCCAAGAGGGCGCCAAGACGGCCCAAGACGCACCCAAGACGGCCCAAGAGGGCCCCAAGACGGCCCCGAGAGGGGGACCTCGAACCCAAGATCCCAGTCTTCCGCCCCAAGACGCTCCCAAGAGGACCCCAAGAGGCTCCAAGAGGCCCCCGAGAGGCCCAACAGAGGCCCCAGCATGCCCCCAAAGGCTTCGAAACTGCCTCCGGGAGGCCCGCGCGAAGCCTCCCCAGAAGGCCGACTCTGGAACAACCCCCCCGTCTGGCCCAGCACGGCACCCAAGGTTACCGAAATCGGCCCACCGTGGCACGGGTGGACTCCCAGGAAGCCTTGAAATTTTCTATTTCATTGGGACACCTCTCGCATCGTACCTCACGCCTCCTGGGACACGTGGCGTGCGAGAGAGGCCTCAGAAAACAGCGTCCATGGGTGCCGCAGGGGGGCCCGGACGAATTTTTGGCAAGCCCCTCTTGGAACCGTCTTGGGGCTCCTTTGGAGCTTTCTTGGGGCCCTCTTGGAGCCATTTTGGGGCCCCAAGAGGGGCCTACAACCTGTCACGAAGACGGCCCCTTTTCGTGACAAGTTGTTGGGCCTTTTTCAAACCCTCTTGAGGCCCTCGTGGGGCAGCCTTGGGTCCTCCTGAGAGGGTCCTGTGGGGGCTGAGGCCCCCCTGAGAGCTCTAGCCGACTTGCCCCCGCGTCTGGAGCTCTGGGGGGCTCACTTGGGGCCTCTTGGGGCCCTCTGGAACAGTCTTGGGGCCCCTTTGGAGCTTTCTTGGGGCCCTCTTGGGGCCATCTTGGGCTGGAAGGGGATGGCCGAAAAACCAATCAGACCGAGCCGCCAACGCCCTGGAACGCTTTTTCTGGGACTACTCCCGCACGGCGCGTGTTCCAGGAGGCGCGGGTTATGGTTTTTCCCATACAGGTTACACTCCCTTCTTCGACCTCCTTCTCCTCGTTGCCCACGGTTCCCTCTGCACAGTGGTTGCCGTCGATTGCCATTCACGTCGCTCCACCCACCTCTCGGGTTACTGCCGATGCTGCCATATCCGATGCTGCTGCAAACGATGCTCTTGGCGCCGACAGGATCATCGAGCACCCAGCTCGCCCTGAAGCGCTACGCAGTAGCATGCGCCTTCCCAATACATTAACAATCGTGGACGGCATTCCACAGGTCAGCCCTAGTCTATATTACAATACCGGGCATTTGCGCCTGCGAGAGGGGCGAGCGATGGTCACCCGCGGCGGCGCCCCGGGGGCCCCGCCCGTGGGGTGACGCCGTCCAGGCCCGGGACAGCCCCGGGACGGCCCGTGAGGGCCCCGACGGAGGCTTCGAGGGTCTCCCAGGAGCTCCCCAGCGAACCCGAAAGGGCCCCAAGACGGGCTCGGAGGGCCCCCACGAGCTTCGACGGAGCTCCCAGGGGACCCCCACGAGGGCCCCGAGGCCGCAAAACTATCGATATTCTCTCAGGTTTTTGACGTTTCCAGTGGTGCTCCTCCCGCCCGCCCCAAGACGCCCACCACGGCACCGCGGGCGTCCGAAATCGGGCCCATGCTGCCCGGGGGGCCTCCAAGAGAGTCCCCAAGATGGCCCCAGAGGCCCCCGATTGAGCTCCCGGGGCCCCCAAGACGGCCCAAGAACCCCCCAGACGGCCACAAGGGACGCCTAAGAGGGTCCAGTTCGGAGTGCTTCCCACCCCTCCGAGCCCCTCCCCCCGAGCGTCACAAATCGAGCCCTCCCCCCAGGGACGCGCCGAAGTGGCCATAAGAGGCTCCAAGGAGCGTCCAAGAGGCCCCCTAGAGGCCCCCAACAAGGCCCAAGAGGCATCCAAGAGCCTCCAACAGTCCTCCGAAGCATGGCCCAAGAGACCAAAATCCTTATTCGTTCCATGGTTTTTGAAGGAGTTTTGCCTTCTCGCCTTCTCGGCTAGCCGACGCTCCAAGACGGCCGAGGAGACCCACGAGACCGCCCCAGGACGGCCCAACAGGCGTTCAAGCGCGTCCCCAGACGGCCCAGGGAGGCCCAAGATGGCCCAAGAGGCGCCCAAGCCAGCCTCAGAGGACCCCAAGCCAGGCCCAAGAGGGGGCAAAAAAACGCAGAAAAACCTAACACTCCGAGCCCTGGGCCCCCCCAAGAGGCCTCCAAGAGCCTCCAACAGCACTCCGAAGCATGCCCCCAGAGGCCCAAATCCTTAACTTTTCAATTGTTTTTGAAGGAGTTGTGCCTTCTCGCCTTCTCGGCTAGCCGACGCTCCAAGAGGGCCGAAGAGACCCACAAGACCGCCCCAGGACGGCCCACCAGGCCTCCAAGCGCGTCCCCAGACGGCCCAGGGAGCCCCAAGATGGCCCAAGAGGCGCCCAAGCCGGTCCCAGAGGACCCCAAGCCAGGCCCGAGAGGGGGCCAAAGGACGTAGAAAAACCTTGACATTCTGAGCCCTGGGCCCCCATGCGTCCGCACAAGGCCCCAAGACCCCCCCAAGAGGCCTCCAAGAGCATCCAACAGTGCCCCGAAGCATGCCCCCAGAGGCTGAAGGAGTTTTGCCTTCTCGCCTTCTCAGCTCCAAGACGGCCGAAGAGACCCACAAGACCGCCCCAGGACGGCCCAACAGGCCTCCAAGCGCGTCCCCAGACGGCCCAGGGAGCCCCAAGATGGCCCAAGAGGCGCCCAAGCCGGCCCCAGAGGACCCCAAGCCAGGACCCCCAGGAGGGACCCAAGAGACAAACATTGCCCCATTCGCTTCGGAAAACGTGCATGTTTGATATGTTCGCTCTTTTCGTCTTCACCGCGTCCAAGACGGCTTACAGGCCTTCCCGATCGCCCCGAGACGCCCCCAGAGCACCCCAGGAGGGCCCCCAAACGGCTATACAGGCCGCCCACCTCGCCCCAAGACACGCCCAGAGGCCCCCAAAGGGCCCCCAACGGCCCCGACGGCCCAGGACGCACCCAAGACAGCCCCAAGAGCAGCCAATAATGGTCAACGGGGCGGCTCCGAGAGGCTGCAGGGGGCGCCAAGACGGCTTCAGAACACCCTTAGGAGCCCCACGACACTTTAAAGTGAGCTGGGGGACACAGGGAGCGGAAGCGAGCGTGTGCCCGCGGCCGCGTCGGCTCAAGCGGCCGGCCGCCCAGATATGATTGTGCCTCATCGCGAGGCACACGATTGCTATCGAGACCAAAAGGACCTTCCTATTGATTAAGATGGCACATCCTTTCCTAGTGGGACTATCGTTACTACGGTACAACAGAGCTGGAGCTTGGCTTCGCCTAAGGCCAAGCTGCTGGTTGGGCCTCCCAACCCCCATCAAACTTGGTAGCGGAGCTGGCCTATGGTGGTCAGCTCTAGCTCCTACTCCTCACCATCCACGGCACTATCTGGTGGACTACGGACATGGTGGAACATCAGGGTGCAGTGGGCTTGCGCGGAGGAATGTATATAACTACGCATGATCGCAAGGACACGTGCAGCGATACCTCTGCTTACACGGAGGTCTCTTACTTACGTCCTACATCCTTGCGCTACTACACTCCTGAAGTCCACCCACCTACTCTAATTGGAAGCTTCTTCGAAGACAATGCATGGAAACATGCGATACGGTACAGTGCCGCCTCCATCCCCACGCAGACGCACGACTACAGAACGGAAGCCCCAACCGACTACATCCGACCACGATCTACGGGGCCATTGGATTGGTGTAATTATATTTGGGTTCATATGGGTCGCTATCGGGTGCGCGGTAGGACATATGCGTGGCGGAGACAACACAAGAACGACCGGCCCTCATTGGGACCCAGCCGGTCAAGTACCTTTTCGCGAATTCGTCCGCGAGGTACATGCCTGGATCAACGTGACCACAGGCAACATGACGCCCTCCCAGCAAGCTGCAGCCTTGCAGCGAGGTTTGGGAGGTCTCGCGCGGACCATAGCCATGAGAGTCCCCCCAGCAGTTATCAACTTTGGCGTTAACATAGGTGGTCGCCATACCGACGGCGCCACCTACATCATGCTCCTCTTAAGCACGACGTTCGAGAACTTAGAAGAGGAACGCCCACTCAATTCTGGTACAGCTCTCATCGGCTTCCGAGTCCATGCGGGAGAACGCAGCGACCAGACGTTAGCACGCCTCGAGATTGCCCGCTATGAAGCTTAAACGGCAGGCTACTACATCCCCAACTTCCAAATCTTAAAAGTGATTTTATGTAGAGCTCTTGGAGCGGGGACATCGCGTGCACAACAACTCCTGCAGCCTCTAAACCACCACATGCCTAGAGACCAGCAACAATTTTACGCTCTACTCGAACGTATGAGGTCATATGCTCACATTGCCGAGAGAATCCCTGGTAATATTGGTGGTATTTTCAGTCACGGTCACCGAACCGAGACCTTTCACGCGGAGGCTAACGCAGGGCAACCTGCCAACAACGTTTGGAATGATGGTCCACAACCAACTGAGACCATTACACTGCTGGCTCAGAATGGTGGAACGGCCTCGGGGTCGCAAGACTCCTGGGCCAGGCTTCGGGGACCGCCCGACGCGGTATCCCCCGCACAAGCAGGGGCCCGAATGGGCTCAGCGGGGCAACCTGCCGAGTCCGACTGCGACTCCGGTACTGACACCGATACGTGTTCGGACGATGAAGCCACAGCCCTTGACTACTCGGATATGCCTACATACCTCACGGAAGATCAACAGGTGCAATGGTTAGTTGTAGGATACCAAATACATAAGCGCAGATGGCGGCGATTCATGACGAAACCAGTCCGCAAGGTACGGCGTATCGCACGACGAGCACTCAGGGGAAAAGGCAAGGGTCGAAGTAAGGGTAAAGGTAAGCGTCGGCGATTGCACGGTAGAGGCACATTAGCATTCTTAGCATCCTTCACCGGGCCACAGCATGACAAATGTTTTTAGGTGCAGGCAGAAGCCGCAGGCATGCATCAGGAAAAGGTAAAGGACGTCGGGGAAACCCGAAGGATGCCAATGGCAAGACTATGGGGTGCGTCATATGCCACAGCACAAGGCACTTTCGCCGCGAATGCCCTCAATGCGATGGGAGAGGCAGGGGTCCGTCAATACATCTGGCTCAAACCCACTCCGAAATACAGTATGTTGGCTGGCTGTCTGTTGTAGCTGACCCTGCCGATAGCTCAGCTGCAGTCGTCAACTTCCTGGCTGCCAGATACCCTAGCGCCAGTATGACCCTCGAGAATTACGCCGACGAAACGTTCGAGGAGGTGTTCACTGGCCACAACGAGATCGACCTGGCACATTGGCTCGACATACCCATCGCGGGGCAACATGCAGATTTTGAATGCGTCGAAAACTTCCACGTCCCCGCCGACGGAGACGCAGACACGGCGGGGACACCCGCGGAGCCATTATGCCTGCAACAGACGAGGAGATAGAGTTGATGCCTGATCCTCGGGTTATTTGAAATCCTACAAACATGGAGTTGAGCGACGATGGCCCCTTGCGGGGAAACCCGCGAGACGTTAGCGATCTGTCTGAGCGCATTCAATATGAGCTTAGCCATAATGAAGAATTTCAATACACACTCGTTGCTTCGGACCGCTCTTTGAGCTGCCAGAAGCGATCCACAAGCCGCCAGGTCTGGAGGAAATTATCCTGGCGAAGGGCCCAACCATACGCAATTCCGAATGCCGCCGTTGTAAGTATCGTCGTTGGTGGAACACCCGATGGGGCCACGAAGCGTGTGAGAGGTGCGCCAAATGGAGGTGGAACTGTATGCGGACCCTGCCACTGGGGCCTTCGGTGGAGCACCCTGTGGGGCCGCGAAACGTGTGAGGGGTGCGCCGAAATGGAAGTGGAACTGCATGCGGACCCTGCCATTGGCGCCCTCGGTGGAGCTCCCTATGGGGCCGCGAACGTGTGAGGGGTGCGCCGAAATGGAGGTGGAACTGCATGCGGACCCTGCCACTTGGGCCTTAGGCGGAGCTCTCTATGGGGCCACGAAACGTGTGAGGGGTGTGCCGAAATGGAGGTGGAACTGCATGCGGACCGTGCCACTTGGGCCTTAGGCGGGGCTCCCTATGACGCCACGAAACGTGTGAGGGGTGCGCCGAAATGGAAGTGGAACTGCATGCGGACCCTGCCACTTAGGCCTTAGGCGGAGCTCCCTATGGGGCCACGAAACGTGTGAGGGGTGCGCCGAAATGGAGGTGGAACTGCATGCGGACCCTGACACTTGGGCCTCAGGTGGAGCTCCCTATGGGGCCACGAAGCGTGTGAGGGGTGCGCCGAAATGGAGGTGGAACCGCATGCGGACCCTGACACTTGGGCCTTCGGTGGAGCTCCCTATGGGGCCACGAAACGTGTGAGGGGTGCGCCGAAATGGAGGTGGAACCGCATGCGGACCCTGACACTTGGGCCTTCGGTGGAGCTCCCTATGGGGCCACGAAACGTGTGAGGGGTGCGCCGAAATGGAGGTGGAACCGCATGCGGACCCTGACACTGGGGCCTTCGGTGGAGCTCCCTATGGGGCCACGAAACGTGTGAGGGGTGCGCCGAAATGGAGGTGGAACCGCATGCGGACCCTGACACTTGGGCCTTCGGTGGAGCTCCCTATGGGGCCACGAAACGTGTGAGGGGTGCGCCGAAATGGAGGTGGAACCGCATGCGGACCCTGACACTTGGGCCTTCGGTGGAGCTCCCTATGGGGCCACGAAACGTGTGAGGGGTGCGCCGAAATGGAGGTGGAACCGCATGCGGACCCTGACACTTGGGCCTTCGGTGGAGCTCCCTATGGGGCCACGAAACGTGTGAGGGGTGCGCCGAAATGGAGGTGGAACCGCATGCGGACCCTGACACTTGGGCCTTCGGTGGAGCTCCCTATGGGGCCACGGAACGTGTGAGGGGTGCGCCGAAATGGAGGTGGAACCGCATGCGGACCTTGCCATTGGGGCCTTCGGTGGAGCTCACTATGGGTCCACGAAACGTGTGGCCATGATGGAGACGGCGATGATGATGACGACGATGGTGATAAGAACGATGATGATGATGATGCTGATGATGACGGTGACGATGATGATGATGCTGATGATGAGAGGAGGAGGAGGAGGAGGAGGAGGAGGAGGAGGAGGAGGAGGAGGAGGGGGAGGGGGAGGAGGAGGAGAGGAGGAGAGACGCGGGGCACCGTCTCTTCAAAACGAGGACCCAACACCACAGGATGGTTGGGAAAAAGATCGCGCCTACGACGATGACGAAGAATTAGAAGATAATGATCGTCTGGTACGTCGCGGTCGGATCCCCAGTCGCTCACCCAATCGCGCGCGCGCTCCAGCGGCGTTCGCTCTAGCGGCATTCAGCGCCCTCATCCCCCTGAGGCGGGGGCTTCAAAGGCCCCTCCACGGCAGACCAACAGACCTGGCACTCCCCCGAGGAGGGGTCGCCTGCGGGGACACCCGCCTCAAGAGGATCAACCGCAAGAAGAATATCCGGCAGGCAAAATACAGCGCCCTGCTGGCTTCACGGAAGCTTGATTGGCTCGTCAGCACATACCCCCAGATAAAATGCAATACTGGTTGGACCGGGGTCGGGCTAAGCATCAGATCCGTCACCGGCATTCTCTTCGCAATTTTGAACGAAATGAAGAAGGCAAGATCGTACGCTCACACAGGACAGGACCTGTTGAAACACCAGAAAAGATTGACAAACGTGACCTCTAGAGAGCTGTCATCGAGGAACGGAAGCGTTACAGAGGTGTTTGATGCACGTGCCCCGAATATGCCGACCATAGGCCCGGCTGCCCTATGAGACGCTCATCAAGGAGCCCGGTCTTGAAGAGGGCACCGTGGGTTTGGTCTCACGGCGATGGTCGGGGTTACTGCACCGAGCGAAAATTATCCTGGCGAAGGGCCCAACCATACGCAATTCCGAATGCCGCCGTTGTAAGTATCGTCGTTGGTGGAACACCCGATGGGGCCACGAAGCGTGTGAGAGGTGCGCCAAATGGAGGTGGAACTGCATGCGGACCCTGCCACTGGGGCCTTCGGTGGAGCACCCTGTGGGGCCGCGAAACGTGTGAGGGGTGCGCCGAAATGGAGGTGGAACTGCATGCGGACCCTGCCATTGGCGCCCTCGGTGGAGCTCCCTATGGGGCCGCGAAACGTGTGAGGGGTGCGCCGAAATGGAGGTGGAACTGCATGCGGACCCTGCCACTTGGGCCTTAGGCGGAGCTCTCTATGGGGCCACGAAACGTGTGAGGGGTGTGCCGAAATGGAGGTGGAACTGCATGCGGACCGTGCCACTTGGGCCTTAGGCGGGGCTCCCTATGACGCCACGAAACGTGTGAGGGGTGCGCCGAAATGGAAGTGGAACTGCATGCGGACCCTGCCACTTAGGCCTTAGGCGGAGCTCCCTATGGGGCCACGAAACGTGTGAGGGGTGCGCCGAAATGGAGGTGGAACTGCATGCGGACCCTGCCACTGGGGCCTCAGGTGGAGCTCCCTATGGGGCCACGAAACGTGTGAGGGGTGCGCCGAAATGGAGGTGGAACCGCATGCGGACCCTGACACTTGGGCCTTCGGTGGAGCTCCCTATGGGGCCACGAAATGGGGCCACGAAACGTGTGAGGGGTGCGCCGAAATGGAGGTGGAACCGCATGCGGACCCTGACACTTGGGCCTTCGGTGGAGCTCCCTATGGGGCCACGAAACGTGTGAGGGGTGCGCCGAAATGGAGGTGGAACCGCATGCGGACCCTGACACTTGGGCCTTCGGTGGAGCTCCCTATGGGGCCACGAAACGTGTGAGGGGTGCGCCGAAATGGAGGTGGAACCGCATGCGGACCCTGACACTTGGGCCTTCGGTGGAGCTCCCTATGGGGCCACGAAACGTGTGAGGGGTGCGCCGAAATGGAGGTGGAACCGCATGCGGACCCTGACACTGGGGCCTTCGGTGGAGCTCCCTATGGGGCCACGAAACGTGTGAGGGGTGCGCCGAAATGGAGGTGGAACCGCATGCGGACCCTGACACTTGGGCCTTCGGTGGAGCTCCCTATGGGGCCACGAAACGTGTGAGGGGTGCGCCGAAATGGAGGTGGAACCGCATGCGGACCCTGACACTTGGGCCTTCGGTGGAGCTCCCTATGGGGCCACGGAACGTGTGAGGGGTGCGCCGAAATGGAGGTGGAACCGCATGCGGACCTTGCCATTGGGGCCTTCGGTGGAGCTCACTATGGGTCCACGAAACGTGTGGCCATGATGGAGACGGCGATGATGATGACGACGATGGTGATAAGAACGATGATGATGATGATGCTGATGATGACGGTGACGATGATGATGATGCTGATGATGAGAGGAGGAGGAGGAGGAGGAGGAGGAGGAGGAGGAGGAGGAGGAGGAGGGGGAGGGGGAGGAGGAGGAGAGGAGGAGAGACGCGGGGCACCGTCTCTTCAAAACGAGGACCCAACACCACAGGATGGTTAGGAAAAAACAACAACAACCACAAAAAGAGAGAGAGAGAGAGAGGGAGAGGGAGAGGGAGAGGGAAAGGGAGAGGGAGAGAGAGAGAGAGAGAGAGTTGACGGATGACGCCTACGAGCAAGCAACAGTCAGTGAAATCTTCCCATCTGTTCTGACATGGCAACATCTTTCACCGTTTCACTATTTGAAGCAGTTCAGTCGCGATTGGCACGCGGGGAAACTTGCTTCACTCGAATCAGAAGTAGATGATCAACAAGAAGCTGATGAAGATGAAGATGATGATATGGCCGAAGGGGTAGACCCCACGGAGGAAGCTCCCGAAGGGTACGCCTCGGACGACTCCATTATCATGGACGCCACGCATGAAACGGACACCCTTATAAATCCTGATTACGCCGTCACAGCAGAAATGGATCTTGGCCACTGCACTGGAGGCGCAGGCTGGTTAAAGACCAGCATTGAACAGAGGCTGAGTTCTACCGGGTACCTCTTGGCAGGCAAGCAAAAGGCCACTATCCATAATCTGGCCCTCAGAACGCCAAGCGGTATCGACGTGAACCCGGACCGGGACCCCGTGCGATATGGACCACGGGCACCGGCAGGGGCAACGGCCAGGGCAGCTCCCAACCCGAAGCCGGATCCGCCTATTGATATTTTTCCATCTTCGGATTCGTCGAGTCCGTCGCTTGGCCCTGATCAGCTCAGATGACCGCCCGAGCAGAAGAAGGGGCAGAGCCCAGATGATCCTGACCCTGGAGACAGCAGGCAGCAACGACCTGCGGGGCAACCTGCTGATAGACGTCGATCCAGAGGACCAGCGGTGGCCGCCGCAGCAGCTGCGCTCCAAGGCACCAGAGAACCTACTCCGAAGGGCCCTGTACCACGTCGCGGCCCTACACTGGGTCGGACGCACAGGACTGGCTGGATGCCGACACTGGAGGGATCATCGAGGGGTGTTTCTTCAACACGGCGCAGCACCGACAAGAAATTCTTGGAGACCACATCAAAGGCACCAGGGGCAGCCCCCAAAGATAAGACAGCCGAGCACTACAGCATCAAGGAGAAGAAACGCCAGGACTTTAACATCAGCACCCCGCCAGGGACTCATTGGACGCCTAGGGGAACAGCAGGCGCTGCCTCATCATCGGCAGGCGCTCGCGCACCCCCAGCATCGGCGACAGCCCAGAGTTCAGCGGGGCAACCTGCTCAGAGTTCTGCACGGCAACCTGCTCAGAGCTCTGCAGGGCAACCTGCTCTTACTTTGGAGATGCCCGTCGAATGCCGACAGTATTGGGACAGTCTACGCACTTCCAATCGCACGAAGATCAACCCAGCATACCATCCTCAATTTGATGACGGGTTCGATCGATACATTGTGGTGAAATGCGACCTTGAGGACACCGCCGTCCTCGTTGACGAGGACGCCCATACGCGCCAGATGGCACGCAATATTTTTAACGCCCGACGATCACGCACGGTTCGGAGAAGGACGACTCGATGGGGACCTTCAACGCAGAGAATATCAAAAGGTCAATGTTGAGCCTTGAGGAGCAGCGCCACTGCTCAGAGTGGCTCACGACTGCTCTTCGCCACAAACCCTTTCATATTAACCATCTCTCTGATAGGCTCCTGCGAGCAGTACCGTCCGTCGACGAACTCGATGGATGGGTTGATTCTTCAGAGCTGCGCAACCACTGGCCACCTGGAGGATATGATCGGCATCATCACAAACACCTGGAGACTGTACGCCAACGGCTCAGTAACCGCCACTGGGCATACCAGGCTTTAGCTGTGTTGAACCTGATTGGCATGGTCGACCATACTGCTGGAATGCAGAGAAAACACACAAGCTCAAGAAGTGCCAGTACGCCTCTGAGTCGCACCAGACGTATTTCACCCGCCCAAGCAACGGTCACAGCAGCCCTGGGATAAAGTGCCCTGAATCATTGTATATGAGAACTACAGATTTGACTGCGCCAGGTGCACATTGTTATTTTAAGCATGGCACTCAGTCGGCAAAGCTCCCGAATATACTTAGCAGTGGACTGTCATGCCGCGCTGACGACACCAGCAAGGAGGGGCAGACAGTTTGTTCATGCTTGCCCATATCTACCGGGCGACAACAGAATCCAGCCCGGCCTGCGAGTTGACTCCGAGGTATTGGTTATGGCTAGTTTGAAGAACCTGCTTCGGGACAACATGTCGATTTGGCACTCGGCAAATGATATTATAATGTCAGCAGGTCGGGGCGGCAGAATTCCTCCGACCCACATCGTTCAGCTTATAGGTATTCTGCCCAGCGAATATTGCATGCATGTACAAACGTGTGGGACACGAATGGATCAATCCCTGATACTTGCGGGATAACAACCAGCTGTATCCAGGTAGTGATCGTTCTATCGAAAGGATGTGCGAATTTCGGAATGATGCATCATCGTTGAAAGATTGGTTTATCCCAAAGACCCCCTACAATTTGAAGTGCCTCGAACCGACGCCCATCCAGGGAGTCGAGTTCTCAACAGTGTTCATGACACAGGGCACGTGTCAAGCGGGGACACCTGCGGGGGGGATCTGAAGGATCTTAGACACAGGCCCAAAGTGCGGACGTGACAGGTATGACTTCAAGTGGCATTACTCCCACCGACACGCTATACGCCAACGATCCGTGGCGTGCTCAGGTGCAGCAGCTGCCAGTACCTGCAGGGCAGCCTGCATCGTTCGCACCTATGAGCCGAGCCACAACTCCATTTGAGACTCCACAGAGTGCAGGGAGCACCAATGACCTGCAGGCAAGGCTCCAAAGCTTCCGGATGGACCCGCAGCTCTACCAGGCTTTGCAGGCGACATCGCCATTTGCATCGCCGCGTCCACATGCGGGGCAACCTGCTTTTCCTCTGTACAGAGGACCGAGAGCTTAGTTGGTCAACAAGAGTGGATGTACTGGTAGATGCGCGAAGCCACCCAGAGCATGCGTAGGGCCGGCATCGACCTCCCCAACGTCAACTGGACGCCGCCTTGGGAGTATGTTCCGGACCCAAATCCATCACCGGACAACCCCAATCGGTTTGGATACGTGCCAGCATTTTTCAGTCATCCTACATGCGATCCGACATCTGCGGAACGCCCCACAGCAGCACCGATGGACTTACCATTGTATCCTGGCTATCACGCTCAGGTCAGTGGTAATCCTCGCGTGGGGACGCAGCCAGAAAACCCGCATGCACGAGCGACGGCCGACGACTTCTACCAGTCTAAGTTGACGCGCGGCTCGGGTTACACGTCACGCGTGCCCGGCCTGATTCTTCATGATGGATATTTGGCCGCCCCTATGGATTCAGATGTGCAGCAGCGGGCCCCAGGCCTGGTAGCGCCATCACCCATGGGGGAGCTGCGCCCAGAGATTCTGGCCATTCATGAGGCGCAGCAGGCCAACATCGCGATGCAATCGGCCCGCCAGCGTCGCAACCACGAGCGTCAGGCAAACAGGATGCTGGGCCGTGCGGGGCAACCTGCTACTCCAAATACAGCAGGGACACCTGCAATTAACCCGGCAGCACTTGCAGCAATGCAGCTACCGTCGGCCCCACCGGTTCGATATGAAATTGGCGAAGCCACTCTGGAGCGCCAGACGCGCATCAGGCCATCGGCAACACCGCCAATCATCAGCGACGGTGACTTTAACAAGTGCGCCAGATGCCTCGATAACTTCATGCATCACGACATGGTCTGGACGCACGAACTCAGGGACCTTCGCAAGGAGCTCAACCGCGTCACGGCGATGATGATGCACAACACGGCAGCCCCTACAACAACACCAGCGGGGCAACCTGCGCCATCAGCCAACGCGGCACAGGCGACGGAGGCCACCGCGCCTGCTGTGGATACGCCTATGCCACTAATAGCGGAGACCGCCAACAATGCAGGGACACCTGCTGCAACCGCACCCGCCGCGGTGCCGGTCAACGACATGTGGTTGAGGCGTATGGAGAGAGCCACCGACAGGAGCGCTCGGTGGCTTCAGTCTCCACATACCTACATGCCACACGGGCGAGACACCCGTCCGCGCAGCCAGCGCAGAACGGAGAGCCCGGTGAGCCTGCGCAGTGGCATCAGTGCGATATCCGAGCGCGACATGCTGCATACTGTGTTGATGGTAAACACAGATGGTCAGATGGGCATGCGCGCTGACGAGGATACATTCCTGAACATGCCAACTACATGTGCATTACGCCCATACACACATGACGAATATCCTACGTCCTGGATCTTTGAGAAGAACCCCATCACGGAAGAGGAGGCCCGTGGATACATGAACGTTTTTACATATGTCAAGAAACGACTGGGTGTTGGAGCAGAGGCGCCGCAGGGGCATGCATGGTACGGCACTGCCTGAAGTGCCTGGACTGTTTGGAGAACGCCATGAATTGGCTCTGGCAGCAAACAGTGGAACCATGGTAGATGGCACGCTGACAATCCTTATGGACATTGGCAGCAACACCAACATCATTGTTTTAAAGACGGCACAGACATTCGAACAGGTATCCCGTTCCCGCGGACACGCCATTGACAAGCTGAACCTGACGAAGAGGATCTACGCGTCGGGAGTGGGACATGGTGCCGCGGTATGTGATAAGTCTTTGCACTGCAACATTGCATGCAAGGAAAAGGGAGACCCGGCGGGGACCCCTGCTGCGCCGAGACTTGATACCTACTCAGCAAGCGTGTCTGAGGGTTCAGGGGAGAACCTCCCTGCTATTCTGGGTCTGAGGAGCATGTCCAACATAAGGACTATCCTGATCCTGGAGCAGGGGCACGAGAAGATGATCATCCCTGGCTCTGAGATGTACAAGCTTCTACTTGGAAAAGGTGCCAGAGTGCTTGATTTGATGAAGACGCCTTCTGGACATCTGGCACTCAAACTTGACGAGTACGAGACCGCGACAGAAGATAAAGGGTCGATGTCGTCCACTATTACGGCCAATCCTCAATTAATGCAAGGATGACCCGCTGTTTGTCAAAGAGGCATCTGATCCAGAGCCAGCCGCGGGGACACCTGCTGTGAGCGATGCCCACACATATGATGTCACAGGATACCACGGGCATCAGCTTCTCCATCAACGAGGAGACGTTCGCTTTCACAATCCAGTCGTTGGTGAATAACACCTTGGAGACCTGGCATCGCATGAATATTTCCTTCGGGATTAGCTTAACCTCAGCCGACCAGGACTTCGCCTTGCGCAACTTGCAGGCGAATGTATCAGGCCATTTACGAGGAGGGCACAAAGTGGACGCCGCCCGATGCACAGGCAGGGACACCTGCGGAAGTGGATAATGCCGCTGAAAAGTTTAATATCTTCACTTCAAGCAGCGGCTCTGCAGCGCAGCATGGCACGGGCATTTGGACGCCCCCATCGCCAAATTAGCGACGGGGGCAGGCGCGCGCCACGGCCACCCGCGCTTGCTCAGGAAGGCCGAACACTCAGGTGCTGTCATCAAGCGCAGGGAAACCTACATTATTTTCCCAGGCGCCGGCCGCGCGCGCCAGGGACAGTGGCAAGCCCGGCTGCGCGGCTGCCACGGATAGCAGTGGACCCCGTTGCGTGGCCGCTGCAGAAAAAGAGTGCTTATCGCTTCATGATCATGCTCGTGCATTTGTCATTGAGGACATACGGACAGCTTGCGCTGAACTCCGAGCCCGTGGTTACATGTGTGACCGTATTACACGTACAGAGGTTACGACCTCCACTGGTATACAATATTTGGGTGCTTTACATCCGGGAGATTACCAGCTGTGCTGGGTGGCAACACCTGCTGATTGGCACGTGAAACTGCCTGGAAAGCGGGCAGGACCACACGACCAACGCATCCAAAATTTGATGACCAAGGCTCGGGCTCTGCGCATGACTAATGCGCTTGAGGGGCCACCAGGATATTTCTGAAAACAGGGTCCTATACGAGACACCATTGAAGATCTTGACTTGCAGGTCATGCGTATGCGATTCTGCCCTTTCGGTTTAAAATACGACCGTTCTAGTCAGTTGCCTAGCGGATCATATCTGCAAGTGGCAACTACTCGCGCGCGCATCCCGACCAACTTGCGGAGGTGCACGCGTCGAACAGCAGGGGAACCTGCACGACTTATTGAGCATGCCCTGGACTGGCATGGACGAGGGGCTCAGAAGGCCGAATGGCGCAATCATGACCGCAAGATTGCTTTGTCAAATGGATTTACACAAGACGCAGAGAAATCACACAAGCGCTGCACACCTTAGCATCCACACTCGAGTGGGTAAAGGAGTTCGAACTTACGTTCAGTATCCGAAGAATGGCCCTGAGTGGGACAATGTCGTCAGGCGGGTAACGATGCACCTGGACGATAATACGATCATACAAGACATCAAGATCCAGGACCAGCCTATCGGGCACGACTACAATACACCGCTACCGAATGGCATCCGTACTCGATTTTACTGGGAGCAGCCCGAACCGGCTCTCATCGGACACGGGAGCCCACGTCCACGCCCACGGCGAGTTGCGATCGTCGATGACGATCGTCTCCCTCCCCCTTCGATTGAGCGCGGCCGCGTGCTCCCCTATTCCCGAATTTCCGACACTCGGTTCACCTGATGATGCACAACAGACTGAACAACAGACAGCATTACCGACCGATGCCCGAATCAAGCGAAAAGAAAAACAGAAAGCAGACAAAGAAGCGGGCATCAAACCACGCAAGATACCCAAGACAGTCGAAGCAGGCAACGATGACTGCGGAGATTACCTTGAAGGACTCGGATGCGGTACGCATTCCACCGACGCACTCCTCGACTCCGACACGGAAAGCGATAATGATGAGGAAACCTGCATCACATTATTTGCGGGGTTACCTGCTGGATCCTACGCAGATGTATTCTCCATAATCCCCACCTTGCGCTATAGACGTCACAATAAGGCGGACATGTTGGAATTATGTAGGGGAAGTGAAGGCATCTCGCAGCTAGCATTCAGCCGAGGTTTGTCCTCCGGGGGGCGCCTCGACAAACGCCCCCTCGTTGACCTTGGAAACAAGGATGTCCAGGATGCAGCGATGCACTATCTAGACGATTGTATCGTCAATGTTGTTATATTACAACCAAACTGCAGAAAGACTGGACTACCTTCTTACTTCAACGCTCAGGTCAACTACGATACCTGGTATGAGCACCACCAAGAAGATCTGCCGCATATCACGTTTTGTGGTAAGGTTGCTACACGTCAGAACGAGATTCGACGATTTTACTTACGAGAACAACCTGTGCGTACTTGGGTGGATCTGATACCACCATGGACTAGATTGGCCAAAGGCAAGGTCACTTGCAAGGTGAATATGGACCTATGTATTAGTTCGCACGATTCCCATGGGGTACTGATACGAAAGCCGACCGAGATCATGGCCAACCACCGCCTCCTACTTACCCCTCTTGCACGAAGACGATGTGCGGGTCATCATCAACATGCGTCGGTATGTGACAGAGGAGTGTCCACGGCTGCACATTACACTCCAAAGATGCAGTCACTCCTTGTCGATGCAGTTCAGATCGCAGACAATCTCTTCCAGGTAAACCGCGATCCCTTCCATGGTCACCCTTATTCTTTCACCGTGTTAGTTACCAACGTGAGGGGATATGATTTGGGCGATCCGACTCTCCCTCGGCAACCCGACGGCTCGATTATGAGACCACCTTCGGGAGGGTTCGGGTGTCCCGCATGCGCTGACAACGTTTACATGCACTCTCCCTCGCACGACAGAACCCCTTGGCATTGCAGGTGGTACGATAGGGAAGACTACCATTGGGAATGTTTGAGCTGCAAGAAGAACTACGGCCAGAACAAGCCTGGACACGCACTAACACTTGGCAAGTGTAAGTTTGCCAAACCCTGGAAGCTGCCCGACAATCATGGACAGGCACCACCGGCCCCTGCCGAACCGGCAGCAGGACCTGCACCACCGGCTCCTGCTGAGCCAGCAGCACCACCACCCGAGGCGCCAGCCGCGCAACCACATACGAGGCTACGAGCACCAAGACCCGGCTCTGGAGCCGGACCTACAGCGGGCGCGAGCAGCCACGATATTACCGCAGGCAGACATGTTGCTGAACCTGCTGCAGGGCAACCTGCCTCGAGCGGAGCTGGGAGTTCGGATGGCCATCTCCGGCTGCCACAGGTTAGAGTCAAACGTGGCCGACAGCAAGGTGGAGATGCACCTCCTCCGCCACCAGCCGGTAACCCTGCTGCACGACCACGACTTCCAGACTGGTCACGGTTCGACGTACAAATCAGTTTAAAATATTCACGAACCCTGGACCCAAGCGCGGCAACACGCGAGTTGCGGAAGCTACACTTGCGCTGGTTCCATGCGAAAGAGCCTGAGATGAGACTCATCTCAACTAAGATAGGTCTGGACAACGTCAGACTCAACCTAATTAAAGGCGTCTGCGACACATGTCGGGAGTGCAGGGCTTGGGACAAGCCTGGGCATACGGTTATGCCCACCACTGCATTGTCTGGTAAATTCCACGAGGAAGTGGAATGCGACCTGATGTTCTACAAATGGAATGCTACTGGAATGGAGGCACCAGACAAGACGATGACCAGTATCCTGGATGCATATCACCAGTGCTGCACGCAGTTTGGACTTGCAAAGGTACTCTACTCCGACGGAGAGGGTGCCCTCAACAGCGGCATTGCGAAAGCAGTCCTTAAGGCAAAGGGCACTGAACCCAGGATACGCGCGCGTGGAAAGCACGCTACGACGATCGAAGCCAGAAATGGCAGATTACGCCATCTACTTCATGTCATGGAAGCTGAACTCAGCAGGTTGGACATACCTCTTGTGTTCACACGACAACTGCACGAGGCCTTGTTCGCCGCCAACGCGCTCACCTTCTACGACGAGGTGTCTCCATGCAACGCTCTGTTTGCACGGCAACCAGCAGCGATTCCTGACCCACCTGTCTTGGACCACGAGCAGCCGACTCAAACGTCGGATCATTCTCGTGAACAGACGACACGCAAGGCATGCATTGAAGCAATCACACAGGCCACAGCAGTAGTTAAGGCCAATCGTGCCTTACGCACTAAGACAACTGTCACCGGTCAGCATTACTACGATGAAGGAGACTTGGTCGATTATCATCGCCCCACAGCCACGAAGGACGACCGGGGAGGCTGGAATGGCCCATTCCCACGTGTAAAGAACGATCCCGAAAGGAGTCAAGTCATCATCCGAGTGGGCAATCGAGATTTTCAGGTACAATACGGCGATGCATGACATCCACTCTATATTGAAGCACTGATAGCCCGAGAAATTGGCTCCGACAACACTGCACTACGGAGAGCGTTGACGTTCGTGGCCAGTTTGCCAGCGGGGAGACCTGCTATGACATTCGGCTATGTACCGACCAAGAAAGGAGCGCTTCAAATGACGAGTGCAAGCCCTGTATCTCCTAAGGTACACCTGGCCTTACAGTACCTTATTAGAAACTTCTTCCGCATCGAGAACGTAGTCTCTGTCAGGTTAGCTAAGAGTATCCATGAGCTGCCTCCGGTTGCTTACGCTGACAGCTGCGCAGTGGTCCACTATGACAACGACGTGAATCCAGGACTTCACGACTATGAAGCAGAAGGCACCGCACTGAACATACGCGACATCACTGGATCAGCACATTCGAGAATCATCCAGTGCCCAAAGTCCACCATACCTCAAGCAGGTTTTGACCAGGACAATACAAGATTTGAGGACTTGGCGGATGCACCGACACCGGATGGAATCGCAAGAGAAGCCTCAGAAGCCGAATCACCACATGATGGTGGACGGCTCTCTACGATCTACGAGGAATCGGAGGCCGATCTCGAGTCACATGTCATGGAAGTGCGGCACGCAGAACTACAAGATGAAAAGAAACTGCTGCAGGCAACTCCACCAGAGGACCTTTCCACAATACCCACGCAGATGGTTCCAGACCAAAGTGCGCTGATCACTGTAGCTGATGAACAGCGGGGACACCTGCCTAAGTGGGGGCGCACACACGACTCCGACACCGAGGAGACGCATCACGTCCCAATGTGTTCCATGGTCGAAGACTGCAGCTACGGAGTGGACTCAGACGAAAATGGACAGTATGTCGAACTCTGCATCACGGCAGACATGTCAAAGGTAGTCCTGCCCGAACAACAACACATGATAATAGATGCCGACCGTGCGACCACTATGCGAGCATAGGCTAACGCCGCTGGAAAACGAGCTGCGGTCGTCAAGGAAGACGACCTCCTCGCGAAAGCTGACATCCAGGCGAATCCCGAGAAAGTATCGAAGGCCTCCTACACTGAACTCAAGACACGGTTTGACAATAAGTGCTTCAAAATGCAAGACATATCTAAAGCGTCAAACATCATGATTTCGAGGCACGCGCACAAATGGATGCTTGTGAAGAACGAGAAGGGCAAGATGGAACGCACCATCAGATCACGCCCGGTATTCTGAGGCCCCATGGACCTCGAAGCCTCCGACGTAGAGGCCTTTCCGGGATCAGCGCGGCGGTCTAGCCAGAGACTGTTCGCTAGCACGGCAGCGTGCAAGAAGCAATGGGTCATTGCTTCCCTCGACATCAACATGGCCTTCCTGAAAGGGCTGACCGATCAGGAACTTGCAGAGGCAACTGGTAAAAAGGAACACGTGGCGCGCTTTACTTTGCCGCCTGGATCGGCCACGGTGCTTCGGACTCTTCCAGGATTCGAACACCACGACGAGTCAAAGCATTGCTGGCAGCGCTTGACGCCAGGCACTGGCACCAAAGATGCACCGCGAGGTTTCTCACTCAAGCTCAGAAGGACCACGCGAGGCGTTGGTCTCCGACCCACGTCCTACGACGAGGAGTTCGAGACGAGCAGCAACGTGATTACGACCAAACATGTTGATGATATCAATATGGTCGGCACTGGGGACACAATTGACAAGCATGTCAAGCGTGTAGAAGACACCTTTGGTAAGTGTAGACTCAACAATCACACGTGCACCAATTGTGCTGTGAGATATACCAATGATGAGGACGGCAACGTTAGTCTGGACCAAGACGGATACATCAAACAGCTCCGTCCTATACAACACCCTGAATTTACTGGCGCCCTCGCTGACGCTCAGGCAACCAAGATGGTTGCACACATGTTCGTCGGCCCCAGGGGTGCGCTGGAATTTGCATTAATCACCCAGGTGCGGTTGATGGTGCATGTTGTACCTTTACAACGTGTCCAAGAACCGACCGACATTCAAGTACGACGACTGAACGCGACCACCAGGAAGCTGCAGGCCTGCCCTCAGAAGATCGTCTATCAGGCGATGGCCCCTACGGGCGTGGTTGACCTGCACAGCGACTCAGGATACCGACGCCTGAGTGGAGACGCCGATGCCGACGTCAAAGGCTATGGTATTCGCGGGGCAAACCTGCTACGGCGTGGAAACACGCCATCCGGTAAACCTGTCGTTCGCTTGATCGATGCGCACTGCAAGTCTCACCGCTTCCAGGTCCGTTCGAGTTATTCAGCAGAGACACTAGCAGCAGCCCATAATTTGGAAGACTGTTATCCCACGATTGTGACTCTGCACGAGCTCCACGCGGGGTCGCTCACGCCCGCTCAGTTGAAAGACATACTTGAGCTGGGCGACCTGAACATCATGGTCACTTTTATCATACATGCTGAGTATGTATCTAAGTTCTTCTCAAGCAAAGACTTGAAGAAGCCGACTGAGTGCACCCCTTTAGGACACATCAGCTGGATACGACAGATGATGGAGCGTGGAATTGTGCACAGCATTCAGTGGTGCAACACCCGCGATATGAGTGCGGACGGTCACACCAAGGGGAGCATCGACAGAGAGATGTTCCTACAGGTCATGGGAGGTATACAGGCCTTGAAACATGACCTAATGAGTCATACTCCATATCGGGCCGGCCAGACACCTGGTTCTGTAGCCGCCTGAGGAGCATCTTCAAGCACAGAGACACACAGGCAAGGCAGCTTGCGTGCGGGTCAACCTTCCTTATGGGCCCGCCCTTTTGTTCTGACCTTTTGTATAGTAGCTGCTGCATCTGCTGTAAAAGGGCGGCGGACTCATGCTTCGTCTCCCTCCCCCCCGATTCCAAAGTGGGCTGGGGGACACAGGGAGCGGAAGCGAGCGTGGGCCCGCGGCCGCGTCGGCTCAAGCGGCCGGCCGCCCAGATATGATGGCGCGTCATCGCGAGGCACACGAGTGATATCGAGACCAAAAGGACTTTCGAATTGCCTAAGATGGCACATCTTCTCCTACTGGGACTATCGCTACTACGGTACAACAGAGCTGGAAATTGACTTCGCCTAGCGCGAAGCTGCTGGTTGGGCCTCCCAACCCCCTTCAAATTACGACAGCCCCAGAGGCCCCCAAGGCAGGCCAGGAGGCCCCCACGACAGCCCAGGAGGGCCTCCAGGAGAGCCCCTAGAGACCCAAATCGTCCCATTCCCAACGGGAAACGCACATTTTCGCTATGTTCCGCTTTTTCGTCTTCGCAGCGTCCAAGACGGCTATAAAGGCCCTCCACCTCGCCCCAAGACGCGCCCAGAGACCCCCAAAGCAACGGGACGGCTCGGAGAGGCTCCAAGGAGCGCCAAGACGGCCTCAGAGCACCCTTGGGAGCCCCACGACAGCCCCAGAGGCCCCCCAGGCAGGCCAGGAGGCTCTCACGACGGCCCAGGAGGGCTTCCAGGAGAGCCCCAACAGGCCCAAACCGTCCCATTCTCGACGGAAAACGCACATTTTCGTTATGTTCCGTTCTTCCATCCTCGCAGCGTCCAAGACGGCTATAGAGGCCCTCCACCTCGCCCTACGGCGCGCCCAGAGGCACCCAAAGGGCCCCACACGGCCCCGGGACGGCTCCTGAGGCGCCCGAGACGGCCCAGGACGCACCCAAGACAGCCCCAAGAGCAGCCAAGAATGGCCAACGGGACGGGTCCGAGAGGCTCTGGGGGTCGCCCAGACGGCCTCAGAGCACCCTTGGGAGCCCCACGACAGCCCCAGAGGCCTTCAAGGCAGGCCAGGAGGCTCCCACGACGGGCCTCCAGGAGAGCCCCAAAAGGCCCAAACCGTCCCATTCTCGACGGGAAACGTACACTTTCAAATTTATATATATATATATATATATATATATATATATATATATACATACATATACATATGCATATATATATATATATATATATATATATATATATATATATATATATATATATACGTATATACACATATTGCTGTTTCGCCCTCGCAGCGTCCAGAAGGCTATACAGGCCCCCCAGCTCGCCCCAAGACGCGCCCAGACGCCCCTATGAGGGCGCCCAAAGGGCCACGCACTGCCCCGGGACGGCTCCAGAGGCGCCCAAGACGGCCCAAGACGCACCCAAGACAGCCCCAAGAGCAGTTAATAATGGCCCAAGACGGCTCCACCGCCCCGTCTCCAAGACGGCTATAGAGGCCCCCGCCGCCCCGTCTCCAAGCCTTTCCGTTTGGACAGTCTCCAACACGGTCTCTGGGCCGTCAGGGACGGCTCCAGAGGCGCCCGAGACGGTTCAAGAAACACCAAAGACAGCCCCAAAAGCACACGTTATTGGCCCAAGATGGCCCCAAGACTGTCCCAAGATGGTCCGAGAGGCGCCCAAGACGGCCCCACATCGCCCCAAGACGGCCCAAGATGCACTCAAGACCTCCCAAGAGGGCTCCGAGAGACCCACCCTCAGGAGGACGAAAAGAGGCCCCCAAGCGGCCCCCGAGAGGCCTTGGATGCTTCTCTCTTGGGGAGCGTCGAACTTCCAACATCGTTTTGGAGGCTTCTTGGACCCTCTGGGAGCCATCTCTGCGCTATTTGGGGACGTCTTGGGGAGGTGCGCTCGAAAAGTCGATTCGTGTCCTCGCACTGGGGCCCTTCTTAAGGAGTTCCGTCTCGCTGCCCTCTTGCGGGCCTCCTAGGCCGCGCCCACTGGCCCCATGGTCACCACACACCACACTGCCAGATGAAATGATCATTCGGTGCCGGCGAAGAGCAGATAAACTTCTCGCGGCTACCTTCCCCGCTGAAGCTATGATGAAGTTATTGGTCGCTACCAAAACTCAGCAAGTTAACGAGTTAACGAGCCCAAAACTTCTAACTACTGGCGGCGGTGGCGAAGCCTAAGCCGAGGAGAGCAAAGGAGGGAAGGCGCCCCAAAGGCACCGGGGAGGCCCCGGGGAGAGGGCCCACGAGGGCCAGGCCCGGGGAAAGAGCCCCCCAGGGCCGGAGGGGGGAAGAGGAGAAAAGGAGGGGAGAGAGCGTCACTCACCCCGCATTTTGCAGCACGAGGTGCGACCAGCTCCACCTCCGTCTGAGCGGCCCTGCTCTGGCCGCTCTGAGCACGGCCTCTGCCGTGCCGCGCTCTGGCCAGGTGGCCCACCCGCCGCGCACCTCGTGCACGCAGGCGGGGGACCGGCAGCCCTAGGGTGGGAGGAGCCTCTTGAGGGTCCCTGGGTGGGCAAAAGAGCAGGGGAAAATGGCTGAGGTTTCCCCCAACACTCCCAAGAACCTACGGTTTCGAAACGAGTTTCAAACCTACACGTTATTGGTCGCTACCAAAACTCAGCAAGTTAACGAGTTAACGAGCCCAAAACTTCTAACTACTGGCGGCGGTGGCGAAGCCTAAGCCGAGGAGAGCAAAGGAGGGAAGGCGCCCCAAAGGCACCGGGGAGGCCCCGGGGAGAGGGCCCACGAGGGCCAGGCCCGGGGAAAGAGCCCCCCAGGGCCGGAGGGGGGAAGAGGAGAAAAGGAGGGGAGAGAGCGTCACTCACCCCGCATTTTGCAGCACGAGGTGCGACCAGCTCCACCTCCGTCTGAGCGGCCCTGCTCTGGCCGCTCTGAGCACGGCCTCTGCCGTGCCGCGCTCTGGCCAGGTGGCCCACCCGCCATTGTCCGTCATGCCGCGTGGAGCGTGGCCACGTCGCGGGCCATGGCCGCCGCGACGCCCCTCGACTGCTCCTCCGAGTCGTAGAGGTAGCCGTGGAAGGCGTTCGAGCTCCAGCGACCCCATCTCTTGACCGCCTCGGCGTCGCCCAGCGCGTGCCATAGCGCTGAGGCGCCTCCGATGCGGAGGGAGTGGCTCTTGAAGCGCTTCGGCGGCAGGCCCTCCGCCGCAGCAGCTCGCTGCAGCGCGGCCTGGAGCTGCTCCCGCTTGACCATGCGGCCCGAGGCCCAGCGGAAGAGCGGGCGGCGGCCCTCGGAGCCCTCCTGGAAGCGCTCGGGCGCGTGGAGGCGGAGGAGCTCCAGGGCCTCCACCGGGCAGACCTCCGCCTCGGCCCTGTGGTGAGTCCTGCATGCTCCGAACGCCCGCTGGTCCGTCTTGGTCTTGCGAAACGTGATCAGGGCCTTGGCTGCCGAGCCTACTCCAGGAGCTGCAGCACCTCCTTCTTTGTCATGGAATGCCACATCGACCCCGCGCAGGCACATCTGCTCGTCGACGCCTCCACTGTCGACGATCTCCTTCGCGCGGCAGAGGTAGAAGAAGCCCGTGCAGAGGGCCCCCCAGAGCACCACCGAGTCGAAGTCAGGCCCCCTCGTGGCCCTCTCTCCCTGGCACGGCGGGGTGGGGTTGAGCTCCTTCTTCAGCCAGATCATCATGCGCGGCGTGACGCCGAGCTTGCGTTCCTCCTTCGGGCCGCCCTTCTGGAGTGAGTCGATGAGGACCTTGATGCGCTTCTTCCCGACGAGAGGGTCGCCGCCTCCTGCCCGTACGTGGCCGCCCTGGAGTGCAAAGAGGGTGCTGAGGATGGTGCCGTTGCCCTTGCCCAGCCAGCCCAGGTAGCCGATGAAGCGCAGGAGCTCCTCCTCGTCCTCGGTCACCTGCCTCTTGGAGTCGCCCTCGAACAGCGGCGGGATACCCCTGCGGGTGCACCACCAGAGCCACTTGGACCAGGCCTCGCCGTAGCTGGTGCGGGTGCTGTGCGCCAGCCCGCTGGCCAACTTCTTGTGGACCCACTCCTGGACCTCTGCGAACACCGGGACGTCCGGCGCCAGGTCGACGAGGTGCTCGGGGGCCGAAATGGAGACAAGTCCCAGCTGGGGCATCTTCTGCTTGCGAGGGGGCCTGGCGATCTCGGGCAGTGCCGACGCCCCCGCAGCGCGAGCGGCGTCGTGCTCGTCCTGGGTGCCGCCCATGTCCTGCCAGACGAGGCCCGCTGCGAGGGCCGCCGCGCGTGCGTCGATACCCCCGTCAGCCGGGCGAAAGACGGCGCAGCGCGTCGGGGGGCGGCGGTCGGCCCCCTCTCCCGGGGTGCTGCCGCCTGCGTGGCGGCCAGGCTCTCCGTGGTGTGCTGGCGGTAGCCCCGGTGCAGCGTGCGGGAGGGGGGCCGGTGGCGGGCGCCCGGGCAGTAGACCCTGCCTCCAGCGTGCGAGCCATTCGCGCATGCCACGCTCCTTGGCCTGCGCGTCGAGGTCGAAGCAAGCGCCTGCACTCGCTTCCCAGTCGAGGGCAGCTCCCGCCCAGAGGGCGACGGCGCCGGCGAGTCGAGCCCCCGTGTCGCCCGCGATGAGCCTCGTGACATGTGCGGCCGCGGCGTCGTCCTGGGGCGTGGGGAAGTCCTCTAGGGTGCCACCCACGGCGAGCCAGCTCTCCTCCAGCGTGACGCGCCTGACCCCGTGCCCCGGGCCCTTGAAGTCCCGGATCAGGGGCGGTGGGTGTGTCGTCCAGTCGGCCTGGATGGTCGGGAGGGGTCCGCCCGTGCTGTAGACCACCTCGCGTCCCTTGTCCGTCCAGAGGTGGCCGACGCCCACTGGGAGGAGCCGGTCCTCCGCTCTCCGCATGCGGGGGTCGGCCTCGAAGCGGGCGTGGAGCAGCCATGCGTCGGGCGGCAGTGCGCTCGGGGGCTGCAGCACGGGGCCGACCGCGGGCGCAATCGGGCGCCTGAGGTCGAGGGTGTCGAACGTCCATGCCTGCTGCTCGTCGCCCACGTGCCTCGTGCCCAGCAGGAGGGCACGACGGCGCGCCACCAGCTCCCCGACCTCGGTCGCGAGGAGGTCCTCGGTGCTCACCGTGAAGCCCTGCTCCTGCAGACTGCGAGCGGCCTCGCCCAGAGGCAGCTGCCGCGGGGCGTCGAGGGCGATCCGCTGGGCGCCCAGGCGGGCGGCCTGCCTGGCCGCCTTGCAGGCGCTGCGCCCCGTGGGGTCTGGGCCCAGCGTTGCCAGGATCGCCCAGACGGGGCCCGCGCTGGGGTCTGGGTCCTCGCCGATGGGCGCGGTGTGCGCCGTGCCCCCCAGGCCCGTCCAGATCTTGGAGAAGAAACCTGCTCCTAGGCCCCACTCGAGGGCCCTCCCCGGGGCCGTGGCGAGGGGGACCTCTCTGAACCTCCTCTTCAGGCGGGCCTCACGGAGCTGGAGGGCGATCCGGCCGTCTTCGGCGTCGCCGCCAAGCAAGCGGAGCACCCTGCGGCGAACCCCGTTGGCGACGAGGTCCGCCCACTCGTGCGCCGCGTCGACGCTCGAGAGGCCCAGCTCGTCCATGCGGCGCTTGACCTCCTCCTGGCTGGCCCTGGAGCCGAAGTCCGCCGTGACGTTGTGGTAGGTACGGAAGAAATGGCCGATCGTCATGAAGTTGTACTTGCACTCGAGGTAGTGCAGAATCCTAAAAAGGTGGCGTACGAGTCGAGGTCGAGGGTGTCGTTTCTTGAGCCAGTTCGTGAATACCATGTTGTCCGTTGCCAGGAGCACGATGCGTCCGCTCCACGATGGTCCCTGACGCCCGGCTAGGACGATGTAAGCCATGGCCTCGCCGAGAGCGATCTCGACCGTACTGTCGTCGGAGTCGCCGAGGGCCTCGCCGAGCATGCCCTTGTAGTCCTTGAGGTCCTGCCGCAGGTAGATCTTCTCGGTCCAGTCGGCGCCGAAGGCAACGGACGTGGTGGCGTCGGTGGTGACCCAGACGACCTTGGCTGCTTCGCCGGGCAGCGCGAGGCGCTCGCGCACGTCCAGGAGAGTGTACATGGAGACGGTGAAGCGCTCCCCCCATACCTCGGGCCGGGCGAGGAGGAGTCGTAGTAGCTCGCAAGTGTCCCACAGGTCCTGCCATGCTGCTTCCTCCGCCCCCGGCCCGACCTTGGGCCTCAGAATCCCGTCGGCCTGTGGCGTAAGGAAGGCGCCCACTGCTCTCAGCTCGGTCGCCAGCGCCGGCATGGCCGCCATCCAGCTGGTGCCCGTACCTCTCAACACTTGCATGTCGCGGAGCCTCGCGCCCTTGTAGCCGCTGTCGTAGCACGTGTCGCTAAGTAGGTAGGCGCCCTTCAATAGCCGCGGTTCGGGGATGGCCACCTGCATCTCGTCGGTGCGGTACTCCAGTCCCCAAACGATCTTGTTCGTCGAGAAGTAGCCTTCCTGGTGCTTCTTGTCTTGGTTGATGGCGGCTGGGCCCAGCAGCTTCTCGATGGTTTTCTCGGCCAGCGATCTGGACGTCCAGGGGCGCATGCCAAGGGCGGGCTCGACCAAGACAAGGTCGTCCATGAGAATGTACGACTGGAACTTGAAGGGCCCCTCCCAAGCCGGGATCCCCGGTGCATGCTGGCTGTGGACCGCTGCGACGCTGTCGCCCCAAGGTGTCCACTCGCCTGGGCTTCCAGCCCAGCCGAAGGTGAGAACCAGTGAGATGAGCGTGAGGCCCTCGGTGAGGCCCCTATCCAGGCAAAGCTGCACCTGCTGGTCGAGCTGCGTGTCCGGGTCGGTCGTCCGCGGTGCGGGGGCCTCCTCCGGGCCTCTGGGCGCCGAGCAGGCCTCCGGGTGCCAAGGGAGGTCGGTGGCGAAGGTGCCGACGTCCTGGGGGTCGACCCAGAGCAGCTTGAAGGCTCCCTTGACGTCCAGCTTCGATAGGAGTATGGGGATACGCGGTAGCTTCACTGACCACCAGACGATCAACCTGGCGAGCTGTCGATGGAACGGTTGTGCCGCGGGAGGGTGCCATGTTTTGTCCGTGGTCTCGTTGACGCGCCTCTGGTCGTGGATGAGCCTCTTCTCCAGGGAGAGCGTCCTGTCCGGGTTCTGCTTGGGGACCGCTCCTTGCGGGGAGGAGCGGACCCCCTGTAGGAGGTCGCGTCGGCGCCTGGGGAGGACGAGGACACGGGCGGCGTGGACGTCTTTCCAGGAGCCCTCGTAGCACTGGTCCAAGACGTCAGCTGCGCTCTGATGTGGCTTGCACTCCTCTCTCACCTTGATGCCCGTGTCCCTCGCGGCCACGCCGTGCCCGGCCTGGTCCCGCAAGTACAGCAGCGCGTCCGGGGCCAGGTGGCGGTCCAGGTCCGAGTCGAAGATGCCCTTCAGGTTGTCCAGGCCCAGGTCGCTCCTAGCCTCGAAGAGGGCGCGGGCGCCCTCCTCCACGCTGCCCGCCAGCTCCACCAGTGCCTCGCCACGAGCGGCGGCTCCCCTCCAGGCGTCCACCGTGCCTGTCGGCTGGGCCTTGGCATAGGCGACGTAGGCGAGGGCGAAGCGCCTGATCAGCGTCCTGGCCTCCCCCAAGTCGCCCACGCGCCTCGCGCTGTCGTCGGGCGGCCTCGGTTCCTGTGCCATCCCTCCTTGCAAATCCAATGAGCTCGCCGAAATTGAAGCAAGGGGGGGGGCCTCCCCACCGTCCAGCACATCGGTAGTCTCGCACCCTGAGGTGCGCAGGCCTCCTGGTAAGACGCCCGCCAGGATGCCCTGGGTGAGGTTCTCGACGAACGGCCAGGGGTAGACCTGTGAGGTGCGGCAGCGCCGGATAGCCGAACCTGGAGCATGGCCTTCCAGCGACACGTGGCGGTGCTGCCCGCAGCACCGCTTGGCAATCCAGCGCGCAAACTGCTGCGAGGCACGGGCGACGATCCACGTGCGCTTGCGGTAGCGCGCCGTGGGGTCGTCCTCGGGGCCGTGGCCGTGCTCGCAGAAATCAAAGGGGATAATCATCACGTCCTTGCGGTCGAGGAGCGGTCTCCACCACTTGGTATCCCAGATAGAGGGGTAGATCCCGTCGGGGGCTGGGTTCTCGGCCCAAGCGAACTTCTGCATGTCGAGAGCCTTCTTGAAAGCTCGCGCGGAGAACTCCGCTATCGTGTTGCCTGTGACTTCGGAGGCGAGGAGGGGTTCGACGCCTTCTGGCTGGGCCATGGTACGCGTCCCGCCATTGCAACGCATCCAAGAGCAGAAGCTGGTGCACACGGGCTCGAGACCGATGACGTTCACGTCGCCCTCGCTGATGTCCTCGAGGAGGCGGTCCTGTACCGACTTGAGGAGCACGTTGTGGTCCTCGCGGGGCCCCTGCTTCCTCAGAAGATCCTCGTAGTACTCGATGGGGTCCCTGGCCTCCAGGCCGCGGGACCTCCAGGCCTGAGTCCACCGCCCAGTGCCCGCCATGATCTCCTGGGCGATGAGCTTGTCCCCCGGGACGGTGACGGACTCGGGGATAGGGTGCTCCTTTCTGCAGTAGGGGCTCCAAGCCTGGAGGCCCCAGCCGGCGATTGTCAGGAAGGTGTAGTCGTCGTTGAGGGGCTCCAGGGGGGCCACGTCCCCGGCGACACGTGCTCCGTCTCCTTGCCTGTTCTTGATGTACTTGCAGCAAAGGCAGGTCCTGGGCTGGGGGGTGAACGCTTCGGGCGCCCACTCTTTCGCCTGGTCGAGGAGAACCTCCCAGCCCATGGCCACGTAGTCGGTCGGCGGGCTGCCCCCCCAGGTGCTGGCATGCTGGGCAAAGTCCGCCAACAGTGTGGCTCGGTCGATGTCGGGCCCGAGCTTGATGAGCCGCATGTGCCGTCGGTGGATGAGCAACCAGCAGTTCGGTGACTCTGGGCTGGCCGCTGCTCCTGACACGCTCTCGAAGTTGACGCGCCCCAGGGAGTCGACCCGAATGAAATTGAGGACCACGTTGCTGAGGGGCTCGAGCGGGAACGCACAAAGCGAACGATAGTCCTTGTTATGATGAGGGTGGAGTACGTCGTGTATGTAGCCCCGCACCTCACGTTCGGCTCGGTCAAGCTTCTCTGGGGTCTCGCCCAGGGCGCGGGTGGCCTCGGAGGCCCCTGCCCAGAGCTCCTCCCTCAGGTCGGCTGCAAGAGCAAGCGTGTCCGTGGTGGGAGGGGGCCAGGCGGCGTCTGGCGCCTGGGCGTCCCCTCTCGTGGCCTCGATGTCGAGGAGGCCGGCTGCGATGTGGATGACCATGCACTGGCGCTCCTCCAGCTCCTGGTCGCCGAGCTGGAGGGCCTCGCGGAGGCCAGGCGACACGTGGATGGAGTCGCGGTAGTCTGCCGTCTCCAGCTCGAGGCCGGCCACGAGGAGCTTGCCGATCCCGCAGCCGCCGTCCGCGGGCCAGATGGGCTGCAGAACCTCGGCGTAGCCCGAGCCGGGTCCAAGGTGGCCCCCCCCTGCGCGCCGGAGCTGATCCAGGTAGTCGCCCGCCTCCTCGGCGAGCGCGGCGGGGCCTCCGCGGACGAGCTCGTCCAGCACGCCTTCGACAGTGATGTCCTCGCCCCTGAGCGAGCTGTGGAGGAGGCGCCCCTTGACGTAGGACTGGAGGTGATGGCTGCACTGCTCGAGCGGACCTACCTCGGGGAGCGAGGCGATCTTCGCGATCTGCTCGCGCCTTCTTCCAACGTCCTCGGGGGACTCGGCGGTGGTGTCCTCGACGGCTCTCGCGGCGTCAGGCCCGGGGGGGTCGACGTCGCGCTCCCAGTCGTAGTCCGGGCCGAGCAAGGTCTCCGCGAGCTCGTTCTCGGCTGCTGTGGGGGCGAAGCTAACGAGCTCCTCCGGGGGAGCCCACCTGATGCTCCGCGGGGGGGCCCCTGAGGCGTCGCCGGCGCCACGGCCTGCCTGCCCTCGGCGGGCCACCCCTTCACGGACCTTCTGGGCTGCCTCCTCATGAGCGGCTTCCCGAAGTTGCTTGATGCGGCCGTCGACCTCGGTCGGGGGGATGGGCTTGTCACCCTTCAAGCCCCCGCGGCGTATCAGCTGGGCCTGCACTGTCCAATGCTGCTGCTGGAGGGTGCCCTTGAATGGGCGGTGCGAGTGGCCGCACTCGGCAGCTGTCCGCTGGCAGCCACAGTGCGTGGCCGCGCCCCAGCAGTAGGGCTTCTTGGCCACCTCGTCGATGGGTGCGTGGGTGACCGACTCGGCGGCCTCCCGGGGCGGCAGGCGCTTGCCTGCGGGGTAAGCCCTGCGGGGGCTCCCCTCGGCTCCTGGTTCGGCACCTGCGCCTCGAGCATCTCCTGGTGCCTTCAGGGCCTTGTGCGTGAGACGCCAGAGTGTCCGGCTGTGCTGCCGCTCCAGGTGTGGCAGGATGGTCTTCCTGAACCAGGCGTCCTCCAGGTCGAGCTTGAAACAAGTCGGCATGCGCAGGAGAGGGTTGCCGTCACTGTCAGGCGTGAGGGCCATGAACTCGATCTGCTCCTTGCGTAGCCACTCCTTGCCCGATATCCGAAGGAGCTGGCGGTACACGTCCTTGAGATCCTCGCGCCAGCGCCAGTTGAGCTCCTCGAACCAGCCGTAGATGCGCTCGCGGGGAAAGACGTCGGAGTCCTCCTCGGCCAGTTTCTCCAGCTTCTCGATGGCGTCGGCTCGTTCCTGGTAGTGCTCCCAACCGTAGATCAGCGCGAAGCATCTGGCGTGGTTCTGCGCCTGCTTCACCCACTGGGCCAGCGTAGCGGGAGCCCGGGGGCGGGCCTCGAGGCGGTCGTCCTGGGGGACCACGTGGTTGTCGTGCTCCTCCTGGGAGTGCTTAGGGAAGTCCGCCACGCTCAAGTAGTGCGGTAGAAGTGAGTGCTGGTCCCGCGCGCCGAAGTACAGGCCCGCGAGTCCGAGGGCGAGGCGTGATGTGACGCAGGTGGGCCAACCGAGGCCCGAGAGCTCGCCCTTCGATGTGACGAAGGCCTCCTTGATGGCATGGTAGAGGGACGTGCCTGCGTAGGAGGGGCAGACCTGGACGTTGAAGCGGTTGCAGGCCCGCGCGAGGAAGACGAGGGCCGTCTCCTCTCGTCCTAAGCCCTGCGGCGTGCCCTTGGAGCTCTTGGACTCACTGTTGTGCTTGACGAGGCTCTCGATGCCGAGTCCGATGTCCTTGAGGGCGGCTGCCATCTCGCTGTCGCCGGTGGGGCCGATCTCCCCTCCGACCCCAGCGCGTCGCTCGCCCGGGGGGGCGTGCCGCGTCCCGTCGGCCAGGATGGGGCCCACCAGGTTGTGGTAGAGGTCGGTCCTGCCACGCCCGACCAGGGAGGGCAGCGGCGCCGAGGCGGCGGGGGCGCCAGGCGGCAGCAGGGGCCGTGGGGCGGCAGGGCTCGTCGCAGGCGCGGGGCCTACGCCCCAGGTGGGGGCGCCACCACCGAAGGGGTGGGCGATGCTCGCCGTGAGGCCCGGGGGGGCCTGCGGTGCGGGCGGAGCCAAGGTGGGGCGCACCTCCTCCTGGTAGCCGTCGCGCAGTCGGCGGAGCTGGCTGCGCCACTCGCCCTCGAGCGCGCGCAGACCGCGCCCCCCATCTCGTTCGTACTCCTCAGCACCTCGCAGCAGCACCTTCAGCACGTCCTGGGTCTGGTCCCAGTCGTACCGGTTGAGGAGCCTCTCCTGGGCGCCTGCGTCTCCCTCTTCGGGGTGGAGCTCGCGGTCGCGGAGGTACTCCCGCAGGCACTCCATCCCGCTCGGCGGAGAGGGCACCGCGCTGGTGGGGGCCCCGTCGGCGCCGTCGAGGCGGGAGACGAGCTCAGCGATGGAGAGCCGGGGGTTCGACTGGCTCCCGCCCCCCCGAGGGGCCTCACCGTGGGGAGGCTGCGGGGGACGGGGCGAAGGGGGCCCCGGAGCTGCTCCCTCGTGCTGAGGCGGCGGCGGCTGGGGCGGCGTGCCCTGGGACCCAGCGTGGGCCAAGGTGGTGGAAAGGGCTGCGTCGCGTGCCTCCTGGAGGGCCTGCGCCTCCCGGCGCTTCTCCTGCTGGCTCTCGTCGTAGTGCAGCTTGCACAGCATGATGCCGTCGCGCCGTGCGTAGCCCAGGGAGTTGCACTTGGCCTTGGCGCAGCCTTGCGCACGCCGCATCCCTTGGTACAAAGCAGCGTGGTGGGCACAGAGAGGGGCCTGCTCCTGCTGCGTCCCGGCGGTCAGGGGGCTGACGCGGGCGTCGTCAGTGAGGAGCGTGGTGTTCTCCTCGAGCGCCTTGTCGCCACACTGCACCCGCGGAGCCAGCAGCGTGACCCGGCCCGTCTCGGCGTGCCGCCAGCCCACCCGATGGGCCATGCAGGGGATGCCCTCATCCTCGGTGTCCGACTCGTCGCGCGGCCTGGGGCCCTCCTCCGCGGGCGTCGTGGGCTTGCGCCTGCGGCGCGGGCAGCAGCAGCAGGGGAGGCAGCAGAGGCCACCGGCGCCTCGGACGAGGCCCCAGGCGCAGCCTGGGATCCCGCGGATGCCCCGCGAGGTGCGGACGCAGCACCAGCCGAGCGGAGTGTGCTCGGCGAGGTCGTCGAGGTCGACCACCGCGTCGGCCGCGACCACCGCGTAGGACTGCAGGTGGGCCTTCAACGGTTCGCACTCCTGGCAGGGGCCCACCTTGCGGCAGAGGTGGAGCCTCTTGGTGGCTGCCCTTTCCAGGTCCTTCCTCAGTCGCCGTGAGGTGGCCCCGTAGACGGTGTCGTAGTCGATGATCAGGCCGTGGGCGTTCGTCCGCGCGTCGCTCCACTTGAGCGGGACGCGCGCCACCTGGCCGTCCACGGAGAAGACCACGTGGCGGGGGTTGCCCGCGCGGAGGGCGGTCTTCAGGTCGCGGTAGAAGTTCGTCGGCGGCTCCTTCTCCAGACCCGGGCCGTAGAGCTGAACCTGCTGCGGGTCGCGGTTGATCTGGTCGGCCGTCGTCACAGGTATGGTACGCTGGCCCTTGCGGCAGCACACGCCTCTGAGGAAACTGGCCACTGCACGGAGAGGGACGCATGCCCGCTGGATGAGCTCCATCAGCCACACACACATTGTCAAGCACAAAAGGACGAGCACCACCCCGAAAGCGATCCGCCCGCCCAGGATGAAGGTGTCCCAGCTCGGCCCGAAGAGAAAGCGGCCTGCACGCCTGACGGGGTCGCTGAAGAAACCTCCCCCGTCCAGTGGGGCCTCCACGACGACAAAGAGGGAGGCCACGAAGCGGTACCCGAGGATGAAGACGCCGGGGAACTCGTCGTTGCTGTCGTCGTACCCGTCCCCGTCGCCAATGTTGTCAGTCGGGCCCGCGTCGTCGGGCGGGCCGACCGACCCGTTCGTCACGTTGCTTGAGTTGGCGCCGCAGGAGCTCTCGTTCGCCATGCTGAGGTTGGCCTTCTGCCTCTTGCCCGTCCTGCTGGCGTTGGCCTGCTTCGCCGCCCTACGGCGCCGATCATGCACGTAGTCCCAGAAGTCGTCCCAGAACTCCAGCGCCCCAGCCGGGGCCAGCACCAGCGCCGGGGGCAGCAGCGCCCGCGGCCGTCCGTGCGCCAGGAGGCCGGCCAGGGCCGGCACCAGCGCCATGGCCACCGGCAGCGGCATGGGGCGCCACCGTGTGCCCGTGGCGGGGCCCCGCGTCGGGGGGGCCCAGGCTCGCGCGTCGGGGCGAGCCCGCTGTGGGAGCCACCCTTGAGCCCCCCACTCAAAAGAGCAGGGGAAAATGGCTGAGGTTTCCCCCAACACTCCCAAGAACCTACGGTTTCGAAACGAGTTTCAAACCTACACCACAGACTGCGGCGTCAGAAACAGCTTCTAGCCACACCATGTCATGCCTACATGGGTGTGCTTCCACTGACACCGCCTCCACCACCGCGTTCCTGCCTTCAGGCCTGCTTGCCTGCATCCCTCGCCCACCTCCCCCTCCAGCGGCCACCTCCTCAATCCACGCCGTCCCCTCCAACCTCCCCTTACCCGCGAGGCCCCAGAGACGCTCCACTTCCACGTCCACGCCAGGGCGGGCAAATTCCGCGGACGGAGGCCGCGGGTCAGCCCTAGTATACTATATGGCCGGAGGAACCGCGTGCCGGAAGGAAAAAGGGCCAAATGGCCGGAAACGGCTCCGAGACGCTCCAGAGGCCGCCCCGACGGCCCAAAGACAGCTCCGAGCCGCTCAAAGACGGCTCCGACCCGCTCAAGATGCCCCGAAGGCGGCCCAAGAGGGCCCCGAGACGCGCAATGATCCGGCCAAGACGCCCGAGAATGGCCCAAGACGGCCCAAGAGCTCCCCTAGACGGCCCAACAGGCCTCCCAAGAGGCCCCCCAAGAGAGCCCCGAGAAGCCAAAATCGTTGATTTTCATTGGTTTTTCCGATGTTTGTTGCTTCCTCGCTTTTTCGGCTTCCCGACGCTCCGAAACCCCCCCAGAGGCATCCAAGACCGCTCCAAGACTTTCCACGAGGTCCCCAAGAGGACACCAAGACAGCCCAAGAGGGCCCCAAGACGGTCCAAGGCAGCCCCAGGACGGCCCCAGAGGCGCCCAAGACAGGCCAACCAGACCCCAAGACGGCCCGAAGAGCGGCCCAAGATGGCTCCAAGACGGCCCGAGGACCGCCCAAGAAGGCCCTAGGGGGCCCCAAGACAGCCCAAGGGGCGCGATAGACGAGCCCAGAGAGGCCCAAGAGGCCCCCAGGAGCCCAAAAGAGGTCCCCAAGAGGTGCCAGGGGGCGGACGAGGGGACCGCCTCAGGAGGTTTTGGAGGGTTTTGGGCGTCAAAATCATCCGCTTCACGACGGTTTTGGAAGGATGTTGGCCTTCTCGCCTTTTCCGCTTTCCGACGCTCGAAGACGGCCCAAGAGGCCTCCAATAGCGCCCCAGAACGGCCCAAGAGGTTTGCCCAAGAGGGCCCCAAGACGACCCAAGAGACGCTCAAGACGGCCCACGAGGGCCCGAAGACAGGCCCAAGAGGGGGCCAAGAGGGGGACCACGGACCGAAAATCCGAGCATTCCGCCCCAAGAGGGCGCCAGGAGGCCCAAACAGGCCCCCAAAAGGCCACAAGGGGCCGCCAAGAATCCCCCAAAGAGGCCCCAGGAGGCTCCCAAGGAGCCCAAACGAGGTCCCAACAGAGGCACCAACAGCCCCCAAAGAGGCGTCGAGCCCGCCTCCGAGCTTCCTCGCCGCGAGGGTGCCAACACGGCCCCAGACGGGCCCAGGACGGCCCAAGGCGCGCTCAAGACGGCCCAAGACGATTCCAACACAGTCCCAGGAGGGTGCGCCCAGGACGGCCCAAGGACTCGCCCGGTCGGGGCGTCAAGACGGGCCAAGCTGGCAAGAGAGCCCCAGCTGACAAAAAGCGTTGACTTGCCATTGTTTATTGTTACACCCTTTGCGTTTCCCGCCGTTTCGGCGGTCCGATGCACCAAGAGGCCCCAGAAAGTCCCAGGAGGGTCCGAGGAAACGCCCAGGAAGGCCCCAACACGGGCCAAGACGGACCCAGAACAACCCAAGGCGCGCTGCGACGGCTCAAGACGGCTCCAAGACAGCCCCAAGAGGGTGCCAATACGGCCCCTGCTGGGCCCAAGGAGGCGCACAGGAGGGGCCCAAGACGACTCCAAGGCGGCCCCCTCACGGTCCCAGACGGCTCCAAGACAGCCCCGTGAGGACCCCGATGGGCCCAGGACGGCCTACGGACGCGCCCATGAGGGGCCCACGACGAACCAAGACGGCCCCATCACGGCACACGGCGCCCTCAAGACGCGCCTGGACGGCTCCAAGACGGCCCTTTGAGGGAGCCAACGCGGCCCCACACCCTTCGGGCGCACACTTGGGGGGGCTGGGAGCTTGCGACAAGTCTCCCACATTCATTGTCATGCCCCATTCTGTTCGCCTCTCTGGCAGGCGACAGCGGCAACGGCCGACCTCGTCGATGTTGCCGCGGAGTGCCAGGCCGTCTTCCACGAGGCTGCCCGGCTCTCCGCCAGCCGCGCGACACTGTCATCCAGGCGAGGGTTCCAAGACGGCCCCCAGGGGGCCCCGAGACGGCCCAGAGAGAGCCCCGACAGGGCCCCGACAGGCCCCCAGAGCGGCACAATGCGGTTCGGGCTGGCACCGAGAGAGCCCTGATACGGATTTGGTTCGCAAGGAGGCTCCAAACCGAAAGGCAGGGCCTTTTTGGTTGCATTTCCCGGCCCTTTCCGAGGACCTTTTGGGGCCCTTTTGGGGCCTTGTCGGCCCCTCATAAAGCTCGGGGGCCGCCCAGGCGAGGCACCCGCGGAAAAAGCCATTTTATCCGATTCATAACAGGGTCGGGCCCTAAACGTCCGAAAAAGCTTGTTCGGACGTTTTGTGCCGCACCCTGTTTTTTCACGCTCACAATGACATATCTGCCCGCGCAGCGCTACCAGCCGGGCGAGGGCCCCAAGACGGCCCCAAGAAAGCCCCAGAAAGATGTCGTGGACAGAGTCCACGGGTCAGCCCTAATCTGTATTACAATTCCGGGCGAAGCGCGCGCGAGAAGCACAAGCAGTGGCAGCGCCCCAGGCCGCCCAGAGAGCTCGCGGGCCGCCGGGAGAGCCTCCAGGCCGCTGCCCGACGGGCCCGGGAGGCCCCCCGACCGCTCGCGGACTGATCCAGGATTCCCAGATCGCCCCAAGACGGCTTCAGGAGGTCCCGAAGACGGCCCAAGACGGTCTAAGAGTGCATCCGAGACGCTTACGATGGCTTCAAGACGCTTTCAAGACGGCCCGAGACGCCTCCATGAGGCCCCCACAGCGCTCGAAGTGCACCTCCAAGAGGGGCCGCAGAAGCCAAAATCGTTGATTTTCTTTGCTTTTCTAAATGTTTCCGGCCTTCTCGCTTTTTCGGCTGTCCAACGCTCCACGGCCGCCCAAGAGGCCCCCAAGACCGTTCCAAGACGGCCCAAGAGGCTTTCAAGACGGCCCCAAGACGGCCCAAGAGCGCCCCAAGACAGCCCAAGAGTCGCCAAGACGGCCCAAGAGGGCCCCAAGAAGGCCCCAAGACAGGGACCCGGAACCGAAAAATCTAGGCCTCCACCCCAAGAAGCCCTCAGGAAGCCCCAAGACGCCCCAAAGAAACGCCGGGACGCTCCCAAGACTTCCCCAGGAGGCCCCCGGACGCCCCAAGAGGCCCCCCACAGGCGCCAGAAAAGAGGACCCAAGAGGCCCCAAGACGCCCCCAAACTGCTACCAAGAAGCCCCCAAACTGTTTCCCAGAGGCTCCCGAGAGGCCAACCACGAGATCCCAACCAACATCCACGAGATCTCTTGCCCATTACCCAGGCCCGCGGCGAGATTGCCCGCGGGCCACTACAGCCGGTTCGGGGGCCCTACGTATCCCAGCACCCGCACCCTTGGCTGTATCGATGCAGGGCCTTGGGGGGCCGAAACCTCGGGAAACTCAGATCGTCTTGGGCGGTGTCCAAGGCCTTGGGGTACGTGTGGGGGCCAATCCTGGCGCAGTGGAATGGCCAGAACCTTCGGATTTTCGCTAATCGCGGAGAGGCCGGGCGCGATTAGCGAAAACCCGATGCTTTTTGAGACCTCCACGCCCGGCCTTAATCGGTTACGATAGCCCTCTTGGGTCGGGCGCCTCGTGGGGCGGCTTGGGGCAATCTTGGGGGTGTGAGGCCGTCTCGGACCTCGCGTTGGGCTCCCGTGGGCGGCATTTGCGGCTGTGCTGGGCCCTGCTGGGGGTCACTTGAGGCTTCGGCGACACGTGCGAGTTCGGAACCAACGCCTGGACCTGCGGGCCGTGGATTTCCACGGGTTCACACTAGTCTATAGTATATGACCGGAGGAAGCGCGTGCCGGAAGGAAATCCAGTCAAATGCCGGGAAACAGCTCCGAGACGCTCCAGAGGCCGCCCCGACGGCCCAAAGACGGCTCCGAGCCGCTCAAGATGCCCCGAAGGCGGCCCAGGAGGGCCCCGAGACGCGCAATGATCCGGCCAAGACGTCCAAGATTGGCCCAAGACGGCCCAAGAGCTCCCCAAGACGGCCCAATAGGCCTCCCAAGAAGCCTCCCACGAGAGCCCCGAGAGGCCAAAATCGTTGATTCTCATTGGTTTTCCCGAGGTTTTTGCTTCCTCGCTTTTCCGGTTTCCCGACGCTCCGAAACCCTCCCAGAGGCATCCAAGACCGCTCCAAGACGGTCGAAGAGGTCCCCAGCAGGACCCCAAGACGGTCCAAGAGGGCCCCAAGACGGTCCAGGCGGCCCCTGGACGGCCCCAGAGGCGCCCAAGACAGGCCAGTGGGACCCCAAGATGGCCCGCAGAGCGGCCCAAGATGGCTCCAAGACGGCCCGAGGAACCGCCCAGAGCTCGCCAAGACGGCCCAATAGGCCTCCCAAGAGGCATCCCAGGAGAGGCCCGAGAGGCCAAAATCGTTGACTTTCATTGGTTTCCCCGAGGTGTTTTGCTTCCTCGCTTCTTCGGCTTCCCGACGCTCCGAAACCCTCCCAGAGGCATCCAAGACCGCTCCAAGACGGTCCACGAGGTCCCCAAGAGGACCCCAAGACGGTCCAAGAGGGCCCCAAGACGGTCCAGGCGGCCCCTGGACGGCCCCAGAGGCGCCCTAGACAGGCCAACGGGACCCCAAGATGGCCCGAAGAGCGGCCCAAGATGGCTCCAAGACGGCCCGAGGAACCGCCCAGAGCTCGCCAAGACGGCCCAATAGGCCTCCCAAGAGGCATCCCAGGAGAGGCCCGAGAGGCCAAAATCGTTGACTTTCATTGGTTTCCCCGAGGTTTTTTGCTTCCTCGCTTTTTCGGCTTCCCGACGCTCCGAAACCCCCCCAGAGGCATCCAAGACCGCTCCAAGACGGTCGACGAGGTCCCCAAGAGGACCCCAAGACGGTCCAAGAGGGCCCCAAGACGGTCCAAGGCGGCCCCCGGACGGCCCCAGAGGCGCCCAAGACAGGCCAACGGGACCCCAAGATGGCCCGAAGAGCGGCCCAAGATGGCTCCAAGACGGCCCGAGGACCGCCCAAGAAGGCCCTAGGGGGCCCCAAGACAGCCCAAGGGAGGCCCAAGAGGCCCCCAGGAGCCCAAAAGAGGTCCCCAAGAGGTGCCACGGGGCTTAAAAACTGCTTCGAAGCGAGGGGGGCGGACGAGGGGACCGCCTCAGGAGGTTTTGGACGGTTTTGGGCCTCAACATCATCCGCTTTACGACGGTTTTGGAAGGATTTTGGCCTTCTCGCCTTTTCCGCTTTCCGACGCTCGAAGACGGCCCAAGAGGCCTCCAAGAGCGCCCCAGAACGGCCCAAGAGGTTTCTAAGAGCGCCCCAAGACAGCCCAAGAGGGCCCCAAGACGACCCAAGAGACGCTCAAGACGGCCCACGAGGGCCCGAAGACAGGCCCAAGAGGGGGCCAAGAGAAGGACCACGGACCGAAACTCCGAGCCTTCCGCCCCAAGAGGGCGCCAGGAGGCCCAAACAGGCCCCCAAGAGGCCCCAAGGGGCCGCCAAGAATCCCCCGAACAGGCCCCAGGAAGCTCCCAAGGAGCCCAAAACGAGGCCCCAACAGAGGCCCCAACAGCTTCCAAAATGGCCCCAAAGAGGCCTCGAGCCCGCCTCCGAGCTTCCTCGCCGCGAGGGTGCCAACACGGCCCCAGACGGGCCCAGGACGGCCCAAGGCGCGCTCAAGACGGCCCAAGACGATTCCAAGACGGTCCCAGGAGGGTGCGCCCAGGACGGCCCAAGGACGCGCCCGGTCGGGGCCTCAAGACGGGCCAAGATGGCAAGAGAGCCCCAGCTGGCAAAAATCGTTGATTTTCCATTGTTTACTGTGACACCCTTTGCGTTTCCCGCCGTTTCGGCGGTCCGATGCACCAAGAGGCCCCAGAAAGTCCCAGGAGGGTCCGAGGAAACGCCCAGGAAGGCCCCAAGACGGGCCAAGACGGACCCAGCACAACCCAAGGCGCGCTGCGACGGCTCAAGACGGCTCCAAGACAGCCCCAAGAGGGTGCCAACACGGCCCCTGCTGGGCCCAGGACGGCCCAAGGAGGCGCACAGGAGGGGCCCAAGACGACTCCAAGGCGGCCCCCTCACGGTCCCAGACGGCTCCAAGACAGCCCCACGAGGACCTCGATGGGCCCAGGACGGCCTACGGACGCGCCCATGAGGGGCCCACGACGAACCAAGACGGCCCCATCACGGCAAACGGCGCCCTCAAGACGGGCATGGACGGCTCCAAGACGGCCCTTTGAGGGAGCCAACGCGGCCCCACACCCTTCGGGCGCACACTTGGGGGGGCTGGGAGCTTGCGACAAGTCTCCCACATTCATTGTCCTGCCCCATTCTGTTCGCCTGGAGGCCTCCTCCAACCCTGTGGGCGAACAAGAGGAAACCCAGCGGGCCGCCAACCCTGGGGCCCGTGGGCCCCGCGCCGCTTGGGCAGAAGACGAACGCCGGGTCTGACAGGCCAGCTACCGCCCCCCTTTGCCCGATATGCTGTGCCATTCTGTTCCCCCAGGGGCCTTGGCAAACTCTTCGGGCCAAGCAGACCGGACCCCTGGGACAGCAGCCAATTGATATGACCCTGGGACCTCTCCGCATTCTTCGGACGAGCACCTGGGGGGCCCAGGAGATTCGGACAAGTCTTCCCCATTCCTAGCCCTGTCCCGTTCTGTTCGCCCGAAGGCCTCCACAGACCCTCTGGGCGAACAGAATGGGACATGGCGAACAAACCCTCCCGTTGGCGGTGATGCGACTGGAACGCACCATCAAGGCGCGCCCGGAGGTGATGGCCTACCCAACAGCGGTTTCTCTAAATATTTTACAGGATTTCGAATTTTCTTGAAGCTCTCTTGGGCCCTCCCTGTAGATCCTTGCGAGCCTCCCCGGCGCTTTCGGTGGCTTTCCCCGATGGTCTCCCGAGCCCTTCCCCAAGCGCTCCTGAGACGCCTCAGATGGGCTTCGACTTCGACACACATTCCCGAGAGACTTCGAAACTGTCCTCAATAGGAGGGGTGTGAACGAGCAGTGGGCTGGGCCAAGCTGCTGGAGCGCTGCAAGAGCTCGGACACGAAGGCGCGGTCTCGCTGCCGCCGCCCGAGCCGCCGCCGTGTTTGTAGATTTTCGGTACAATCTGCGCCGTTCCTCCGAGAACCATTCCAGAAAGATGTCGTGGACGGAGTCCACGGGTCAGCCCTAGTCAGCTACAACGCTGGGATCAGCGCGTGCGAGAAGGGCGAGCAGTGGCAGGCGGCGCTGGCGCTGCTGGGTGAGATGCGGGAGGCGAAGCTGGAGTCCAATATCATCAGCTACAGCTCTGGAATCAGCGCGTGCGAGAAGGGCGGCCACTGGCAGCCGGCGCTGGCGTTGTTGAGCGAGATGCGGGAGGCGGAGCTGGAGCCCAACGTCATTTGTATTACAATTCCGGGCGAAGCGCGCGCGAGAAGCACAAGCAGTGGCAGCGCCCCGGGCCGCCCTGAGAGCTCGCGGGCCGCCCGGAGAGCCTCCAGGCCGCTGCCCGACGGGCGCTGAAGGCCCCCGGACCGCTCGCGGACTGATCCAGGAGTCCCAGATCGCCCCAAGACGGCCTCAGGAGGTCCCGAAGACGGCCCAAGACGGTCCAAGAGTGTATCCGATACGTTTAAGATGGCTTCAAGACGCCTTCAAGACGGCCCGAGACGCCTCCACGAGGCCCCCACAGCGCTCGAAGTGCACCTCCAAGAGGGGCCGCAGAAGCCAAAATCGTTGATTTTCTTTGTTTTTGTTCCCCTTGTTTCTGGCCTTCTCGCTTTTTCGGCTGTCCGACGCTCCACGGCCGCCCAAGAGGCCCCCAAGACCGTTCCAAGACGGCCCAAGAGGCTTTCAAGACGGCCCCAAGACGGCCCAAGAGCGCCCCAAGACAGCCCAAGAGTCGCCCAAGACGGCCCAAGAGGGCCCCAAGAAGGCCCCAAGACAGGCCCAAGACAGGGACCCGGAACCGAAAAATCTAGGCCTCCACCCAAGAAGCCCCCAGGACGCCCCAAGACGCCCCAAAGAAACGCCGGGACGCTCCCAAGACATCCCCAGGAGGCCCCAGGACGCCCCAAAGAGGCTCCAAGAAGCCCCCCAGAGGCCGCCAAGCGCCCCAAAAGGCCCCCAAGAGGCCCCAAAAGAGTGCCCAAAAGGCCCCAAGACGCCCCAAAACTGCTACCAAGAAGCCCCCAAACTGTCTCCCAGAGGCTCCCGAGAGGCCAACCACGAGATCCCAACCAACATCCACGAGATCTCTTACCCATTACCCAGGCCCGCGGCGAGATTGCCCGCAGGCCACTACAGCCGGTTCGGGGGCCCTACGTATACCAGCACCCGCACCTTTGGCTGTATCGGGAGCCTCACCGCTGCTCTCTCGGTTCTGCTGGCTTCGACCTGCCAGAGCTCTGAGCCGCTCCCCGACGGTTCCCGGACCCCCACATCGCTCCAAGACGGCCCCAAAGACGCCCAAGAGAGCCGAAGCCGATCCGGCCAGAGCCCCACGACGCCCAAGAGGGCCGAAAACGACCTCCGAGACGGTCCGAGACCCCCAAGATCGCCCCAAGACCTCCCTGCGCGGCCCCCAACTGAGGCCCGCAAACGTGTTCCCCTGATTCTGACTATGCCTGAAACGCCATGTGTTTTTGCTAATCGCCCCCAGGCCCAGCGCGATTAGCAAAAACCCATTCCTTTTCACGCTTCCACGTCAGTGCCCCTGGAGCTCCCCCGACTGCTTTCCGGGGTGGCCCCCAGACGTGGCCCCGTAAACGTCGGCCCCACACGTGGCCCCCAAACGGGACCCCCAAAGGCGGCTCCCACATAAAGCCTCCGAAGGTCGCCCCTCCCGCCCCAGTAAGCGTGGCCCCCGAACGTCGCCCCCACGAGTAGCCGCCAGGCGCCCCCAAACCTGGCCCCCACACATAGCCCCAACCATTGCCCTGAAGCGTGACCACACATCTGCCTCCGAAGGTCGCCCCTACCGCCTGTCCCATGGACGCCCGAGCTGTTCAACTTCAACGAGCTGGTCGCCTATGGCGTGCGAGTCCAAGGCTCAGCACGCCGTGGATTTAATCCACGGGTTCACACTAGTCGGCTACAGCGCTGGGATCAGCGCGTGCGAGAAGGTCAAGCAGTGGCAGCGGGCGCTGACGCTGCTGAGCGAGATGCGGGAGGCGAAGCTGGAGCCCAACGTCATCAGCCACAACGCTGGGATCAGCGCGTGCGAGAAGGGCGAGCAGTGGCAGCGGGCGCTGGCACTGCTGAGCGAGATGCGGGAGGCGAAGCTGGAGCCCGACGTCATCTCTCCTACATGGCGGGAGGAAGCGCGTGCCAAACCTGCGGGGACTCATGTGCATAAACTCGCCCCTTTACGGCCTCACCACGTGGTCGATTCGCCCACGAGGGCCCAACAGGGGCCCAAGAGCGGCTGCAAGACGGTCCGCGAGCGCTCCTAGACGGCCTCAGTTGGTGCCGAGACGGTCCTTGACGCTCCAAAGACTTCCGAAGGTGGCTGCAAGACCGTCCAAGAGGTCCCCAAGACGTTCCGAGAGGGCCCCGAGAAGATGCCAGAGAGGGAAAAAAACGGTTGTTCAGCATATTCGCCTTATGCGTTGTTACACGGTCCAGGACTGGCCAAGAGGCCCCCCCAACAAAAAACAAGACGACCCAAGCGGCTCCCAAGAGGGCCCCAAGACGGTCCAAGAGGGCCCAAAGACGGCCCAAGGGGGGCCCTCAAACGGCTTGAGAGGGCCCCAAGATGGCTCCAAGAGGGCCCGAAGAGGCTCCCAAGAAAGCCCTCCAGAGAGCTCCAAGACGGTCCAAGGCCTCCAAGACGCCCCAAAGACTTCAGAAGTCGGCTCCAAGACGGTCCAAGAGGCCCCAAAGACGCTTCGAGAGGGCCCCGAAAGGACGCCAAAAAGGCAACAATTGACAGATTCCTATGGGAAAACGTACATGTTCAGCATATCCGCCTTTTGCGATGTTACACAGTCAAGGACAGACCAAGAGGCCTCCCAAAAACCCCCGAGACGACCCAAGCGGCCCCCAAGAGAGCCCCAAGACTGTGCAAGAGGGCCCAAAGACCGCCCGAGGGGGCCCTCAAACGGCTTGAGGGGGCCATAGAGACCCCAAGAGGGCTCCAAGAGGACCCGGCTCCCAAGAGGGCCCCAGGAAGCCCTCCAGAGAGCCCCAAGACGGTCCAAGGCCTGCAAGGCGCCCCAAAGACTTCAGAAGGTGGCTCCGAGAGGGACCCAAGAGGACGCCAAAGAGGCAAGAATCGTCACATTCCTTTGAGAAAACGTACATGTTCAGCATATCCGTTTTTGGGGTGCGTTTTTACACAGTCCAGGACAGACCAAGAGGCCCCCAAAAAAAACCCAAGACGACCCAAGCCGCCCCCAAGAGGGCCCCAAGACGGTCCAAGAGGGCCCAAAGGCGGCCCAAGGGGGCCCTCAAACGGCCTGAGAGAGCCCCAAGACGGCTCCAAGAGGGCTCCAAGAGGGCCCGACGAGGCTCCCAAGACGGCCCCGGGAAGCCCTCCAGAGAGCTCCAAGACGGTCCAAGGCCTCTAAGACGCCCCTTGACGGCCCAAACGGGCCCCAAGATGTCCCAAAACAGCAACGGAACGGCCCAAAAGGGCTCCTGAAGGGCCCGAAAAAGTCCCCCACAAGGACCACTGAGAAGGCGCACAGACGTCAAATACAAGAGCGATCGGTACAGTAAAAAGCTTTTCAATCCAAGGCTCCCAAGAGCGAACAGAACAGAATAAGCTCTTCAACCCGAGGCTCCCGAGAGCGAGCCGCAACGTCAAAAACTCTGCAACTGGAGCCCGAAGCTATCATCATCCCCTCAATTCTGGGACAAGTGCGTGGGCCAATCGCTTTCTCGGCCTCCAGCGGCGTCGGCACTGCCTCCGGGTCCCTGTGGGCTCTGGGTCCCCAAGACGTCGCAGAGACAGCCTTCGGTAATATCCGAGATGGCCAGGATTAACCCCGACAGCCGCCAGACAGGGCCCCCGACAGATCTCAAGCGGTTCCAATAGGCGTCCAAAAGGCCCCTGGACGCCCCAAGAGGCCTTGCAGGAATTGTCCAGAAGACCACGGCAACTGCAAAGCTTTCCAACACCCAAAGGAAGATGTATGTCTTTTGCTTCGCAGGCTTGTCGACGCGAGACAGCTCCAAGACGGCTTCGGGGGAGACTCTTGGGCTCCTTGCGGGCCACCTGGAGCCCTCTGGGGACCCCCATCCAGCCTCCTGGGTTGTTTTCGGGGCCTCCTTGGGCCGTCTCGGTCCGTCTTCGGGTCGTCTTTGGGCCCTCTGGGCGGTCTTTGACTGCTTGAAAAGAGCCCAAGGGCGGCCCCAGAGGGCTCCCAGACTATTAAAGAAGGCTTCGGAGAGCTTCCAGACGGCCCGACACGCCCTCCAGAGAGCGCCACGACGGCCCAACAGACCCCCGAGACGGCCCAGGACGGCCCCAAGAGAGCCCAACGAGGCCCCCAATAGTTTCGGCCATAGGGCCCCCCAGCACGGCCTCCATATCTGGCAGCACACACGCCAGCAGCGGCAGCAACTAGTAGCTAGCAGCAGAAAATAAGCAGCCACTGCATTGCCCGCTACCGGCTGGCGGCCATCCCCGCTGCCGTGGCGTGCGGCAGAGGGTCAGTTGCGACCGCCAGGCTTGCCAGCATGCTGGCAGTGACGTCGGGAAGACAACTGTCTGGCTACCAGCTATGCGCGCAAAACAGCAGGCAAGCGATCTCAGATTCTGCACGCGGGCAAGCTATCGTGGACGTAAGTCCACGGGTCAGCTCTAATCTATACTCTAACGCCCGGGGAGCCGCGTGCCAGAATGGCGGGGGACCCAGTGTGGCAAAACCGCCCTCGGGCGGGCCCAGACGGACCCCGGACGGCCCAAGAGGCCCCATGACAGCCCAAGAGGAGCCCAAGAGGGCTCCAAAAGCGGCTCAAGGCGGCCCAAGACGGCCCTAAGGCAGCACAAGAGGCGCCCAAGTGGCCCCAAGACGTTCCCAGAGGCTCCCAAGACGGCCCTGGAGGACCTCCCAGCAGAGCCTCAAGAGGCCATTATCCTGCTTTTCGTTTCCGACGCGTCCACGACGGCCATAAAGGCCCCCAAGATCGCCCTAAGATGCTCCCATGAGGGCCCCAAGACCGCCCACGACGACCCCAGGACGGCTCCTGAGGTGCCCCTGGCGACCCACGGGGTACCCAAGACAGCTTCAAGAGCGGCCCAGGACGGCCCAAGACGAACCCCCGACGGTGCCCAGACTGCCCCAGAGACGCCCAAGGCGGACCCAGGCAACCCCCAGATGGCCCCGACAATGCCTCAAGAGCGGCTCAGGACGGCCGAAGACAACAGCCGGACGGTGCCCAGATTGCTCCAGCGACGCCCAAGGCGGACCCAGGCAACCCCCAGACGGCCCCGACAACGCCTCAGATGGCCTGCAGGCGGCCCATGAGGCTTCCAAAACGCTTCAAGTGCTCCACGACGAGCCCCAAGAGAGCCCGAACACCGAAAAATCGTCCCATTCCCTCGAAAAATCGTCCCATTCCCTCCGGAAATCGTACATTTTGGCAGTTCCTGGGCTTGCCCTCTTCATAGCGTCCACGACGGCCATACAGAGGCCCAAGATGGCCCTAGGACGGCTCCTGAGCCGCCCCTGGCGGCCCACGGGGCACCCAAGACAGCTTCAAGAGCGGCCCAGGACGGCCCCAGACGGTGCCCAGACTGCTCCAGAGACGTCCAAGACGGCCCCAGGCAACCCTCAGACGGCCCCGGACCGCCTCCACACGGCCCAAGGGGCACCCGAGACAGCCCAAACCCAGGAGGCGCCCAGGAGGCCGAAAAGAAGCGCTGAGAGGCTCCAAACGACCCCCAGGGGCCCTAAGATCACGGCCCAAGAAGCACCGAAGACAGCACCAGCAGCAGCCAAAGACGGCCTAAGACTGCCACAGACGGTCCCAAAACGGCTCCCAGCGCACCATGGGCCTTTGATGCTTGTTTGGCGCTCCCTGCTGGATTTGGCCCTTTTTGTCGGTCTGGAGCCCTCTCCGCGGCCTCTTGGGGCCATGCCGTGTTTCGCTCTTCTAGCGGCCCAGAATCGACTCGGCCGACCCCGGAAGCGCGCGCGGCCGCCCAGAGCGCGTCGGGCGGGATTCTGGGTCGGCGGCGCGGTGGCCCGGAATCGGTCCCGCCGATTTTGGGCGGGCGGCCATTATGGAGCTATGTTGGAGGCGTGTTGGTGATCTTGGGGCCCCTCAGAGGGCCCCCAGACGGCCCCAGAACGCCCCGAGAAGGTCGGACCCAACGCAACGACAAAGCCCGACCCGATCCCAAGGGAGCCCTTGAGCGCCCCAGGTGGGGCGTCCAGACGCTCCTCCGTCTCTTCGCTCAGCGATGTGTGGCAGGCGAACATGACGCCGTTCATCCTGATCGCCTTGCAGCGGCACCCCTTCACCCGGCAAGTGGACGTAGTCCACGGGTCAGCCCTAGTCTCTATTACAATGCAGGAGACCGCGCGTGCGGGAAGGGTCTTGGCTGGATTGGCGCAGTCGGCGCCCTGGCGGCCCCACGACGGCTCTGAGACGCTCCCGAGGCCACCTCGACGGCCCAGAGACGGCTCGGAGGCGCTCCCGAGGCCACCCCGGTAGCCCCAGAGGCCTCCAGGGCAGGCCAGGACGCTCTCAAGACACCTCTGGAGGACCTCCGGGAGAGGTCCCAGAGGCCAAATACGGCCCATTCATTGGGGAAAGCGTGTATTTTTAACATTCTGCTGCTTTTCGTTGCGACTGCGTCCAAGACACTCCTGCGGGCTCCCACGATCTGTCCAAGATGCCTCCGTGAGGGCGCCAAGACGGCCCAAGACGACCCCCCGGACGGCCCAACAGGCGCCCAAGACGGCCCATGAACGGCCCGAAGACGGCTCGGAGGCGCTCCCGAGGCCACGCCGGGAGCCCCAGAGACCTCCAGGGCAGGCCAGGACGCTCTCAAGACACCTCTGGAGGACCTCCGGGAGAGGTTTCAGAGGCCAACTACGGCCCATTCCCTTGGGAAAACGCGTATTCTTGACATTCTCGTGCTCCGCGTTGCGACTGCGTCCAAGACACTCCTGCGGGCTCCCAGGATCAGTCCAAGATGCATCCGTGAGGGCCCCAAGACGGCCCACGACGACCCGCGGACGGCCCACCAGGCGCCCAAGACGGCCCATGAGGCATCCAAGATAGGCCCAAGAACCACCCAAGACCGCCCAAGATGGCCCCAAGACGGCTCAAGACGGCCCAAGACAGCCCCACAGGGCCTCACGGACTTTAAACGGAGAGGGTTAAAGGCGAGATGTAAATCGAGCATGCACCGCTGCCGTGCCTGGCTCAAGCCGGGCCCGGCCGAACATGTGATTGTGCCTCACCGAGGCGCACTACTCGCATCTGAGATCGGAAAAGACCTTTCTATTGAAGATGCCCCTTCTATCCTTTACTCCAGATCCCATGCTTCATCTTGCTCTCTTGCTCATGCGGTATGAGCCAAAGCCTGGGATATGGGAGCGCCTAAGGCGGAACATATATCTTGGCTTACCAGTGCGTTTTCGACTTGGTAGCGGAGCTGGCTACACTCTCGTGTGGCTGGCTCTCGCTCTAATACCCATCATCCACGGCACAACTTGGTGGACTACTACTACGGTGGAATACCATGTTGCGCCGGCTCTGCGAGGAGCGGAGCCAGTCCGCGATCGGGCTAGCGGGGCGACCCGCGAGCTCGAGACGCTCTCTCCTACCTCACTGCGCTACTTCACTCCCGACTTCCACCAGATGCCAAACGGCAACTCGATCGAGAACGTGGTCACTCTGCGGGGCTACCCGCAGCGGGGCCACCTGCATCCCGTGCCGGTCAGGCGCCTTACGGCTACTACGCCCGAGCCTGACAAACCACAGCCTAAACCAATCACCGAAGCCGAGATGCACATGCACTGGATCAAGATAACTATCTTCGGCATTCTATGGGTGATAATGGGATGTGCTGTGGGCTACATGCGGCAGGGGATGGACGACACGCGTACTACCGGCCCTTCTTGGGACCCAGCCGGTACTACGCCCTTTCGCGAGTACGTTCGCGAAGTACATGCATGGATAAACGTGACGAGCGGCAATATGACGCCACCTCAGCAAGCTGCAGCACTACAACGTGGTCTTCAAGGCCTTGCTCGTCGTATCGCCATGCAGGTCCCCTCCCAGATCATCAATTATGGTGTAAATGTCAACGGACAGCCAACGGATGCAGTTACTTATATACTTTATCTATTGAGTACCAAATTTGAAAATCTGGAAGATGAGCGCCAGCTCAACTCTGGCACTGCCCTTATCGACTTTCGCGTCGAAAGGGGCGAGCGAATCGACTCAGTGTTAGCTCGATTCGAGATGGCCCGTGACGAGGCTAACTCTGTTGGATTTGTCATCCCCAACTTTCAGATCCTAACGCTGATCCTTTTCAGAGCGTTAGGCGTTGGCGCGTCACGAGCCCAACACCTGCTGGAGCCCTTCAATCATCAGATGCCCAGAACGCAAGCAGACTATGATAGGCTGCTGACCAGGATGAGGAACTACGGGCATGTTGCCGAGCGCTCTCCTGGCAACATTGCGGGCATCTTCACAGGGCACCACGCACATGCAGGTGTCTACGCCACGACTGCGGGGTCACCCGCTGGTCCTGGCGAGCCAAGTCCCTGGGCTGATTCAGCCGATATGCCCAACGAGGCCACTGCCCTCTTAGGGCAGACCGGCCAGGCATCGGCAGAGGCAGCGGAGGCGAACGCCTGGTCGAACTACACGCCGGGCGCCGCCTACACTGCAAGCCCGCCCTCGGGCACAACCCTCCGGGGCCAAGCGGAGTCATCCGCTCAAGGGTCTCAGCCACCCTCTCCGTTTGAATCTGGCACTGACACAGATACCTCATCTGACGGTGATCACAATGGCATGGTCTCTGCTGGCAATGACTATCCAGCTGATGACACTCGCCTTTCTGAACAACAAAGAGCGGAAGCCGCTTTTATGGCTCATCGCAAATTAAAACGCCGTTGGAGGCGCATTATGAAGAAACCGGTCAGAAAAGTGAGACGTGCAGTACGCCGATATTTCAAACGCTATGGAAAGGGTCGTGGCAAAGGGGGTCGCAGACGCCGTATGCATGGTAGGGGCATCACTGCTTTCCTCACGTCCTTAACTGATGTAGTTTTTGAAGAAGTTCTTATCGGAGGCAAAGGTCGGGGTCACAGGCGGACCTCTGGTAAGGGAAAAGGGCGGAGGGGTAACCCTAGGGACGCTTCTGGCAACACTATGAAGTGTCATACATGCGGTAGTACAGAGCATTTGCGCGATCATTGCCCGAAGGGGAAAGGAAAGGGATCCGTACATTTGGCTCAAAACTCTTTTATGGATGACATAGACTACATTGACTACGAGTTTTACGTCAATCCAGAAGCGGCTCCCGCCGCGGGCTCCTCCACGTACTACGTGATGGCCCGCTACGCTGATGCGACCGTAGCCCTGGAAGAGTACGCGGTGACCCTCTTCGACGAGTTCCACGGCTGGGACGAAGTCGACGAGGGCGCGTTCAACGCCTGGTTCGGTCTTCCAGCGGGGCCACCCGCCGACGACGAGATCTCCGAAGCTGAGACCGCCCCGGCGACCGAGGAGGAGCTCGCCGCCGCGCTGGCACCGCAGGTGATCGGCATGCCGTTGCTGCCTGATCTTTCGCGAGCCGGCTCGGAAGCGGGAGACGCTGACGACGAAATGCGGGGCCATCCCGCAGCTTATTCTGACTCTGAAGAGGCCGAAGAGGACTATGAGGACAGGCTCCAAGAGCAGGTCGCAGAAGCGATCCAGCTCCTGAGTGCGCCAGCACATCAGCAGATGACCATGAACGACCTGCTGTCGCGCCCAGGGGCCGCAAGGCTGCGTCCATACCTGGATCCTGATATGTCGGCACCGCAGATGCTGACCGCACTCCAGGCCCTAGCGGGGCCACCCGCTGAAGCGGCGCCAGCTGCAGCAGCGGGGCTACCCGCTTGGTCTATGGACGAGTTCATGCAGGGCTGCGACCAGATGGACCTCAACGACCTCACTATGGAGCAGCTGACCGACATCGGGTACTTCCAAAGCCCGCATCAGCACGTATTCATGGTCCAGGACAGCTCAGAGGACTCGGAGGACAGGCGCAATGCAAAGAAGAACAGACGACCATCGCCACCTCGAGATCCAGAGCACCGTCATGAAGATGAAAGGCCCATGGAACGTGGCAGTGCGTCAGCGGGGCCAACCCGCAGGAGGAGCCGTTCAGCTCCACGACGCCCTACACATGATGCATCTGGCTACCCGTACAGCACGGAGCACTCCAGAGGTGTATCCGCTCAGTACGTGCCGGAGTGGTACATCAATTGGTACCCCGGCTACCCGATGGACGTGATCCGCCACTGGTGGTCCAAGGAGCACTGCAAACGGGACGAATCTGGCATCATAATACGCACCAAAGGTGGCAAGACTAAAACGCCAGAGGCTTGGGACCGAAAGGCTAAGAAACAGGAGATCATCAACGATCGCAAGACATACAGGAAACAAGTATGTCAATGCGAGCCTTTCAAAGGTCACATGCGCGGCTGTCCAATGGACCGCCCCTCCAGGAGCCCTCATCACGGTGAGACCCCCTGGAATTGGTCTCATGGAGATGACGCTGGCACCGTCCACGATCCTAACAAGAAGGTCCCTGGAGGAGGAAAGCGCATTACCGAAGCCGATCGCGCCCCTATGACCGAGGAGGTTGCTGACACTGTCAGGGAAAATTGGGAACAGCTTCCTAAAGACCATCGCCTCAAAGAATGGAACCGCCGATTCCATGAAGAGGCGGGGTCACCCGCAGACTCCAGCGGAGGTGCGGGGCCACCCGCGGGCGCGGCGCCAGCCGCTGGGTCCGCGGACGAAGAGTGGATGGCTGTTGCATCTGCTGCCGGATCCGCCGCCGGTACTGAACAGACCGAACTGAACGAAGAATGGGCGGCGGAAGACGGCTCAGAGAATCCATTCCCTGATGGATGCGCCTGCTGGTACTACAGCTCCTCGGCACAGAAGTGGTTTTGCACGAGGGTACTTTACCGCCACGAAAATGGCAAGTACAAGCTGGCCATAAAAGGTAGTGCCAACATCGACCAGATGAGGCAGGTCATCCATGATCATGGCCAGCCAGAAGGCCCTCCTAAAGACCCTCCTGGTCCACCACCAGAGGACGACGAAGACATCGAACCACCTCCAGGACCTGTGGTCGACTCCTCGCCTCCACCTTCTCCTGAGAAGAGGTCTCCTTCCAAGAGCCCCGAAGGTTCACAGGGGCGTGCGAAGGCCAGAGGGATCGCCAAGAAGGACGACCCTGAGCCGGGAGAGCCTACCGGCCCGTCCGTGACGGAGAGGAGGAAGGCTTTTGCTGGACCATCAGCCCCGATGCCACCGGCTGCCCAAGGCGACGTCAAGGACGAAGATCGCGACCAGCCTAAGGCAGCCTTCCGAGGTGGCTGGACTCCAACTCTGCATCAGCCGCGCCTTGCACCACGACCAGGCTCGGCACGAATGAAAGCACAACCGAAGCCCGAGGCTGGGTTGAGGTCGGTGCGGGCAGAGGCAGCCGCCAAAGGTAAGGAGGACAAGGGCTCTGCGGGGCCACCCGCTGAAGCGGCGCCAGCTGCAGCAGCGGGGACACCCGCAGAAGGCACTCCCTCAGAAGAAGAACGCCGCAAAGCCCTCAAAGAAATTGACAACCGACAGAAACTAGCCGACGATGCGCTGGCTGACCAAGGTCACCCGCACCCTGGTGCGGGGTCATCCGCTGGAGCTGCCTCGGCAGCCGCAGCGGCGCCAGCTGCAGCAGCGGGGCCACCCGCACGTCGGCAACCAGCGTCGTCTGTTCTCAAGAACATCCCTCTGGGAGCCATTGAATATTGGCAAGGCATTGAAGGCAAAGGCCCGAAACGCACCATAAACCCACGAGTCACTCGAGATGATACAGATCGATACGCGGTCATCGATTGCCCCGATCGTCGTAACTTCGAGTGCCGTAACGAATGGGAACGTGAACAACAAGTCGTGGGCAATATGTTGCGGGACAGGCCGCCATTGCGCGTCGCGCAGCACAAGGCAGAGCTCATGAATGTCATGAAGAGGTTCAACACAGATCCGACTCTGCCGCGCGATTGGCAAATGGCCAAGGTGTCAATATGGTTCTCTACAGCCCTACGCCATGGTCCGTATTGGAAAGATGGATTCAGCCGATACTTCGAAAAGATTGACACTTTCGATCCATACGATGGCTGGGTTGTTGTTGACGACTTGCTGGCAAATTGGACTGGTGACAATCAGTGGAAAGGCTACCAGGACATGCACGATGTGCTTATCAAGGGCAACCCTCACAGCTCATACGTGTATTGGGTGTTGCTGAACTGCTGCGAGATGATCGACAACCATGGCATGCAGAAGGGCAGGCTCCAGATGAAATGCGTCGAGGATAGCATGACGCTACCTCCCAGATTCCGACCAAAGGCACACAGGCCACAATATTTCATCAGAGCCACGAACGGCCATAGCAGCCCAGGCATCCACTGCCCAGAGTCGCTCTATAAGCCCATCACGACATGGATGAAGGAACCAGATGACCCAGTATACTTTATCCACGGGACACAGTGGGAGCATGTTAAGGGCATCCTTGAGAATGGCCTTTCATGCCTCACACAGGACAACCCTAAGGGGCAGGGGGGGCGCCAGTTCGTTCACGGCTGCCCCTACCTCCCGGGTGACCCGAGGATTCAGTCGGGCATCCGTCCTGACTCTGAGGTGCTCATCTTCTGCAGCATCAGCAAGATGTTGTCCAGCGGCTTCTCTTTATGGAGGTCAGCGAATGACATCGTCATGACACGGGGCCACAATGGCCGCATACCGCCCGATCATATCTTTCAGATTGTGAGCATTGCAAAATATCGGGTCGGTGAAGCCTGGTGCAATCCGCTGGCTTACGACAAATCGCGGAAGCGGGGCCAACCCGCGGACAGGATTTGCTCCGAGGACTACTTGCCACTTAAAATGTGCAACAGAGTTCTGGGTGTGATGGACGAGCACGCCATGTACCTAAAGGGCTGGACTAAGACGGGCGGTCGCCCATTCAACCTGACCATGACCGAGCAAGACGTTGCTCCACGACCGTACCTCACACAGACAGTCCTCATGATAAACGCCCAGGAAGACGAGGTCATGCCTGAGGCGGGGCCACCCGCAGGAGCGGGGACACCCGCGGCAGACACCTCGGATGGTTCATGGCAGCAAGTGGTCACGCCAGTAGCCGCAGTAGCATCTCCTTGGAGGCCGGACCAGCAGACATGGGTCCAGGCCCTCAACAGCTACCTGTCACCAGCCGACGTTTCTGGACTGACCGATCAGCTATACCGTGCTGACCCGTGGGCAGTGCAGGCAGGTATCCAAGACGCACAGCAGAGGAACCTGCGCACTCCTGCGGGGCCACCAGGCGCCCTAGGACCACAGCCACAACGCCCTCCGCAGCAGGCTGGAGGTGCGAGGTTTGTCCCTATGGGCGGCTCCGATGGTGGCTCGCCGTTCCGGACTCCGCCGTCTGAAACGAGCGAGAACAGCTTGTGGCAAAGACTCCAGGCGATTCGCGGAAATCCAGCACTCGCGGCAGCACTCCAAGCAACCACTCCCTTTGGCACTCCGAGGGGTAGTGAAGAGGGAGCGGCTGCGGGGTCACCCGCTGGGCGAACGCCTGCGGAGCCACCCGCTCAAGCGGGGTCACCCGCTGACGGACAGCAAGGTTCAGACTACGAACGTCGGGCAGCTAACTTAAGAGCACAGGCTACTTTGCTGCTGCAACAACAAGCTGAAAGAGTGCCCAGCCTGTTGCGGAACCGCAACATAGACGTCACAAGCCATGGCGACTTCCGACCTCTCTGGAGTTGGACTTCTGAAGATGCTCCAAACGCTGATCCCACGAATCCATATCGACAGGTGTTTCCAGGAATAGAATCACACCCGATATACGGATGGGACAATCACGGTCCAGCAGAGGCGCCGGCCATGGACGCGCCGATGTACCCTGAGTACTACGCGCAGATAAATGACACTCCTATGATTGCGGGGCCACCTGCGAACGAATACACTCGGAACTTAGCTAATGAGATGTTTCGTTTGCAGTTTACACGAGCGGTCGATGCGCAGTCTATGCCACACTACGCCTACATGCCCACGCCGACGGACCCCGAGACCATAGTCCAGCCAGCTGGTCTCGCGGTGCCAGCCGCTATGGGCAGCATGCCAGACTACATCCGCGACGTGCACAACACGCAGCAAGCGATACTGGCATCCAGGCAGCAGGCTCGTGACAACACTAGGCTGCGCCAACAACGCGCGATCCAGAGAAGGATTGAGCGCGAGGCCCAAGCGGGGCCACCCGCGGAAGCGGGGCCACCTGCTGAACGGCCAGAAAGGCGGCCGCCACCGACGCCATATCGGGAGGGCGAAACCACGTTCGAGCGCCAAGCTCGGACTCGCCCTGACTTGCCTGCTCCAGTCATCTCAGACTACAACTTCACTCAGTGCCCAATCTGCATGGACAACTACGAGATGGGCACTACAGTGTGGAGACTGGCGTGCGGGCACTTCTTCCACGACATATGCTGGGACCGTGTTGCACAGCAGCATGTCCGCAATCAGCGGCCAGGTGCGCCGAATGAGGCCCCCTGTGCCGTATGCCGTGGACCGGGCATAGTGATAGCACACTTCCCGTATGCTGGACAGCGCGATGCGGAGTCGGACCAAGCGCGCCAGCAGGAGAGGTACGTTGCAGATGCCCGCGAGATGCGTCGGTTACGCGAAGCAGTGGAGGCACTGGAGGCTCGAGCCGCACGATCGGCGGAGCCATCCGCACGTGCCCCAGCTGCACAGGCATACCCCTGGCCAGCGCCAGAACAAGGCATTCAGATGCCGGTCTTGCCCACGCTCCGAGCGCAAGAGCCCCCAGCTGCGGGGCCACCCGCTGAAGCGGCTCCCGCCGCTCAAGCGGGGCCACCCGCTAACGGACCTCCAAACCCAGGTTTCTTGAGGAACATGGAGGCTAACATCAGGCGGAGTGGCAGGAGCGGAGGCGGGATTCGGAGGCCAACTGGATCGACCAGGACCTCTCGAGTGGCAAGCCCGGTCAGCGCCAGAAGCCGGGCAAGCGCTGAGAGCGCAGAGGCAGCCCAGTTCCATTCCACATTCATGATCGACACAGAGGGGCTGACCTACGTGCGTGACGATACTGACACGCTGCCACCAAGAGGCGAATGGATGTCCACGCTATCTGCAAACTATTGGGTCCTCCAGCAGGAACCGATTACTGTGGAGGAGCGCCGCCAGTACGAGCAGATGTGGTGCACCGAGCTGACCATGACTCAATGGGTTCTTGAACAGCGCCTGTTGAGGGGTACACTCGGATCGCAGATCACGTACCACACCAACGACCACACTGGCGTACAGGTCGCTCTTGCAGCGCGCAATGGGACATTCTTTCCTGATGAAGATGGTATGCCCTGTATCTCGTTCATGCTGGACATTGGTTCTAATGTGAACATCATTGGATCCAACACGGCGCGGACCTTCCAGGAGATAATGGCCAGGTTCAACTACCGACCTGCCATCTGCACCCTGAGCAAGACCCTCTACATCAATGGTGTTGGGGAGGGCGCTGCGATATGTCGGAAGATGGGCAACTTCAAGATCGGGGTACAGTACGCCAACGAGGCGAGCCCCCGCATTGAGGAGTATGCCTCCAACATCGCAGAAGGCTCGGGCGCCAATCTCCCGGCTATCTGGGGCCTAGGGGCCATGGAGGCACGTGATACGATCATCGTGTTGAAGCCGGGCTACCAGAAGGTCATCTTCCCCAGCGGCGACTACACCCTGAAGCTGGGAAGAGGCGCCAAGGTCCTGAAGGCGAAGAAGACTCCCTCGGGACATCTCGCGATTCCCTGCGGGCTGTACGATGGGGCCAAGAGCCACACGGTCACGAACACCTTCACGATCCGCAGCAGTCGAGATGGCTACACCGAGACGGAGAACGAAGAGGACCCCGCCAGCGCGGGTCCACCCGCTGCGGCGGGGCCACCCGCTGACGCGTCAGCGGGGCCACCCGCGACGGGACAGTTCGCCAATCCGAATAGGCACGAGGACTTCGGTCGCACATCTACCAACAGCTGGACATCGACCTTCACGACCGATACGTACATCGTCGAGCCGTATATCGACAAGCAGCTCCTGGAGGACACGACCCGTTTGATCGTGAACAGGACGCTGAACAGCTGGTGGGAGGGCCGACAGTGTCCCGAAGGGACTTGGCACCCACCTCCTGAGAACGCGGCGATGATACGGCCACACATGAAGGCCGCCCTGAAGTCCAAGATCTTCTGGGCAGTCCAGGAGGCGGTGAGCAAATGGACGCCTGAGGAGTTTACCCCTCTGCATCCAGCGGGGCCACCCGCGTCACCGCCACCACCACCAAGCTACACGGGCGGAGGTTCGTCGGACTCTGCGGGGCCAACCCGCCTGCTGTCGTCTGAGGACGTCCGCGGGATGACGAACCGCGAGCTGATGGACACTCTCGAAGCCATCACCCAGCGAGGTGAGAGAGCGGAGATCGTGGGTCACGCTACGGATCGGACGGAATACTTTGACATCTCTGAGAACAACCCGCCGAGTCTGTCTGCGAGCGTGGCCACACCAGCGACTCCTGCGGAGCCATCCGCGAACAGCACGCCTCCGAGTCAAGCGGCAACTTGGTCTCACGACAGCCGCTGACGGGGGCAGGCGGGCGCGCCGGCGGCGCTCGCTTGCGAAGAGAAGCCGAATACCGGCCTCCTCGCTACATACGTTGGCCGCGCTGAGGCCCGAGAGGAAAAATATCATTCAAAATGTTTGTCATCGAAGATATTCGCACAGCTTGCGCTGAACTCCGAACCCGTGGCTATATATGTGACCGGATTACCCATAATGAGGTAATGACTTCAGTTGGAACACAGTATTTGGGAAACTTGTTGGCAGGAGACTATAATATGTTGTGGGTGGCCACACCCTCTGATTGGTACGTTCGTACTCCAGGAAAGAGGGCGGGACCCCACTATCAACGTATACAAAATCTCTTGATCAAAGCGCGTGCTCTGAGAATGCAGATTGTCATCCTGGGGCCACCCGGGTATTTCTGGAAACAGGGTCCGATCAAAGATGTTATCGAAGATTTGAAGCTGAGCATCACACGAATGAGACTTTGTCATTTCGGTATCAAGTTTGATCGCTCCAGTAAATATCCCAGTGGTTCTTATATACAAGTTGCTACATCTTGTCCTCATATACCGCTAAACTTATGGAGATGTACTTGTGGCTCACACAAAGAACATGATTTGGATTGGCATGGCCAAGATCAGCAACGTGCCGAGTTCCGGCATAAAACCTTGGCTATCATCACTGCACGCTTCCTTGATCAACTCAATAAAGCCAACATGATTAGGAATGAGCGGAGTGCGGTACACCTCAGTGTGTGTACGCGCGTTGACAAAAAGGTAAGACACTACGTTCAATGTCCACAAAAGGGCCCTCAATGGGACCATGTTGTTCGTAGAGTCACGACCGACCTGGACACGAATAAGATCGTTCAAGATATCAAAATCCAGGATCAGCCGACTGGGTACAATTATGTAGCTCCATTACCTGATGGGGTTACAAACATCAGTACTCGGTTGTACTGGGAGCCTCCGGCTCCAGTCCTTCACGGCGACGGTGAGTCGCGAAGGCCACGCCCAAAGCGTGTGACGATCGTCGATGACGATCGGTCTCCTCCCCCTTCGATTGAGCGTTGCCAAACGCGACCCACCAACTTTTCTGAAATTCCGCCATTTCCTGATCTAACAGCGGATCCTTCCGCAGCGGATCTCTCCGCGGAAACCGCGCTGCCCACTGATGCCAGGATAAAACAGAAAGAAAAGCAGAAAGCTGACAAAGAGGCTGGCATCAAACCGAAGAAAATCCCGAAGAAAGTGGAAGACGGTAACGACGATTGTGGAGAGGACCTCAAAGGGCTTGACTGCTCCACATATTTCAACGACGTTCCTCTTGATGACTCGGACTCGGACAGCGAATCAGAGGACATCTTCATGATGCTACCGGCGGGGCAACCCGCTGACTCACATGCTGATGTCTTCTCGGTGGTCCAGTCACTATGCTACGGCAGAAACAATCAAGTGGACATGCTTGAATTATGTGGGGGCAAGGGTGGTATATCCATATTAGCCTTCAAGAGGGGACTCTCGTCGGGCGGGAACCTTGATAAGATATCTATGGTTGACCTTGGAAACTCGGAAGTACAAAGAGCAGTCCTTCACTACCTCAAGACTTGCTTTGTCAAGATCACGATTTTGCAGCCAAACTGCAGAACTACTGGACTTCCTTCATACTTCAATGCACAGGTCAATCATGATACGTGGCTTAAACACCACAAAGAGGACCTGCCTCACATCACGTTCTGCGGAACAGTCGCTCTATTACAAGACGACCTAAGACGTTTCTTTCTCAGGGAACAACCAATGGGCACGTGGGTAGATGAGATCCAACCATGGAAGGAACTGGCACAACGCAAGGTCACTTGCCAAACGATTATTGATCAATGCACGACTGGTCTCAAAGATTCGTTTGGACAATACATTCGCAAGCCAACACAAATGATGGCAAACAAAGAAGAGTTGTTGGCACCTTTCAGAGGCAAGCGTTGTCCAGGTAATCATGTGCACGCCAATGCTTGCAACAAAGAATTCTAGACGCTTCGCGTATCCCCACCAGCCCGTCCAGATATGAGCCCCAGGGGAGTGGAGGTGATGAGGGAAGCGGGGGAGCATGCAGAAGAACAAAGAGCGGGTTGAGCCGCCATACGCCCCAAGAGGGGGAGGATGTAGGAGGAGTCGTCGTCGTCGGAGTAGGAGGAGGAAGACGAGGAGCAGGAGGAGGAGCAGGAGGAGGAGGGGGAGGAGGAGGAGGAGGAGGAGGAGGAGGAAGATGAGGAGGAGGAGATGGAGGAGGGCGAGGACGAGGAGGACGAGAAGGAGGAGGAGGAGGAGGAGAAGGAGGAGGCGGAGGAGGGGGAGGGGGAGGAGGGAGGAGGGAGAAAAAGAGGAGGAGGAGGAGGACAATGGCGAGCTTGGGGGCCTCTTGGGCCGTCTTTGGAGCCTCTTGGCGGTCCCGGGGGCCTCTTGCGCATCTCGGGGAGCCTCTTGTGGCCTCTTGGGGGTCTCTTGGGGGCCTCTTGGAGGCCTCTTGGGCGCCTCTTGGGGCCTCTTGGGGCTCTCTTGGGGCGCTCTTGGGGCGCTCTTGCGAGCTTTCGAGGCGCTCTTGGGGCCATCTTGGAGGAGATCTATCAAAGAAGGGGGGGTCCTCAGTTAGCGCTGCCCCTCTAGAGTGCCTCGAATCGCTTCTTGGGCCCTTCTTGAGGCCAAAATCTTTCCAAAACCTAAGTAAAATCAATGTTTTGTGTTTTCTCGCCTTTTCGCTCTTGGAGCCGTCTTGGGCCGTCTTGGGAGCCTCTTGGGCCTCTTGGAGGTCTCTTGGGAGCCTTTTGGAGGCCTCTTGGGCGCCTCTTGGGGCCTCTTGGGGCGCTCTTGGGGCGCTCTTGGGGCGCTCTTGGGAGCCTTCGGGGCGCTCTTGGGGCCATCTTGGAGGAGATCGATCAAAGAAGAGGGGGTCCCCAATTAGCGTTGCCCCTCTAGAGTGCCTCGAGTCGCCTCTTGGGCCCCCCAAGAGGCCAAAATCCTTCCAAAACCTAAGTAAAATCATTGTTTGTTGCTTTCTCGCCTTTTCGCTCTTGGAGCCGTCTTGGGCCATCTTGAACTCTCTTGGGGCCTCTTGGGGGTCTCTTGGCAGCCTCTTAGAGGCTTCTTGGGGGCCTCTTGGGGTCTCTCGGGGCCCTCTTGGGGCGCTCTTGGGGCGCTCTTGGGAGCCTTCGGGGCGCTCTTGGGGCCATCTTGGAGGAGATCTATCAAAGAAGGGGGGAGCTCCAATTAGGGTTGCCCCTCTAGAGTGCCTCGAAGCGCCTCTTGGGCCCCCCCAAGAGGCCAAAATCCTTCCAAAACCTAGGTAGAATCAATGTTTTGTGCTTTCTCGCTTTTTCGCTCTTGGAGCCGTCTTGAGCCATCTTGGGCGCCCTGACACCTCGCGAGACGCCTCGTCCAGGTCAGTGGGGAGGGGTAAGGGGAGGGGTAAACCCCTCCCCGAAGGGAAAGAAGGGGGGTTGGCAGAGGAAACGCTCTAGACCACCTACGCCCTACAGGGCCGGTGGGACTAGCAAGGGCGGCACAGTATACCTACAGAATGCAGTCACTGATCGTTGATGCGGTGCAAATCGCCAAAGATCTGTTTGCTTACGGTCGCGATCCATTCGCGAATCGCGAACGCAGTTACGCGTTCGTAACAAACAGTGCTGGCTACGACTTGGACGACCCAACAATCCAGAGACATTCAAACGGAGAAATCCTGCGACCACCATCTGGCGGTCTCGGGTGCCCTGGCTGCGCAGACAACAACTACAAACAATCACCAAGGCACAGCAGGAATCCGAAGATGTGTCGATGGTATGATGTTGAACCATACTATTGGGACTGTCCAAGCTGTAAGAAGGAATATCAGAAGAGCAATCCTCACCATACCAAGATATCTGGCCAATGCAGATTCGCCGAAAAATGGAAGCTGCCAGATAACTTTGGTCAGCCGCGCCCAGCGGGGCAAGCCGCTCCTGCGGCGCCAGCCGCGGAAGCGGCTCCAGCCGCAAACGCGGCGCCGGCCGCGAAAGCGCGCATACGCGCGCCTAGGCCGCCACGGCCTGGTGAGGGCGATCCAACCGCAGGCGCCAGCAGCCATGACATCACCAAGGCCAAGGGGGCTTATGGTGACACCACTGGCGCTGGCAGCTCTGACGATCACCGCAGACTGCCGCAAGTGGCAGCGAGGCGCGGACGCATGGAGGGAGGTGATCCTCCACCGCCGCCGCAGCCTCATGCAGAGCCGAGGCCAAGGCCAAGGCTTCCTGATTGGACTCGCTTCGACGTTCAGCTCAGCCTTCAAAACCTGCGCAGCTTTGACCCAGCTGTAGTGCAGCGAGAACTCCGCAAGCTTCACTTGAGATGGTTTCATGCCAAGGAACCAAAGATGCGGATGATTCTAGCTAAGGTTGGTCTGGGTGAAACCCGTTTGAGTCTGATCAAAGGCATTTGCGACTCGTGTAGAGAATGTCGTGCCTGGGAGAAACCAGGCAACACGGCGATGCCTTCTGCGTCACTGCCAGGACGTTTCAACGAGGAAGTCGAATGTGATCTTTTCTTTTACAAACAGGAACACATTGTCTTTCACATCATCGACCGTTGTATTCGCTGGGCAGCTGGCACAGAGATTCCTGATAAGACTATGCACGCTGCTCTCGATGCCTATCACACAACTTGGATGCAACATGGCCCTGCTAAGATCCTATACTCCGATGGGGAAGGAGTGCTGAATAACGATACAGCAAAGGCCATCCTTAAATCCAAGGGAACAGAGCTTCGTATCCGAGCGCGTGGCCAGCACGCCACGACTATCGAAGCTAGGAACGGCATCCTGCGACACCTCATACACGTAATGGGAGAAGAACTGAATAGATTGAACATCCCTCTGAATTTCACTCGTCTCTTACATGAAGCCTTGTTTGCCAGCGACGCATTTACCTTCTACAACGAAGTGTCTCCGTATAATGCGCTGTATGGCAGACAACCAGCTATGCTTCCCGATTTCCCTGTCCTGGATCATGATCAGTCCGCTGAATCATCAGATCACTCAAAGGAAGAGACAATCAGGAGGGTTAGTCTGGAGGCAATCACGCAGGCCACTGCGGTTGCCAAGACGAACAGGGCTCTTCGTACGAAGACTACTGCTACGGGTGAATTTCACTACAAAGAGGGAGATCTCGTGGACTATCATCGCCCGACCACCACGAAAGACGACTGGGGTGGATGGAGTGGTCCATACCCGGTCATCCGCAACGAACCTGACCGAGGCCAGGTCATCGTGAAGGTCGGCAGTCGCGAGGTGCGAGTACAGTATCCTGACACACGACATACGCTGTACATCGAAGCACTGATGGTCCGCGAGATAGGATCGGACAATACGGCCCTTCGGACAGTATTGGCCTTTATTGCCGGTCTGCCAGCGGGGAAACCCGCTATGACTTTCGGATACCTACCAGCGAAACAGGGCCGACTGCAGATGACTGCTGCGAGCCGGCTTTCGCCTAAGGTGCACTTGGCTCTTCAATATCTCATTCGCAACTATTTTCGCATTGAAAACGTGGTTGCTGTACGACTTGCTAAGAGCCTGACTAAGTTGCCTGCTGCACCATATGCAGACAGCTGTACACTAGTGCACTATGATAACGATGTGACCCCTGGCTTTCATTATTATGAAGCTGATGGCACTGCCTTGAACATCTACGACATCACAGGGTCTACACATTCACGCATCATCCAGTGTCTTAAATCCAAGAAGCCGCTTGCTGGATTCGACCGAGACCTCACTAAGTTTGAGGAACTCGCTGATGGTTCACCACCAAGCGAGCCACCTCCAGCAGCTGCTCCTGAGCAGCCTCCTGCGGCGAATGATGGTCGGCTCCCGACCATCATAGAGGAAACAGAAGAGGATCTGGATGTCTTTGTCTTGGAGTCATGGTATGCTGAATTGATGGATGACAGAACACCCCTTGAAGCTGACACAGAAGAAGTCATGCACACAGTTCCGACATACATGACAGACTCACAGTGCGTGTTGGTCTCTACGACCTGCGAAGATGTGCAAGGCCACTTGCCGGTGCGGGGTCACCCGCCAGGATACGACATGGACACCTCTTACTACGTCCCTCTGTGCTCCACTGATCCGGACAGCCACTATGATCTGGACTCCGACGAGCACGGGAAGTACATCGAGCTTTGCTTCACAGCAGACATGTCCAAAGTCGTCCTGTCCGAGCAGCAACACCGATTGTTGGATGACAGCAGCGTCACAACTATGCGAGTATATGTTAGTGCTGCCTCCAAACGTGCCGTGGTCGTCAAAGAAGACGACCTACTCACGAAGGCCGACATTCAAGCGAATCCGGTCAAAGTTTGCAAAGCCCTTTGCACAGAATTGAAGACTTGGCTTGACAACAAATGCTTCCAAATGCTTCCAGATGACTGACTTGAGCAAAGCGTCGAACATCATGACTTCACGCTATGTATACAAATGGAAGTTTGTCAAGAACGAGAAGGGCGAAATGGAACGGACGATCAGGTTACGCTTGGTACTTCGTGGCTTCATGGACATTGAAGCCTTCGATGTCGAAACCTTCTCTGGCACGGCAAGGAGGTCAAACCAGAGATTGCTCGCAAGTTCTGCTGCATGCAACAAAGCTTGGATCATCGCTTCCCTGGACATCAACATGGCTTTCTTGAAGGGACTGACCTATGGCGAGCTCGCCGCGGCAACTGGCGAGAAAGAGCGTGTGGTGTGCTTCACACTACCTCCTGGGTCAGCAGCTGTCCTTCGCACATTGCCAGGCTTTGAGTCATATGACGAATCAAAGCATTGTCTTCGGTGCCTCAAGCCGGGGACTGGCACGAAGGATGCTCCCAGGGCATTCTCGCTGAAGCTCAGGTCCATCACCAGGAGCTTTGGACTACAGCCTACTTCATACGATGAAGAGTTCGAGATGAGTTCAAACCTCTTGACAGCCAAACACGTTGATGACATCAATATGACTGGGAAGGAAGATTCCATTGACAAGTACGTCAAATGTGTTGAAGATACGTTTGGAAAGTGCAAACTGAACAAGCACACATACACAAATTGTGCCGTTCGGTACAACAAGACCGATGATGGGAGCGTCACTCTTGATCAGGACGAATACATCAAACAGCTTCGTCCTATCACACATCCAGAGCTCACAGGCGCTGATCCTGAGAGCAAAGCGACAAAGACGATTTCTGATATGTTCGTCAGTCTTCGTGGCGCTCTAGCCTATGCGTTGATCACGCAGGTATGGCTGATGGTCTATGTTGTTTCACTGCAACGTATCCAGGAACCGACAAACATCCAGGTACGACGACTGAACGCGGTTACCAGGAAATTGCAGGCAGGTCCGAAGAAGATCGTGTATCAAGCTATGACTCCAACAGGAGAGGTCGACCTGCATAGCGATTCTGGCTATCGTCGTCTCAACGGAGATGAAGACGACGAAGTCAAAGGCTACGGTATCCGCGGGGCTAACCTGCTGAGGCGTGGCCACACGCAAGCGGGGAAACCCGTCGTGCACCTGGTGGACGCATACTGCAAGTCTCATCGACTGCAGGTGCGTTCGAGCTACTCTGCGGAAACACTGGCAGCAGCCCACAACTTGGAAGACTGCTACCCGACCATTGTAACGCTCCACGAGCTACACTCGGGACCATTGACCCCCACACAGTTAAAGAACATATTGGAAATGGGTGGTCTATGTATCAAAGTCACTCTGACTATTGATGCCGAGTCTGTCTTCAAGTCTTTGTCTAGCAAAGATCTGAAGAAGCCCACAGAATGTACTCTGCTTGGGCACATCAGCTGGATCCGCCAGATGATGGAGCGCGGAATCGTTGAAAGCGTCCAATGGTGTGACACGCGGGATATGACTGCCGATGGTCATACCAAAGGTAGTATTGACCGCGCGTTGCTCCTACAGGTAATGGCCGGTCAGCAATCCTTCAAGCACGAGCTGAAGAAACATACCCCGTATAGGGCGGGCAGGTCGTCTCAGGACGGCCCTGCCTCCCGAGCTAGCGGGGAAACCCGCGCGCAGGTGCGCTTTAGTAGCGAGGAAACTCGCCGGTAGCGAGGCTACTCGCGCGCCCTTGCCTTGTAGGCAGCCGCTGTTGCCTAGCACTGTTTTTCCGCGTAATGTAGAAATTCGGTGCTTGCTCGTCTCCTCCCCCTCCAACTTTAAACGGAGAGGGTTAAAGGCGAGATGTAAATCGAGCATGCACCGCTGCCGTGCCTGGCTCAAGCCGGGCCCGGCCGAACATGTGATTGTGCCTCACCGAGGCGCACTACTCGCATCTGAGATCGGAAAAGACCTTTCTATTGTAGATGCCCCTTCTATCCTTTACTCCAGATCCCATGCTTCATCTTGCTCTCTTGCTCATGCGGTATGAGCCAAAGCCTGGGATATGGGAGCGCCTAAGGCGGAACATATATCTTGGCTTACCAGTGCGTTTTCGACTCACGGCGGCCCAGAGGCATACAAGACAGCCCCCAGAGCCGCCCAAGACGGCCCAAGACGGCCCCAAGACAGCCACAGACGGCCCCACAGGGTCAGAAGACGGCCGACCCCCAGATCGACTCCGACGACCCTTCAAAAATCCACCCAGGGCCCACAGGGTCCGAGAACGGCCTAAGGAGTACTCAGGACGGCCCAGGCGTCCCCCAACAGACTCTCACGAGGCCAGACAGCACAAACAAGAGGAGGCTCCCGAAGGCGCCCACGCGCCCGAGACGGCCCCAGACGACTCCGAGACGGCCCCCAACTGGCACCACAGACACCAGGACCTTCCCGGCTGGCGGGAATCGCGATAATCTGGTGAACGTCTCGCTGTTCGCCACCGCGAGCATCCTGGCCCACCTTACGGCACAAGCTTGCCGTCGAGGACGCTCACGAGGACGCCGGAGACGACGACGCAGATGACCTGCTTCCTCCTATCGGCCCGACTCGTCGATTCTTTCCGGCACAGGTTGCGCCGTGAGTCCGCTCGTCAGAGACCCCGGGGCCGGAAACGGCCTCCGGAGGCCGACAAATTCCACCACGACGGCGGCGACAACCACGACCGCGACGGATGTGACGACGACGACGACGACGAGACCGACGACGGCGGCGACGGCGATGGCGATCTTCAGGACGGCCAGCCCCTTGGCGCGGTTCGCCGCGCGGTCGTCGTGGGCAATGTCGAGCGGGTGGGACCCCGTGGCTAGCCGGCGGTGGGGGGAGAGCTCACGGCTGCCTGGCCGGTCATTCTGGCGCGTCGTCGTTTACGGTTTCCACTGGGCGGCTTCGGTCTCCAGGCCCCTGGCACACATTTCCTGGATACGAAACTTGACGGCATTCATCTGGGGACGTGTCCAGGAACCGCTTCGCGCCGCATGCCGGCCGCCCATGGCCATGCAGACTTTTTCGCGTCTTGAGACAAATTGAGAGCGCAGTCTCCTGGCAGGTTCTGCCTTCACGGGCTCGCAGAAAGCCCTGGGACCGTTAGGAACGAACCGGCTCCGGTTATGCGAACAGCACTCTGGGCATATTGTCGAGGCGTTCCGGCGCCGCGTTTTGGGAGAACCACGACGTTCGAGTCGGGGCCTCCGGAGCGTAGCCCCCCCCCCTCGGCCCCCACTCCGTCTGACCGCACGCACGGACCTAAGGTAAAGTTGCGCCGGGTTGCGTCCGCCTCGCCGCCGACGGACGTTAAATTCGGAGCAAGGCTCCTTCTCTGGACCCCCAGTCAACGGATCCCGAAAAGAAGCGCCAGGAGGGGGTCGCCATCTCACGGCGAAATCGAGGACGACAACCACGGCGACGACGACGACGACGACGACGACGACGACGGCGGCGGCGTCGAAAACCATGCACTTTTTCGCACTGCAGCACAGATGTCATAAAAAAACAACGTGTTTTCGTTAATCGCAGGCTGGGCGAGATTAGCAAAAATCCGAGTGTTTTGGGGTTCCAACGCGAGCCCAGCTCCTCCCTTGAATTCGGAGCAAGGCTCCTTCTCTGGACCATCCAGTCAACGGATCCCGACAAGAAGCGCCAGGTGGGGGTCGCCTTCTCACGGCGAAATCGAGGACGACGACCACGGCGTCGACGACGACGACGACGATGGCGGCGGTGTCGAAAACGATACATGTCGCACTGCAGCACAGATGTCACCCACGTGTTTTCGCTAATCGCGCCCAGGCTGGGCGCGATTAGCAAAAACCCATGTGTTTGGAGTTCCAATGCCAGTCCAGTTCCTCCCCTCGACCCCCTCCTCTCTGTCTTACTCTCGGTCCATATTCACGGACCTACGTTACGTTGGCGCGGATTGCGGCCACCTCGCCGCCGACGATCACAACATATGCAGCAATGCCTGGATCTTCGAGTCAACGAATCCAGGAAGGGATGCCACGAGGGGATCGCTTTCGGACAACGAAGTCGAGGACGACAGCGACGGCGACGACGACGACGACGACGACGACAACGACGACGACGACGACGACGATGACAGCGGCAGTGTCCAAAACAAACGTTTCGAACTGCAGCACAGTAGTGAACAGAAGCGACGTGTTTTTGCTATTCGCGCCCAGCCAAATCGCGATTAGCGAAACCCCGAGTGTTTTGGGGTTCCAGTGCGAGCGTTGTCCCATCATTCGGCCCCCTCCACTCCGTTATACAATCGCCCCAAATTTACGGCCGACGTTACGCTGCAGCGGAATGCGTACGCCTCGCCGCCGCCGCCGAACACAAAGTGTGGAGCACGGCTCCTTCCCTGGATCCTCGAGCCAGCGCATCCCGAAACGGAGCGTCAGGAGGGGGTCGCCTCCTCACGACGAACTCGAGGACGACAACGATGGCGACGACGACGACGATGGCGGCGGCGGCGAAAACAAAACAATTCGCACTGCATACTTTCGGCCCAAAGTGGTGGATCTGCGCGCCACCACTTCGATGCGTAGACAGCTGGCCCGACGCGATGCGACGTCCAGCAGCTGCTAGCCGCGCCGCGCACCAGGCACCCAGACGTCAAGCGGTGCCAGCCCCGCCGCGCACCAGGCAGCCACGGCCCCAAGCCAGCCCCAGGGGCGCCCAAGACGGCCTCAAACGGCCCCAAGACGGCCCAAAGGGCACCCAAGACGGCCCAAGACGGTTCCCAAGGAGAAGGAAGCGCCCGCCATCAGTGGCCGCATAGGGAGCGTTGCCCTCCTCCGTGGGTGCGGGCGCGAGCTAAAGAGCGCCGAATAATGAACAGCAACATGGACGATACTTCCCTTTGCTATTGCCTCCCAGCTCCAGGGCGCCCTTCGCCGCTGCCGCCCAAGTGAGGCGAGATACACCAGAGGCCTCCAGTGAGCGCAGAGGTGCGCGGAGACGGCGCCCAAAAGAACGTGCCTCCCTGCGCGTCCACAGTGAGCCCCCATGCACAGCCCACCGTGCGACATTTCGAGTGCCCTGAGGCAGCATCGATCTCTCCCGTGGGCACGAAGCAGACAGCAGCAGCGGCGGCACACAGCAGCAGCAAGCAGCGGCAGGCAGCGGGTAGAAACACGCACCAAGCGGAACTGGCCATCAGCAGCAACCTGCAGCCACAAGCAGCAAGAATACGCAGCAGCGGCCTCAAGCACTACCAAGAGTACAAACAATGGCAGCAAGCAGCAGCACGCAGTGTCATGCGCGGAATGCGAGATCGGGCCCCACAATCAAATGCCAGTTCGTCCAGATTTCGTGGACGAAGGAGTCCACGGGTCAGTCCTACCGACGTCGCCAGCCTCCTTCCGGTGCCCACAACCTACGACGACCACCACCACCACCACCACCACCGCGACAACTACGACGGGTACGACGGCGGCCTCGCGGCGCCGACGACAACGACGCCGACGATGACGGCGACGACGGCGGCCCCGCGACGGCCAAACTGCTGGAGCGCTGCCAAAGCTCGGTCGCGAAAGCGCGGTCTCGCTGCCGCCGCCGCCGTGCTTATAGATTTTCGGCTAAATCTCCGCCGTTCCTCCGAGAACCATTCCAGAAAGATGTCGTGGACGGAGTCCACGGGTCAGCCCTAGTCTGTACTACAATTCCGGGCGAAGCGCGCGCGAGAAGTACAAGCAGTGGCAGCGCCCCGGGCCGCCCAGAGAGCTCGCAGGCCGCCCGGAGAGCCTCCGGGCGGCTGCCCGACGGGCCTGGGAGGCCCCCGGACCGCTCGCGGACTGATCCAGGAGTCCCAGATCGCCCCAAGACGGCCTCAGGAGGTCCCGAAGACGGCCCAAGACGGTCTAAGAGTGTATCCGAAACGCTTACGACGGTTTCAAGACGCCTTCAAGACGGCCCGAGACGCCTCCACGAGGCCCCCAGAGCGCTCGAAGTGCACCTCCAAGAGGGGCCGCAGAAGCCAAAATCGTTGATTTTCTGTGTTTTTTTCGCTGTTTCTGGCCTTCTCGCTTTTTCGGCTGTCCGACGCTCCACGGCCGCTCAAGAGGCCCCCAAGACCGTTCCAAGACGGCCCAAGAGGCCTTCAAGACGGCCCCAAGACGGCCCAAGAGGGCCCCAAGACGGCCCAAGAGTCGCCCAAGACGGCCCAAGAGGGCCCCAAGAAGTCCCCAAGAGGCCCCCAGGAAGCCCCAAGACGCCCTAAAGAAACGCCGCGACGCTCCCAAGACTTCCCCAGGAGGCCCCCGGACGCTCCAAAGAGGCTCCAAGAGGCCCCCCAGAGGCCGCCAAGCGCCCCAAGGGGCTCCCCAGAGGCCCCAAAAGAGGACCCAAGAGGTCCCAAGACGCCCCAAAACTGCTACCAAGAAGCCCACAAACTGTCTCCCAGAGGCTCCTGAGAGGCCAACCGCGAGATCCCAACCAACATCCAAGAGATCTCTTGCCCATTACCCAGGCCCGCGGCGAGATTGCCCGCAGGCCACTACAGCCGGTTCGGGGGCCCTACATATCCCAGCACCCGCACCCTTGGCTGTATCGATGCAGGGCCTTGGGGGGCCGAAACCTCGGGAAACTCCCGTGGGCGGCATCTGCGGCTGTGCTGGGCCCTGCTGGGGGTCACTTGAGGCTTCGGCGACACGTGCGAGTTCGGGACCAACGCCTGGACCTGCGGGCCGTGGATTTTCCATGGGTTCACACTAGTCTCTACTACATTGCAGGGCCCAGTGCGTACCAGAAGGGCGCAGGATCAAGTGACCAATAATCGCCCCGGGCTGGCCCCGGGCAGCCCCGGGAGGCCCCAAGACACGCCAAGGGGGCCCCAAGAGGCCCCCAAGACGGCCCCGGAGGGCCCCGGCACGCCCAGCGAGGGGCCCAAGACGCTCGAGATTGGCCCAAGACGGCTCCAGAGGCCTCCAAGACTCCCCCAGAGGCCTCCCAAGAGGCGTCCCAAGAGGGCCCCGAGCGGCAGAAACCGTCGATTTCCATTGTGTTTTTCGATGGCTCCGGCCTCCTCGCCTTTTCGGCTTCCCGACGCTCCAAGACGGCCCAAGACGTCCCCCAGACCGCTCCAAGACGGCCGAAGAGGACCCCAAGAGAGCCCCAAGACGGGCCAAGAGGGCCCCAAGACGGCCCCAAGACGGCCCAGGACGGCCCCAGGACGGCCCAGGAGGCGCCCAAGACGGCCCAAGAGGCACCCAATACGGCCCCAGGAGCGGCCCAAG
>CAUYUJ010018385.1:0-67500 GCA_963575745.1 Prorocentrum cordatum
TGGGCTCCTCTGGGCACCTCCCCCGGGGCCGGTTTTGCGAGGATGTCTCAAGCGAGGGCGCCGGTTTGGGATTCGTCGGCGGATCCAGCGGATCTGTCTGGAAACGGTGCCGGAGGCCGCTCTGGGCTCCTCTGGGCACCTCCCCCGGGGCCGGTTTTGTGAGGATGTCTCAAGCGAGGGCGCCGGTTTGGGATTCGTCGGCGGATCCACCGGATCCAGCGGATCTGTCCGAAAACGGTGCCGGAGGCCGCTCTGGGCTCCTCTGGGCACCTCCCCCGGGGCCGGTTTTGTGAGGATGTCTCAAGCGAGGGCGACGGTTTGGGATTCGTCACCGGATCCAGCGGATCCAGCGGATCCACCGGATCTGTCCGGAAACGGTGCCGGAGGCCGCTCTGGGCTCCTCTGGGCACCTCCCCCGGGGCCAGTTTTGTGAGGATGTCTCAAGCGAGGGCGCCGGTTTGGGATTCGTCACCGGATCCAGCGGATCCGTCCGGAAACGGTGCCGGAGGCCGCTCTGCTCCTCTGGGCACCTCCCCCGGGGCCAGTTTTGCGAGGATGTCTCAAGCGAGGGCGCCGGTTTGGGATTCGTCACCGGATCCAGCGGATCCGTCCGGAAACGGTGCCGGAGGCCGCTCTGCTTGGATGGCCGTGGCGGTTGCTAAGTACTTAACATACTTACTACGGTAAGTTAAGTACTTAGTAAGTAGTTAGCGGACTTAGCTAAGTACTTACTCAGTCATTACTAAGTGGCCCACTTAGTAATGACTTAGTAAGTACTTAGCTATCCACTTATAACCAGTTAGCTAAGTGCTTAGCGCACTTAGCTAACCACTTATAACCGCTTATAGCTAGTTTGCTAAGTAGGTTAAAAGTGACTTAGCGGTTACATTGCACTTGTTATCCAAGGGCCATGCACAGGGAAAAAAGGTAAATCCACGTCTTGAAAGAGCTGAGTTTGTTCGTTGAGCGCTGCAGCGCTACAATTTTTGCATTTTGATTTGGAGTCGGTGTCCTGGATTTTTGCTTTAAATATGAGAGGCGCTGCAGCGCTGCCTTCGGATTTATATGAACATGAAGCGCTGCGTGCGCTGAAGATGAAGCGCTGCAGCGCTGAATGTTGAGTTAAATGCATGTTTTCTAGTTGCACGTTGTTCGGATCTTCATTTTCGCCCAGCTCCGTTTGCAAGGAATTTGAGTGCACATGTCAATTATGTTTTGTTGTATTCGTTCTTTTTCAATGGTCGCATTGAGCGCTGCAGCGCTCCAAATTTGATAGCACGTATGTTACTTTGCGCTGCAGCGCAAAAAAATGGTTGTCGTCGTGATGTCGCATCGCGCTGCAGCGCGTGCGCGCTCGTGCTTCATGGGCCTCGGGCTGCAGCCCAGGCCAACATTTTTGCTCGCAAGTTGCATGTCCATGCAAGTCGATGTTCACGCGCACGCCGCGCGACAGCTTGTCTCAAGCTGCGGCCGCGCGCCGCATCCGCCGTCGCGCCCGCGGGCTCGCACGTTGCATTCGGCGCTATATATAGCGCTGGCATGGCGCTGCAGGCGCGTCAGGAGGAGCAGATCTTGCAGTACATCGAGGAAAGCAATTCCTCGGGGAGGTTGGCATCGGGGTGGGATCAACTGAAGGAGTTCCTGCTGGCGGAGGGGCTAGCGTATTACCAGCAGGTCCCACCGAACCAGATGGGCATCGACATTCGGAACCGCAGCGGTTCGTTAGTGAACCCTGCGCGGGCTCACAATTTAGGCGCGAAGATTTGCGCCCAGGGCTTCGTCTTGGCCAAGACGGCTGCAGCCACTGCCTTCGAGGCCCCGCAGGGGGCGCAGTTGGAAGAGACCGCGATGGCGAACGACCGCCTTTCGCGGCTCAGCGGGGGTCGGTGCCCCCCGCTGGACTCATTGCGGTATACGTCAGTGGGCGGCTCCCACACGAACGTCTTCCTCCGCTGCGTGCTGGCCAAGGCGCCGACCACAGTGAAGGCGCTGGCAGACTCTCGGGACAACATCGACTCCGAAAAGCTGTGCGCGTTGCATCCGCAACTTGCGACGGCAGTCAAAAAGGGCCTGACGTGGTTGATCATCAAGCACGCGGTGGCCAAAGTGACGGGCCTCAAGAACTTCGTGCAGAGGGCTTTGAACGCCGACGTCAGGGAGGCGGTTCACGAGACCGAGATCATTCGGTCAGGCTGCAGCCTATCCCCACTATAGTATATATCGGTATGTAGTAAGGACCAGGATGATGCACGAGGAGGGCGATGAGTGGGAGCGCGTTGGGGGGGGGAGGTGAGAACGAGGAGCAGGAGCATTATATCTTACAGTGCTGCAGCACTTGATCGGCTCGGCGCTTGCTGCAGGCAGGTGGGCGGATGCTCTTGGCACACAGCCTCGTCGAGGGTTCCAGCAAGCCCGATTGGCGCGACATCGCCGAGCAAGCGGGCCACGCGAACCCACCTTGCAAGGCGTGGGTCGCTGACTTGTGCAAGTTTGTTGAGCTCGGGCCACAAAACGGAGAACTTCTCCGTGAAATAGATGAAGCCCTCAAGACCTTCACGAATGTGGACGTCTCGGGGCAAACTTTGATGTGCGGCTCTGAATTTGGCGCAAGTTGAATTCGATTAAATGGGGGAAGCACCAGGAGTCGTACCCGCATGTCGTAGCGGCGCTCGTGAAGGCCAACTATTCAGGCGAGCACGTGGTGGATAGCATGTGCAGGACCATCCATAAGCTTGTCGGCGCCCCCTTGTAGTGACATGCGCTGCAGCGCATCTATGCATTGCGCTGCATTGTTAGAACTGCGTGCCCACCCCTCCCCCCTCCCCCCCCACACACACACGCACCGTTACATTGCTTTATTCCCAAACGCAATCGCTGAAGCGATGTGCGGATCAAGGCAAACGAGATCGTCCACGTCGCGTCCCGCAAGGCGGACGTGGCTGCGGCCGACAATCTCATGGCCGACGCAAGGTCGCTCGTGAAGAGGTTGGATATCGGAGCGGAGCAGGGCTTCTTGCACATCGCAAAGTTGGATGTCCGCTGTGCCATGTACCTGGTGAAGAAGCGAGCGCCAGGAGACCGCACTTTCGGATGCGTAGCAGATATAGCACAGGTATCTTCTCACGCCACCTTTCGTGTGCTCCTTGTTTCCCCTCCCTCCCTGCTTTTCGCCATTCAATGTCGCTGCAGCGACCCTCCAGAGAGGTCTTCCTCCATGAGCTCGGGGAGCCAGCCCAGCTGCAGATGAAGAGCTTGGGGATCGAGTTCGGCAAGGCGGTGCAGACCGACAAGCAAGGCGATGGCGCACCCGAGTTCCCAGCGAGCGCCGATGCAGACGCGCCGCGCGCGGCAGCGTCGTCGGCCGCTGAGTTGAAGAGCAACGTCTTCCGCATGCGGCGTGCAGGGTTCGACGTGGGGAAGCACATCGTCCAGAAGAAGGAGGTGGATGACGTCTTCGAGGTGCTCTCCGTCTCGGAGAATGGGATCACCGCTCAGAAGAAGTTGCACGGCGACCTGGTGGGCGAAGAGATCTCCATTGCGTGGCTGCAGCCACCCCGCCGCCCGTGCAGGGGGCAGGGAGGGGGGAGGAGGAGGTAGTAACTGCGATATTGTATTTCCTGTACTTAAGTTGCAATGGGTTGGTCGATGCGCTGCAGCGCACGGAGCAGTTAGCCGAGCGGGCGGATTGAAGTAAACATATTGCTCGAGAATTACAAGTTGACGTCCAGGGCGCAGGAGCAGTTGCCGTTCACGAAGGAGCACTTGCCGCCAGCCCACGAGGGTTGGGCGATGGGCGCGTTCAAGGGGGCATGCAACATGGCGCTGCGGCTCCAAGCGCTGAAGTACCAGGCGAACATCTTGCACTTGGAGATCCTGCAGGACCCACCTGCCGTGCGCTGCAAGCGAGCGTTCAAAGTGGGTGAGCTCGTCAGACTTGTGCTTCCGCAATCGTCCGCGCCCCCCTCCGACGACGCCGCGCTGCAGCGCTGCGCTGAGCACGAGGTAGCGAGGATTTCGGGGCACGTCAGGCCGTAGCGACGAGGTCAGTGATGATACCGACTGCGCGCCATGTAGCTCCACGCGGTGGGAGTGGTCGCATTTCAGCCTCGTCCACGCGGGTCAGCACGGGCTGCGTTGCGGAGAGCATCTCGTGGGGGAAGGTTGGCCTCTACGAGTTCTTCGTGGGCCCGCAGTTCGCAGGGCCCCCCGCTGAGGGGTCGCGGGGCCCCGACGCCTTTGTCAGCCCCTTCTGGGTGGTGGCAAAGTCCGACTCAGAGCCCAACATGGAGCTCCGAAAGGAGACCGTGACGTTCGGGACAGGCGTCAACAAGGTGCAGGTGGGGGTGCCCCAGATGCATAACACTTGCGCCCTGTCCGAGGGCGACTTCCTGGTGGTGAAGCCGTGGCCGCGGCTGCAGCCGCGGCCAGCCAAGAAGCTCAGGACGGCCTGAGCTGGCGATATAGAGGGACCACGCGGGAGGATGAGGCAGGAGGGAGGGGTGATGCGGAGGAGGAGGAGGAGGAGGCAGGGTAAGGTTTGACATAGGGAGGAGGATGAGGGGGCTTAAGGAGCGGCGAGCGCACATGACGGCACCGAGCGTGGCCCTCCGAATGGTGTAAACAGTGTGCGGGTTGGTGCGAAGTGCGATACTTGCCGCGGCGCTGCAGCGCGCGGAACGATTCGTTGCGCCAGCATCGTCGCTGCAGCGACTGTACAATATTGGTGCTGACATCGGCCTTTCCCACAGACATGCCGCTGCAGCGGCTTCGTCATCTCTGTTGTGCTCGATGTGATCGTTGCTCTTCGCTTCATCTTTCACATGCGCTGCAGCGCACCTCATCATGAGCACCTCGTCCGCGCACATGTTGCCTCATCACTCCATCGCAGCAATTTTGGCGCTGAAGTGCGACCGCGCTCGGGCTGCAGCCTCGGCGCGCCGCGCGCGCGATGACGACGATCAAGCGCAACTGCGTCGTGTTGCACGACAACCGTACGGGGCGCGAGCTGGTCGCGGCCGTCGAGGTCATCGGAGACCGCGAGTGTATCACCGTGACCACCGCAGGTTGGAGCAAGTGGGTGTGCGGCAAGGCTCAGGGCTTGCGAGGCACGATGTCCCTAACGTGGCTGAAAAATCAGCGCACCGCGTCGTCGGGGCCAACGGCGCCGACGACGCTCTTCGCTGCAGCGGAGCCAGGCCGCCGCCCGACCACGCGGTCCGGCCGCGCCAGTCGCCAGGTTCCAGTGGACAAGTGCTTCAAGACAGCGCAGCTGCCGCCGTTTGGCGATACGGAGGCAACAGAGCTGCAGATCGCCATTCCCCCACCTCATTGGGGGGGGGGAGGGACAAGCTGCAGGTGGTGCTGCACGAGAAGGGCGTAGAGTACATCAAGGCCAAATTGCTTCAGGAGGCGGCGGAGGCGGCAGAGGCGAGCACGGTGCTGAAGCGCCCGCGGCGCCACGAGACCGACGTTCCTTGCGGCACCCGCATCTATTGGGTGCACCGGCTCCAAGCTTGGCGGGCCGTCCGCACAGACTGCGGTTGCAGCAGGACGGCCTTGTTCCGCACAAACCGCGGCTGCAGCAAGGATGACGCTGAAGCGGCCGCGGCGAAGTGGTGCACCGCCGAACTCAAGGATTGCGAAGCGGATGAGCTCCAGGAGATGGAAACGGAGGCGGAGGGCGATGCGGAGGAGGAGGAGGCCGACTCGGACTGAGCTGCGGCGCGCTCGGTCGACCGCATCGCTGGGGCGTGCGATCACGGTCGGCAGTGCGATTGAGAATGGCAGCGGGGAGGACGAGCACGAGGACGAGGGCGAGGAGGAGAAGGAGGAGGAGGATTGGGATAATAATTGCGGATTGTTGGTGGATCCCCCCAATGTTCGCTACTGTTGGTGTCATTGCGAATCGTTGGTATGATCAAGCGTGCTGCAGCACGACGACACTACGATCAAGTGTGCCCCTCACGCGTTGCCGCCGTCGATGTGTGACCTCACGGCGCTGCAGCGCTGACTTACGTTTCGTGTGTTTGGAGTCCATCGTGCTGCAGCGCTGATTTACGTTCGGGTGTCTGGCGTGCCGATATCAGATTTTTGCGTCGCGCTGCAGCGCTGACTTACAATTTGTGTGTCTGGCGTGTTGATGTAGCGCTTCGATCGCGCTTGCAGCCCGCATGTTCGCTTTATGTTATTGCATGTGGTTCGCAGCCACTTGTGATCAGAACATCAATGGCTGCCAACATGAGTGCAGCGACGCCGCCATGGCGGCTTCCCTCGGAGCCAGTGCCGCCGCCGAAGGCGAAGTCCGATGCATCGGATGCGACATATGCGGCTACTCCCCCTCCTCCGCCGCCGCCGCCGCCACCACCGCCTCCGACGTCGACGAGGACCGCGGCTGCAGCCGCCAGTGATGTGCCAGCCCCGCGCGCGGCTGCAGCCGCGCGCAAGCGCGATGCTGATACCAAGGTCGGCATGTGGAAGCTTGTGTGCGACATGATTCGGGAAGCGCTTCAGCGCGGGGACCGCGAGGCAGCGTTTGCGCTGGCAGTCCAATACCACGTCGCGAAGAAGCCGCGGAAGTGACGGGCGCGCGGCGCGCGCGCGGTCAGTGCTGCAGCACCACTGTTTCAGTCGGATACAGCATCGCGACGGCGGCGACGGCGACAGAGACAACGACGACGGCGTTAAATACGACGTAATTCAGAGCAGTACATGCAGGAGAAGAAGGTGGAGGGAGGATGATGATGAGGAGGAGGAGGGTGATCAGGAGGACGACGACATTGAGGACGACGTTCTGGAACGCCCTCATTTTCACAGGTTCCCACCGCTCGCTGCCAGCACTTCGGAGCAGGGGAAGGGGGGGCAGGATGATGATGATGAGGAGGAGGAGGAGGAGAAGGAGGCCGAGGACGAGGAGCATGACGAGGAGGAGGGGGAGGAAGACAACCAGTTGGCACCCATGCCCCGCCCCCCCGATCCTTCTGCCTATTCCTGCCTCCGCATACTCCCTCTCCTCCTCCTCCTCCTCCTCCTCCTCCTCCTCATCCTCCCTCTCATTCCCCTACTCCTCCTTATCCTCCTCCTTCTCCTCCTCCTCCCTCTCCTTCTTCTCCTCCTCATCAGTGTCCTCCTCCTCCTCCTCCTCCTTCTCCTGCCCCCCCTCCTCCCCCCCCTCCTCCTCTCCCTCCAATCCTCCTCCCCCCCCTCATCCTCCTCCCCCTCCTCCCCCTATCCTGAGGGGGCAGCCCTGGGGAGGTCAATCCAGTCGTTGGCCTTCGGAGGTTCAGTTGGGGGTGATGTTACTTTGCGGGGTGATGTTACTTTGGGGGGTCAGTCGATTGGTTAGCAGGGGTCCGCCGTCGTCAGCGTCGTCGCCATCGTATTCGTCGTTGGCACCGCCGCTGTTTTTGTCCCGTGCAGCTGCAGCTGCAGCTTCGCGCGCCGCAGCGCCCGCGCGCCGCCCTGCGGCGCCCGCGCGCCCGAGCTCAGCTTCAGCTGCAGTGATGGGGCTGGTTTCCACCACCACTATACCATATGTTGGAGAAGGAGGAGGAGGAGAAAGAAGAGGAGGAGGAGGACCTCTCCCTCCAACTTATGGTACTGGTGGTGAAAACCAAGCCCATCATGCAGCTTGGCGAGCTGCAGCCTCGCTGCAGCGATGGCGTACCTCGACTACGACGAGGACTTCGAGGAGTTCGACAGCGACGACGGCGGCGCGCTGCTCGCGGCCGCGGCCACGGCGCGGCCGCGGCCTCCCTCGGCGCCGCCGCCCGGCGCGCTGCTGGCCAAGGCGCGGCCGCGGCCGTCGCCGCACGGCAGCGTCGGCCGCGCCTTGGCCAAGGGCAAGGACAAGGACAAGGACAAGGACAAGGACGGCGGCCCACCTTGCGCCTCGGGCAAGGGCAAGGACAAGGACAAGGACGTCGGCGGCCCACCTTGCAAGGGCATGGGCAAGGGCAAGGACAAGGACGTCGGCGGCCCACCTTGCAAGGGCAAGGGCAAGGACAAGGACAAGGACGACGGCGGCCCTTGCAAGGGCAAGGGCAAGGACAAGAGCAAGGGCGGCAAACTTGTCCAAGGGCAAGGGCAAGGGCAAGGGCGGCGGGGCGGCTGGTTCAACAGGGCGCAGCGGCTCTGCGAGCTGCTGCTGGCGGGCGAGTACGCCGCGGCCGCCGCCCTGGCCGAGGAGTACTACGCTGGCCCAGCAGAGGTCTGGGTCGGCCAGGGCGGCGGCGGCGGCGAGGAGGCCGCCGAGGAGGCGCTGCAGGCGCCGTGGGGCGCCTGAGGAGGCGCAGGCGCCGAGGAGGGCGCGCAGGCGCCTGAGGAGGCGCTGCAGGCGCCGATTGTTCGCGATTTGTTCGCAGGATGCGTGGTTCCAGCTCACGACGATGCGGGCCAAGACCGCGAACGACATCCAGCCGCACGGACTGACGATGCTACTGGACGCAATCCTCGCGCAGTTCTGGCCTGATCAGGGGCACAACTTCAGCGCAGGCATCAGCTTGCGGCTGCGCCCCGACGGCGCGACGGAGCTCATCCAGATGGACCTCGGAATTTACATTCAGCCGCTGCAGCGGTCGCCGCATAGCACCCAAGATTAGTTAGCATACATGTGCACATGTATATATCCATTACGCCTTCTTGCGTCGCTGCAGCGGCTCTGTCGGATCGCGGACGAGGATGCAATACACCGCTTGATCGGAATGAAAGGTTCGTCAGGAATCAAACCATGTTTTATGTGCCGCAACGTGTTCTTGAAGGGCGAAGTTCGGGATATAGTTGCTTCTGATGCGACGGGTGTCGCTGTTCACCACTCGGAACCAGATGCGTCGCGGCTGCAGCCGATGACGGCGCCGTTGCTCGATGCCATCTGCAACAGATTGATCGAAGGGGTCAACATCATGAACAAGGGCGAGTTCCAGGAGTTGGAGCGCCGACTTGGCTGGAACTGGGACCCCCATTTGCCTGAGCGGGTTCGGAAACTCAAGCCGCTCGAGACAGTCATGTTTGATTGGATGCATTGTATTTTCGTCAACGGTACATATAACATTCTGGTGTTCCAAATGTTTCGAAGGTTGAAGGGTTACTGGGCGCGCGCAGACGCATATTTCCAGGACTGGTCGTTTCCAGGGTGCCACTCCATCTCCCCCGACACGTGCGCGATCTTCGGCGAGAAGCGCGCGAGGTCCCACGTTGACAGCAAGCATTTCAAGTGTACCGCCCGCGAGGGGCTCACAACCATGCAAGTATCATTGCATGCTTCGCGCCCCCGCCAGACCAATAATACATGCGCTGCAGCGCACGTGAATTTCTGTAGGATATGTACTGCACCCCTCTTGTTCGGACATGCGTTCGCGCGGGCGGATTGACGTGTTTCTTCAGGGAGGTGGCTAGCGACGCTGCAGCGCCTGCAGTCCGATCTGCTTGCGCAGTGTTCGAGGCGCACACGATCGTTGTGGAAGAAATCCTACGAGTATCCAGGCGTCAGGCAGACGCGGATAAGCTGCAGGCTGCGGTTAACATGTTTTTGTTGTCATACAGCAGCGTCTTTGGCAAGGAAACGGTGTCGCAGAAGTTCCATTACCTGCACCACTTCGCCAACTACGTGAGGCGTTGGGGCCATGTGGCGCTGCCGTCGTGCTGGGTTTTGGAGCGCAAGCACAAGACCAGCAAGCGCTTTGCGAACGCTCTTCAGGGGGGGCTGCAGCCTCCAGCGGCTGGGACGCCAATGTCCTGAAGAGCGTCACCGAGCGGCACCTGCGGCAGCTCATGGATGGCGGCACCTTTAAGGTTAACTGCCTGGTTAACGCCACCAGGCCGTCCAAGGCCATCTCGCGCGAACTGCTGCAGCAGTTCGGGCCTGCGGACTTTGTTACGTCCGCTGCAGCGCGGTGCCGCTACCACGACGTCAAATACGGCGACGTCGTGCTGTTGGAGGACGGAGGAGGGGAACACATTGCGGCCGAGGTGATGAAACACCTCTCCTTCACCAAGAACGGCCACTACTATGGCTTGAGCTTGGTCCTGCCCTACTTCTTCAAGGAGAAGCTGCACCCGCGCGCCTCCGCGCACGTGCTTGGCGGCGATGCCGACGCCTTTTGGGCGCACACGGCGAGCATCGTGCGCTCGCTCGCGCGGGCGCCGCGCGAGGGCGGCGGCATCCGAGCGGCGCGCCCGATATGGTCGCAGCCGCGGTGGTGCGCTTTAGCCTAAAACGTGGATTCCTTACTGGCGCTGCAGCGCACTTTTTTACATTGCTAAATGCTTCGGTGCTGCAGCACCTGAACGTTGCATGGTCGACGACTCCTCTTCTCCGCCTTGAAAACGTGGATTCCTTCTGCATAGCGCACCTTTTTCATTGACACTTCGGTGCTGCAGCACCTGAACAGTGCATGGTCGCCGATTCCTTTCCTCCGCCTCGTTCCTCCTCCTCCTCTTGCGCTGCAGCGCTAATGTCGTTGATCAGTGGTGCGGTCGTTCAAACTCCTCCTTCCCCGCGTCCTCCCCCTTCTCCCCCTCTTCCTCCTGCTCCTACTGCTGCTCCTCCTCCTCATCTTGCTCCCCCTCCCCCTTCTCCTCTCCCCCCCTCCTCTGACGAGGGGGGGAGGGTGGAGGAGGGGGAGGGGGAGGAGGAGGAGGAGGAGGAGGAGGAGGAGGAGGAGGAGGAGGAGGAGGAGGAGCATGAGGAGGGGAGGAGGAGGAGGAGGAGGAGGAGAGGAGCATGAGGATGAGGAAAACGAGAGCTAGCTCAGAGCGAGAGGAGGATGGGGAGGAGGGGGGGGGGGGGGGGAGGAGGAGGAGGAGGAGGAGGTGAGTACGAGGAGGAGGAGGAGGAGGAGGAGGGCAGGAGGAGGGGGGGAGGAGGAGGAGGAGGAGGAGGAGGAGGAGGAGGAGAGAGAGAGGAGGAGTAGGAGGAGGAGGAGGAGGAGGAGGAGGAGGAGGAGGAGGGGATGAGGGGAGGAGGAGGACGAGGGAGGAGCGGAGGGTTAGGAGGACGAGGAGGAGGATGAGGAGGAGGAGGACGAGGGAGGAGTATATGATGATGACGAGAGGAGGAGGGCGAGAGGAGGAGGCGGAGAGGAGGAGGAGGAGGAGGAGGAGGAGGAGGAGGAGGAGGAGGAGGAGGAGGAGGAGGAGGAGAGGGAGGAGGAGGAGGAGGAGGAGGATAGAAGGAGGGGGGAGGAGGAGACGCCGCCCGCGCGCGTGCGGCTTACAGGCCGCGCGGGGAGCGCGCCCTCCCTTTTCCCTTTGCTTCGCGGCTCGGGATCGCCATCGAAAAACATATCAAGACATGTTTTTCGATGGCGACCCCGAGCCATGGGGCAGTCTCCTCTCGGAGGACCCCTCGGGGATGTCGGGGATCCTCCTCGACATCCCCGAGGGGTGGGACGGGCTCGGCAGCCATCGGCCCGTCGTGCGTCGTCGTCTCCCAACCCTCTGGGTTGTGGACGACGGCTACGTGCGGTGGGCCGCTCTGGCTGCCGAGCGGCGCGCGGGGCCCCCCCCCGCCGCCCGCGCCAGCGGCAATGCCGCTGGAGATGGCGGCGCAGAGCGCGGCGCAGGCGAACTTCGCCTGCGCCGCGCTCAGCCGCGCCAGGCTGCCGCTCGACGCGGCGGCCCTGCAGGGCCGCCGCGTCGAGCGGCCGTCTTGGGCTGAGGCGCGCCCGTCGCCGCCTCCGCCGCCGCCTCCCCCTTTCCTCCTCCTCCTCATCCTCCTCCCCGTCCTCCTCCTACTCCTCCTCCTCCTCGACATCTCCTCCTCCTTCTCCTCCTCCTCCTCCTCCTTCTCCTCCTCCTCCTCTCTCCCCCTCCTCTTCCTCCTCCTCCTCCTCCTCCTCCTCCTCTTCCTCCTCCTCCTTCTCCTTCTCAGAGTCCGCTAACCACTTAGTAAGTCCGCTAACCACTTAGTAAGTAAGCTAGCTAGCGGACTTACTATGTGGTTACTAAGTGGTTAGTAAGTGGTTACTGGGTGGTTACTAAGTGGCAGCTAAGTGGTTACTAAGTGGTTAGCAAGTGGTAGCTAGAGTGGGGACTTAGCGAGCTAACCTCTACTAGAGACTTAGCAAGGTTAGCCTCCAGCTATAAGTGGTTAGTATCTCCTACTAACCAGTTGTAGCTGGTTATACAACTTACATCCGACTTACAACACTTATAACCTACTTACAACTCACTTGTACGTACATACTAAATCCTCTAACCCCTTAGTATCCGCGCTAACCACCTAGCAGCCGCCGCGGCCATCCAAGTGGGCTCCTCTGGGCACCTCCCCCGGGGCCGGTTTTGCGAGGATGTCTCAAGCGAGAACGCCGGTTTGGGATTCGTCACTGGATCCAGCGGATCCGTCCGGAAACGGTGCCGGAGGCCGCTCTGGGCTCCTCTGGGCACCTCCCCCGGGGCCGGTTTTGCGAGGATGTCTCAAGCGAGGGCGCCGGTCTGGGATTCGTCACCAGATCCAGCGGATCCGTCCGGAAACGGTGCCGGAGGCCGCTCTGGGCTCCTCTGGGCACCTCCCCGGGGGCCGGTTTTGCGAGGATGTCTCAAGCGAGGGCGCCGGTTTGGGATTCGTCCGCGGATCCGCCGGATCTGTCCGGAAACGGTGCCGGAGGCCGCTCTGAGCTCCTGTGGGCACCTCCCTCGGGGCCCGTTTTGTGGGGATGTCTCAAGCGAGGGCGCCGGTTTGGGATTCGTCCGCGGATCCGCCGGATCTGTCCGGAAACGGTGCCGGAGGCCGCTCTGGGCTCCTGTGGGCACTTCCCCCGGGGCCCGTTTTGTGGGGATGTCTCAAGCGAGGGCGCCGGTTTGGGATTCGTCCGCGGATCCGCCGGATCTGTCTGGAAACGGTGCCGGAGGCCGCTCTGGGCTCCTGTGGGCACCTCCCCCGGGGCCCGTTTTGTAGGGATGTCTCAAGCGAGGGCGCCGGTTTGGGATTCGTCCTCCCCCGGGGCCCGTTCTGTGGGGATGTCTCAAGCGAGGGCGCCGGTTTGGGATTCGTCCGCGGATCCGCCGGATCTGTCCGGAAACGGTGCCAGAGGCCGCTCTGGGCTCCCCAGAGGTCCTCTATGTTCAAAATTTGAACCTGCTATCATATGTTCATTTTTCAACGAGTTTGAACATACACCCACATTCACCAACATTTAACACAACACATCGTGATTAAAACTAATATCGGCATCACCATCGCATTACGTGTCAAAAAACTGTGTATGTTATTTTCTGGCGTCAGCAACGCAAGACGAAACGCTCGTAAACCACACAAAGGATCACAGCGACGCGCGAAATTTGGATATCATGGTTCGTGTTGTTGTTGCTGCTGTTGTTGTCGTTGTTGCTGTGGTTTGTTCGTGTTGCCAGCACGTGATTGTGATGAATCGGGCCTCCCGTGGCGTTCGTCGTCTTCATATTACATGGTTCGTGTATTGCGGATCTGGTAGAGGCAATGAAAATTCGGATGTGCAGCCGCACTGGAACCCAATCATCAAAGAAAGGTGCAGTTCGCGACTTGCTGTATTCTTCAAGCCACGCAAGCGCAAACCGAAAGGACCGACACCCTCTGAACTAAGGGAAAAAACAGCGCGTGTTTTTTTTGGTTGGCGACATGCCGTTTCCGCCCTTGTTGCGTATCATCACGTCGCCGTGTCTGAGTCGATGTATCGTTGTATGTGTTGTTTCTCGCTTCTGTATCGAACTAACTTCTTGGGGCGACTTGGATGAGAGACAGGGCCCTCAGCAGAGAACGGGGGCATGTGGCACTCTGCTAGTGCAGGGGGGGGCTTAGAAGAATAGGTATACCAGACAGCCCACAGGCATTCCAGCACGCCCCTGCCGCGCAAGCGCGTCGGTTCAAATCTACTGTAGTAGATTTGAACCGACGCGCTGAATACCGACAAGGCTTCCTATCCGTAACCATTTTGGCTCAAGACTCATGGCGAGCTTACCCTTTTTTGTGTTCCCACACAATGTCCTCGGATGAGGGGGGCGATGCGGGCGAGCAGGGCCATTCCGACCTGGCCGCGGCCTTTCTTCCGTTCGCCACGAGCACGGGCTTCATTCAGTACGGTGACGCGCTCAAGGATAGCCCTGTAGACACGGTGCAGCTCACCAGCCAGAAGGAGATGCTTGTCGCCACTCTGAAGTTCGTCGACAGCAGGGAAGCCAAGCGTCTCCCCCAAGCCCTCGCGAAGGCTGCAATCGCCGCCGTGTACAGATCGAAGGGTTGGCACACCCAGCACAACGTGGAGGATGCCTCCGCGTCCATGGTCAAGAGGCTGCGTACTCTGGTCTGCCACTGCAAGCGTGCCGTCGGCCAAGTCACGGCGCCGAGGTGGGCGGAGAAGATCACGGAGATGCTCGGGGAAGACGACCAAGAGGCAGAAGCAGCGAGGAAGAAGCCAGCTGGAGCGCGCAAGCACCCCCAGAGGAAGCCTGCAGCAGCTGCCAAGGGCAAGGCGACGGCAAAGGGAAAGGCGCAACCAAAGGTGAAGCAGGCGCCAGTCGACGACGACTCCGATGAGGACAAGGAGCACGAGTCATCGGAGGACGCCGAGGACGAGGACGACGAAGAAAACGATGCATCCGTTGAGGAAGAAGACGATGATGCCGACGACGAGCCCCCATCGAGAAAGCGGCCTGCAAGCAAGGATGACGCCAACGATGAACCACCAGCGAGGAAAAGGCCTGCGCATGCCGCAGCCGCACAAGGAACCTTCAACCTCGACATGCCGAAGTCGTTTCGCAGTGACAGGTTCTTGGAGGCGAGCCTGGAGAAGAGCGACGACGACGTCGAGGAGTCCAAGCCAGGAGTCGGCGCCCAGGAATCGTCACGGGCGTCAGCTGCTGTCGCGGGCGGCGTCGACGCCGCGACACCTAGGACTGGCTTCAAGGTAGGAACAGGGGCGTGGATCCAGTTCCCTGGTCAAGCCAAGCAGTTCACCGCTGATTTGGATGCTACACCAGAGGGCGACGTGATCGGGACATTCGCCATGGGCCAGTTCAGGATCGACAACTTCACGGCGGATGACCTGGAGTACGCCAAGAACAATCCTGGGAAAAGAGTGCGGGCGCCGACCGCAGGCAAGACGGGGGGACCTCTCTTCGCTGGCACGTGGTCCGACCACGGCGGGCAGGTGGAGGTCAGGCGCAAGCGAGACAGAGTGACTAGGAATAACGAGACGGGCGACCTTCTTCATATTACCGTCGACGGCTTCTCCAAACTGTATATCCCGATCATCGCAGAAGGCTTGAGGGAGCAGTGCATCCAGAAGGCAATCGATTTGGCGAAAGAGATGTGCAGCGGCAGCATCAATAGCATCGAGACCCTGAAGCAGCGCGGAGCCGAGGAGATTCAGAAGTTGCGGGATTTGGCATGATTCGCCAGCCTCTCGCAAGCCGCAGGCCACATACTTATTACATAGCAGAAGGCGTCCTCAGGGGCGCCCAACGCTAAAAAAACCATCATCATAACCATCATCGTCATCATCAGCACCCTGGCCGTCGTCTTCAGCATGTGGCCACCTCGGCGCGGGCTGTCCCAAGTACACTCGATCATCCATATTTAGATCCCCCCCTCCTCCTCCTCCTCCTCATGCTCCTCTGCATCCTCATCCCCCACGGGGCGGGGCGCTTGAACGAGCGCTGATCCGAAGGGTCGGCGAAGGGGCTGGTCACCGGAAGCGTCTTGACAAGAACTGGCCTTCTGAGGCGCGCGCGAGTTTGTCGCTGCGTGCGCGTGGGTGGAGGAGGGCGACCGCGATGTCGATGAGTTTTTCGAAAACTCCCGATGAGTTCCGACGAGCTTTGCATCGGCATTTTCGGCCTGGAGGCGGAGGAGGGGGGGGCAACAGTCTGCCGACATTTAGAGGTGCCTTGGGAGAGGGGGAAGGAGGAAGAAGAGGATGAGGATGAGGGCGAGGATGATTATGATGATGATGAGGAGGAGGAGGAGGAGGAGCAGCAGCAGCAGCAGCAGCAGCAGGCCTGAGGACAGTCTCCTCCCCCTCCTTCTCCTGCCGATCTTCCACCTGGTCATCTGCCGAGGTGAATGGCCACTAGGGTCTGCTTCCCCCGCCCCACTCGTCCCCCGATGCGACGAAGCGAGTTGTCACGGATGATCGTTTGGAGCCCGCGTTCCCCCATAGGAAAACATCATTCCCCAAGAAATGAAAAAAGCCCGTGCGTTATTGAACCAAAACATGTGCTTTAGTTTAGATTTACGGAGCCCCACGGGAAAAAAAAAAAAAAAAAAAAAAAAAAAAAAAAAAAAAAAAAAAAAAAAAAAAAAAAAAAAAAAAAAAAAAAAAAAAAAAAAAAAAAAAAAAAAAAAAAAAAAAAAAAAAAAAAAAAAAAAAAAAAAAAAAAAAAAAAAACACTTCGGGGAGCTTCTCCGCGATGTTTAGTTGCCTCCTCCCGCTGCCCTTCCCCCTCCCCCTCCTCGTCAGCCCGAGACGCAAATCAATGGCGATCCGATCGAACAGAAAGAACGCATTCAGAAAGGATACGGTGAGATTCTGACCGAAATCATCCTTCGAGGTGTGGCGTCCCGACTCGCTGCCAGGGGATAAGGGATACTTGTGCGAAAACGCCCGCCGTTGCGGATGAGAGTCAGGGGCTGCGACGGGGGCGGTGCGGCCTCCCCGTATGGACCCCCCGTTTGGTCCTAACGTATGATTCCACCGTATGGCCCGCTCCCATGTGGTCCCTTCGCATGGCCCCTCGCATGCCCCCCTCGTATACGGCCCCCTCGTGCGGCCCCTCCCCTCGCGTAGCCCCCCCCGCATGACATCCCGCATGGTCCCCTCGCACGGTCGCGAAGGAGCGGCGCCCACCGTTCCAACGCGCCCGCATGGAAGAAGTAAGACCGTTCGGAAACCCCTCACTCTGATAATGCTTCTGCCGCTGCTGCCATTACTGTTGTGGCTCAAGGACTTTGCCGCTCGAGAGCAGCCGGGCAACAGCAATCCGCACTGCAGCGCGGCCACTTACAAGATGCCATTCACACCTTTCACGGGCGTTGGCATGCGTCTCGGTGGAAGCGACGCGCCGTTTCCAGCACAGGGTTCGCCCACGATGCTGCAGGAGTTGCGCAGCCACGTGATCGACGTCGAGGGCGAGGCCACCATGGGAGATGCAGGGGGGCTTGCTCAAGCTCCCGCAAGCAGTCCCCCCCCCAAGCGGGCCGAGATGCGCTCGAGGAGGCTGAGGCAGTGTCGGCTCGCGGGGCCGATAGCGATGACGCCCCATTGCAGCCGACGTCGCAGCGCGCAGCGGAGGGGCCCGCTGCGCCCGCTGCGGCTGGGCACGGGGCTGCGGCTGAGCCCACTGCGCCAGCTGCGCCCGCTGCGCCAGCCACGCCCGTCGACCTTGAGGGCGGTGCGTCGGAGGTCGCGCCGCCGACGCTGAAGGAAATCGACGCGGAGCTCCAGGCGAAGGCTGGCGAGACCAACGAGGCTGCGGAGCTGACCAACCAAAGGATCGATGGGCTCAGGAAGGCGGCGAAGGATGGAGTAGTGGCGAGAACCAAGGAATACTCCGCCTTCGAGCGGTGCATCAAGAAGAATTGCAACAAGGACGAGTGGGACAAATCTCGCGAGAAGAGCCCCGACTCCAAGAAGCAGCACCGAGCGAAGTGGGCGGATAAGAAAGCAAAAGTTTTGAGCGAGAAGCTGAAGCAGACTGAGGTGCTGCCCCAGGTCGACTGGACCAAGACGGTATACAGATCCTTGCCGCAGATCATCGACATTGAGAAGGACGAGAAGGTAGGAATCAACATATGCACGCGCTGCGTCAAGCTCGGGGCGCCATTCGTCAAGTACGACAAGATCGGGCAATGTTGGCGTTTCGCTCACAGTGAGGAGGGCTTCACCGAGCAGCTGGCCAAGGCGTGGGAGGTCAAGCAGGAGCTGGGCGACGAGGACGACGAGGAGGAGCGGGTCGTGCCCAAGCCCAAGTCTACGGCCAAGCCCAAGCAGCCTGCAAAGGATGCAGCTAGAAAGGCCGCAGCCGGTGCCAGCTCGAGCAAGAAGAGGAAGGCGAAGGCCGATCCTCTAGAGGACGATGTGGAGGAGGAGGAGGAGCCCGAGAAGAAGGACGTGGCTGCGGCTGGCAAGCAGCTCAGAGATCTCGTTTCGAGCTGGCGCAACTCGATCGGGAGCGCGACCGAGATCCTGAAGGCTGTGAGGGAGAAAGAGGCTGGGTGGAAGGAGTGGCTGGACGTGACGTCCCCCGAGATCGTGGCGCTGACGTCAGCAACGGAGGCGGCGAGGGCCGCCTGTCCGAGCATCTTGCAGAAGATTCTGATCACCAACAACGTCGAGGAGGTGAAGAAGAGCTTGAACAAGGCGGCGTTCGTGAAGAAGGTGAAGGACTGCAGCATCATCAATCCCCTGTTGGAGAAGGTCGCTACGCAGTGCACGAGCATCACCAACATGCACGCAGAGCACCTCAGGAGCCAGGCCGCAGTGACCAGCGCCGCCTGATGAGGGCCGCGGGAAGGCTGACGTGATTTGAATCACCTGAGCGGCCAGTGCGAGGGGCGAAAGCCTGGGCGCCGAGCGCAAAGTTTGGGACGAGTGAGCCGACGACTGTTCTTTTCTCAGCTGGGGAGCTGATTTGGGGCTCTGGGGCACCGATGAGTCACCGATGAGTTTTACCGATGAGTTTACCGATGAGTTTACCGATGATTGTCGATATTCCCTGTGACATTCGACAAAAATGACCGATGAGTTCATCGGGGGGGGGGGCGATGAGTTTTTCGATGATTCATCGATGAGTTTCGATGAGTGCTGCGCGGGCCTCGAACGGGAGCGACACGCCTCGATTTTTTTAGGCGTCGACCTAGAATGAACCAGTCATGGCACAATGCAGCGTCGAGATCGACGGTTTTCTGCATTCCGAAGTCGGAGATGCTCAACTTGCCACGCTAGGAAATAGAACGTAAGCACCCGCCACTGCGGATAAGAGTGAGGGGCTGCGAGGGAGTGTATGGCCCCCCATATGGACCACCCGTGTGGTCCCTTCGTATGGTCCTCCCGTACGGCCCCATCGCATAGCCCCCCCGCATGGCCACCGGGACAGAGTAAGACCGTTCGGCAACCCTGCACTCTGACAGCGCATCCACTCGCATGCAATTGCTGCTCCTCACCAGGCCAGGCGAAGGGATATGGAGGGAGAGATGGAGGGAGGGAGAGAGGGGGGAAGGCGGAAGGGAGGGAGGGAGGGAGAGAGGAGGGACATTCCTTTTTGCGAATGTAATTTGAGCCATACGCCAGTGCAAGAATGCCGATGCATTTTGGGTCTGAACTCTGTGGTCCGTTGCCGTTTCGCTCAAGTGTTTGGGCTGACGCGCGGCACCTTTTGAATGAGTGACGAAACATGCCGCTTCACGGGTGCATCCCGTTGGGTTGGGGCCCCATCCTCTTTCAGCTCATCGCCCAATCTCCATTTCAAGATTTACATGGGGTTGATGGTTTCGCAGGGGTGAAGGCGTTCTCCAATTGCATGCGTGAGAGCGGCCTGCCATGCGGGTCATTCGACCAAGTAACTACCAACAAAGATCACAATGCCACGAAAGAGAAGGGCATACTCCTGGCCGTGCACATGCTCGTTCGATGCATCGCTGGCTCTCCGGTGCTCTTGGGCCCGCCTTGCAGGAATTTCATTGGGCTGTCCAGATTCTCTCACGGACGTGCGCGTAAGAAGCCGCTGGGTTTCAATAACAAGAGGAACAGGTTGAATGATTTGATTGTGGAGTTCGTTGCTAAGTACATCTTGCTCTGCGGGTATCTTGGTCTCATATTTGTCGTGGAGCAGCCTGCTAATTCCGTGATGTGGCACTACCCAGCCAAAAGAGATGCTCTGTCTCGCACGCGCGCAAAGAAAGTGAAATGGCACATGTTTGTATTTGGGCATGCGACCCCGAAGCCACAATTAGGGTGCACCAACGCTCCATGGGCCTCAAAGTTTGAGCGGCTTGCATCCGAGAGATTTCGAAGGATGGAGAAGCCGCGCACTCGCTTGTGAGCTCAGTGCGGAAAAGGGGTACAATGGAAATAAGAAAACGCGTGGCTCCAGTGCGTGCCCTGCTGATTTCGTGACTACTCTGGTGCTTCTCAATGCTGGAACGTTTGGTTCCCACGCTAGTTCAGAGTCAGAGTCCGATTGATGTTGGCCAGCGCCGCATTGCACGCCTCTGGCCGCATGCTGCGGGCTGTCTCATTATGTTGCTCCGCGTTTGCTGTCTCGGCGGGGCCCTGACCAGGTCGATAAAAGGCATCGACTATTTCGATGGGGAAGGGTATGCTCGGAGGGGAGGAGGGATGTGAGGATGGGCAGACTAGTTGGCCTAGCAAGAGGAGGGGGGGGATCGGGCGATCAGGGGAAGAGGAGAGGGAGGGAAGGGACTGGGATCACGTCTTTCTGTAGATTGATTGTGCCCAAGCATTTCGTTTGGCATGGGCCGCTCATCGTGGGACGTGCCTGCGCGGGGCGCCCCCCCTCCCGCGGCTCCAGCAGGCGACGTCGATCCCCCTCCGACTCCTGGGGAACAATTTGTGCAAGAGCTCATTGAGCCATATTTGGCTGGGGAGTTGAGTGCTCGTAGGGTCTGCGTGCTATGCCATTGGGCCGCTGCCGCTGGGATTCAGGGGGCGAAGCCCTATGCCTTGAGCCCCGCTTCGCAATCGGGGTATTTTCAGAGAAAGCTCGACACCGCACTGGGATTTGAAAAAGACGACTCACGGCTCTACCACATGCATGCCCCCATGCACGTCAAGTCTTTTGGCGACGTTGAGTTGGTTAAGACTGCTGCGCTACCCCCCCCCCCCCGCCCCGCCGCGAATGCTTAGCCATGGAATTGGAGGAGCACCCTGAAATCCTGACATCTTGACAGGGCGCAATTCGAAGTCAGCGATGGGTCGAGCGCTTTGAAACACATCCAGCCATAGCGGGGCAAACAGGGGAGGAGCGTTTATTAACAATTCCAATTGTGCTATATATAGACGCGTCAGAATATCAGAACAGAGACTCAGTACTCGTATTTACAGTGCGGTTCATAAATAGTGATTATCGTCACTTGACGTTTGCAATCCGCAAATTTGATTTTTGCGATTGCGGCTGTGGAGGGTGGGGCTCCATATATTCAGTGTTCGCGTTCGTGAGGCGGCCCCTCGAAGCCCTGAGGCTGGGGGAATGGCCGCGCAAGCGCCATGGCGGCTCAGACTGGTTGCCTACAGACGCCCATCGCGGAAAAATGTCTGGACAGAAATTGGGATTCAAAGCATTCGTTCTGGATATCATCGGCGATTGGGGTGAAATCCAGCACCGGTGGGGGCTTCCTGGGTGGAATTGCAATGAGCACCCATGTTTCCGATGCGACATTCGCAAGAGTGATTTTGATTCGCTCTTGCCAGAGAGCTGGGTTATGAAAACACGGCGGGATTATGAACAATACTGTAGGTCTTGCGAAGTATGGGTATCGATTCCAGATCGTGCATCTCATTTTGACGTTCGCGCAGCCTTGGAGGAAATACCGGAGAGAAGAAAAACATAATATATATATATATATATATATATATATATATATATGAAAAAGGCAGAGTGCTCAAACACGCGGTGAAAGTAGGGAATGCATGGCTGCACTAGAACGACCGCTTGGAACCGTCTCCGACCCTTCCCCACACGATGGCGTTCGAGGCCATTTCGGTTTTCCCTGCTCTCGTCCTGTTCTGGAGGATCATGCGACCCATTATGGTCAACAGGAAACACCCTTTGTTAGATGGTAACCTAGGTATTAGCACACTGCTATTTGGTACATGGTGGAGGCCGATATTCTTAACACTCGAATCGGTCCCCAGAAAGACAGGCTGAGGAAAACACTCCTGATCATCATGGCGGGCTTTCGCGAGTGGATCCCGACCTACGAAAGGAGCAGGGCCGAACCAATGGAGAGGAGAGAGGGATGAGAGGGGAAGCGGAGAAGGATCAGGGGGAAGGGAGAGGGAGAGGGAGGGAAGGGGGAGGGCAGGAGAGGAGGGAGAGGAGAGGAGGGGAGGGAGGAGGAGAGGGAGGGGGGCCAGGGGGAGGAGGAGGGATGGGGACCGGGGAGGAGGAGGGAATGGGAGGTGAAGGGGGTGAGATTTGTTTATGATCCCCAGATTGCAAGGGCACTATCTGTAGAGAAGCGGCGACGTGTGACTCGAGTCGGGGGCCTTCAGCCAGGCATGCTTGGCACGTACTACGACCCACATCTAAAGCTGAAGGGTGCTGAAACAAAATATGTTGCATTGTGCGTTCAGAAATTGATCAATGACTTCGAATTGTTATTGAATCGAGTCACGGACGCCGCTGCCCTACGTCGAGCAGGGGGATCGATTCAGGAGTGGATGGAAATAGTTGCAGTGAGTTCGAGACATATCCCAAAAGAGACGTGCGATCTCCTAGTGAGCTTAGCGATCGAGCACAACCGCTGTGCGCAAATAGCTGGTGCCCCTGTGAAGCCCAAGAGCCATTTGTTTGTGCGTATGTCCATGGGCGCGCGTTTCAAGGGGAACCCACAGTTTCTCCAAGCATACGCTGATGAGAGCCTTAATAATCCCATAACTCGCATCGCTGCCCGCTCCCATAGACTCACGTTTGAACGCGGGCTATTCGCTAAGTTCCACAGGCTTCAAGAGCAGCATCTCATGCCACTTGATAGATGGTGGTAATCCCGATCTTCGGTGCAAAAACAACGCAGGGGGTAGGAGGAGAAGGAGGGCGAGGACGAGGATCAGGGCGATGACTTCTTGAGTTCGCGATGAGTTTCGATGAGTTCTGACATCTCCTTAAGGATGGCGACGAGGAGGGGGAGGAGGATCGAGGAGGAGGAGGAACAGGAGGAGGGCGAGGAGAAGCAGGAGGAAGAGGAGGATACTAATGAAACGGAGGAGGAGGAGGAGGAGAAGGAACAACATGTTCAGGTGTCCTACTCCCCCTCCTCGTCCACCTCCCTCCTCATCCCGTTCCTTCCTCGTCCTTCCTCCCTCTCCCGCCATCTTTCCTCAGCCCCCCCCCCTTTCGCCGCGGGGGTCGACGCTGGCGTGGTGATCGACGCGAGGCGCCCGCCACCCGACTGCACCTGCCGCCGTCTTCCCCTTGCTGCCGCGGCTATATTCCTTCCACCCGCCCCTGTTTGCCACGATTGCGCGGGGCGCGCCGGAGACTTCGCAGGAGTCCCGAAGGGTTCCCGGGCATCCACACTCCTCCTCATCCTCATTCTTTTCTTCGTCCTCATTTCCCTCCTCCTCCTCTCTCCTCCCCTCCGTCTCTCCCTCCTGCTCCTCGGCCCCACCCTCCTCCCTGTCCTCTCCCTCCTCCTCCTCCTCCTCCTCCTCCTCCTCCTCCTCCTCCTCCTCACCCTCCTCCTTCTCCGCCCCCTCCTCCTTCGTAGCCATTTTGGCTGAAGCCATTTTGGTTCAAGCCGTGTTGGCTCAAGCCTAGCCCAAAACAGGTAGGAGAAAAACGTTCGAGTTGTTTCACACACCTCTGTGAACTGTTGCCACTTTGCGCTAACACGAGCAGCGGCAGAAGACGACGACGACCGTTGCTCGTGCGCCGCGATGCCCGCTCGAGGCTCGGCTCATGGCGGGGTTCCTGCCACTCCTCGTGCCGACAGCGCGCAGAGGTCTGGCTCCCAGCTCCTCGTCGGCTTCCACCGCCCAGCGCGGCTCGCGCGATCGCGTGGTAGCGGAGCGCTGGCTTCAGAACGCACGCGATCGTTTGAGCCCCGCTCGAAAACGAAACGCGAACATTATGATGGCAAAGCCCCAAGCACCATCAACATAAGTGACCACAACGCAGCGGCATCGCAGCAATTGCTTAGCGATGTTAGGTACAATGTTTGCTTCGACACGGTAAACACTGCATGATATAGAAAAACCAACACGTACGTTAACGACGGTGCTGAAAGCCCGAGCTGGGGCTACATGTCAGGGTCGGCAAACGTTCCGAACGGTTCGATGCTGGCAAAAACAAGCAACTAGGGAGACGCCGCAACATGTATCACAAAATAATAACGGCATGGCGCACGCGTCATCGCGGCATCAGTTCCTGGCGCAAAAACAAACGTTCCATGTTCAAAACAATTTCACCATGTTCAAAAAATGAACATGCAACATATCATGGTCTTTCATGTTCAAAAAACGAACATGAGGGACCTCTGGGTCCTGTGGGCACCTCCCCCGGGGCCTGTTTTGTGGGGATGTCTCGAGCGGGGGCGCCGGTTTGGGATTCGTCCTCCCCCGGGGCCCGTTTTGTGGGGATGTCTCAAGCGAGGGCGCCGGTTTGGGATTCGTCCGCGGATCCGCCGGATCTGTCCGGAAACGGTGCCGGAGGCCGCTCTGGGCTCCTGTGGGCACCTCCCCCGGGGCCCGTTTTGTGGGGATGTCTCAAGCGAGGGCGCCGGTTTGGGATTCGTCCGCGGATCCGCCGGATCTGTCCGGAAACGGTGCCGGAGGCCGCTCTGGGCTCCTGTGGGCACCTCCCCCGGGGCCCGTTTTGTGGGGATGTCTCAAGCGAGGGCGCCGGTTTGGGATTCGTCCGCGGATCCGCCGGATCTGTCCGGAAACGGTGCCGGAGGCCGCTCTGGGCTCCTGTGGGCACCTCCCCCGGGGCCCGTTTTGTGGCTCTTTGGGATTCGTGGATCCGCCGGATCTGTCCGGCGGTGCCGGAACCGGGGCCCGTTTTGTGGGGATGTCTCAAGCGAGGGCGCCGGTTTGGGATTCGTCCGCGGATCCGCCGGATCTGTCCGGAAACGGTGCCGGAGGCCGCTCTGGGCTCCTGTGGGCACCTCCCCCGGGGCCCGTTTTGTGGGGATGTCTCAAGCGAGGGCGCCGGTTTGGGATTCGTCCGCGGATCCGCCGGATCTGTCCGGAAACGGTGCCGGAGGCCGCTCTGGGCTCCTGCAGGCACTTCCCCCGGGGCCCGTTTTGTGGGGATGTCTCAAGCGAGGGCGCCGGTTTGGGATTCGTCCGCGGATCCGCCGGATCTGTCCGGAAACGGTGCTGGAGGCCGCTCTGGGCTCGTGCTCTTCGCGCCGGGGGTGAGGATGACGGGAGTTCCACAGAAACTCCCACAAATGATGTTGATGCTGATCATCATGACGATGATGAACATGATGATGATGATGATGATGGTGGTGGTGATGGTGATGATGAGTATGATGATGAGGATGATGATGAGGATGATGATTATGATGGTGGTGGTGGTTGTTATGATGATTATGATGATGATGGTGGGGGTGGTGGCCGTGATGATGGTGGTGATGATGAAGATGACGAGGAGGAGGACGAGGAGGGAAGGAAGAGGAGGAGTGGAGGGATGATGCTGATGAGGAGGAGGAGGAGGAGGAGGAGGAGGAGGAGGAGGAGGACGAGGACGAGGAGGAGGACGAGGAGGAGGATGAACAAATAGGCGGAGGAGGATGGCAAGCAGAATGACCAGGCGTCTTGGAGCGTTTTGGTGTCTCTTGGCGGTCCCAGGGTCCCTTTGGGGCGTTTTAGGTGCCTCTTGGGAGCCTCGTGGGGGCCGCTTGGGGGCTGCTAGGGGCCGTTTGGGAGCCTCCTGGGGGCGTGCGGTGGCCCCTAGTGCCTTCCAGAGGCCACGCAGGCTTTCCCAGGACTACATTAAAGGATCTCGAACAAAGAGGGGGGGGGGGGGGCTAATTAGCGCACCCCGTCTGGAACCCTAAATGTCGCCTCGTCAGGGCCTCTTGGAGCGCTCTTGGCGCGCTCTTGGGGCCGTCTGGGGCCCACTTTCAGCGTCTCTTGGGGCCCTCTTGTGCCATCTTCGAGACTTGTTTGAGTCCTCGGGAGCCCATTGGAAGCGAAAGGACGAGAGGGCCAAAATCATTGAATTTCTGTGGGTTCTGGAGCGGTTTGGGCTTCTTAGGGCCTCCTTGGGGGTTTCTGTGGCCACTTGGACCCATCTTGGGACCAGGATGGGGCCACTTGGAGGCTTCTTTGAAGCCATATGGAGCCGACTTGAACCACATTGCGCCGTCTTGGAGGCCATCTTAATGCATCTGGGGCAATATTGGAGCCCTCTTGGGCCAGAAGCCTCCGAAAGTACCTCCGAACAGCTAGCATCCTTCGAAACCATTGTGTTGTTTTCCATGTTTTCGTTTATCAAAGAGGGGATGCCCCTAATCAGCGTCGCCGCTCTTGGGCCCCAAACAGTCGCCTCTTGGGGCGCTCTTGGATCGCTCTTGGGCGCTCTTAGGGCAGTCGTGGGGCCTTTTTGGGCATCTGTTGGGGCCCTCTTGGGCCGCATTGGAGCCATATTCAGGCCTCGGGAGCTTATTTGAAGCGAAAGGACGAGAAAGCCAAACTCATAGATTTTCTCCCGTTGGTTAAAGGATTTGGGTCTCTTGGGGCCCCCCCTTGGGAGGCTTTGAGCATGTGAGAACCCATCTCGAAACCGATCTTAGAGTATCTCGGGGCATCTTGAATGTAATCTTGGGCTTTCGCAGGCCCTCTTGGCGCCATCTTGGACGCCCCAGTGACCCGCGACCCTCCCCCTCAGGTCCAGGGGGAAAGGGTCGGGGGAGGAGTCAGCCCATCCCCGAAGGGAAAGAAAAGGGTTGGAAGAAGAAACGCGCTAAACCACCACCGCTCGAATGACCCGTTGGATTATGTTGCGTTTCCCGCAGAACTTCATGTTTAGCCTGTGTTGCACTGTTCGGGACACTGTTGGAACCCTGTTGGGGTGGCTCTGGCCCTCCAGAGCCGTCAAGAGAAGGCCCGGTGCCCGGAGGAAGGCCCCAAGGGGGTCCACAAACAAGATACGCTTGGAGGTTCTCGCATGACTTGAGGTCGCGCCTTGCTGTAGTCGGTCAAGGCCTTCTTGGCACCCTCCCAGGGCCTCTCCTGGAACCGCCCTCCTTCTCCTTTCCCCTTCCCTCCGAAAAGTGTCCCAGTGGGTCATGCCATCCGGCGCATTCGTTCCTGGCACAAGCGGACGCTGGGGCATTGGTTCCATTCTTTATCTTCCCTCCTCTCTCTCGCCCCCCTCCCCTCAGTCCCTCCTTGCCCGCTCCCCCATACATATGGCCTCGCTTGATCGAGCAATCATCCTGCACAGCGTGAGCTCCACAGTGAGATGGGCCGCAAACACCCAACGAGACCCTGGACTAACCCCAAGCGGCGCCCAAGAGACCCTTCTCTGCTGGGGCCAGGCTCCTGTTGATTTTTCAAACCATGCTGAAGCCATTCGTCGGTGCGTGCATTCGTGCAGCCGTGATTTTGTCAATGCGCGCAGCCGTGGTATTGTCAAGCGCCTGCGTTTGCTAGAACCATCGCGCGCTTCGCGCGCGCTCAGGTTCTGGCAGGCCCCAGGCCTTGACGAATTCACTGCTCCACTGAAGTAGTAGACCACTGTCCACGCATGCTAATCTGCATTCCGAAAGGCCATCGAGGGAAATGGTTATGTAGGGGGTCGGAGGCCGTATGTATGAATCGGGTTCCCAGAAAGCCTTCTGGGAACATGGCTTTGGGGGCGTCTTGGGGAGCCTGTTGGGGCGTGCCGTCGTCGTCGTCGACGTAATGTCGTCGTCGCCTATTGGGGCGCGCCGTCGTCGTCGTCGTCGTCGTCGTTTCGTGTCGTGTCGTGTCGTGTCGTGTCGTGTCGTGTCGTGTCGTGTCGTGTCGTGTCGTGTCGCGTCGTGTCGTCGTCGTCGTCGTTGTCGTTTCGTTTCGTCGTCGTCGTCGATTCAAGAGGGCACTTGGGGCAACTTTGTGCGAAACGATATGTGGAGGGCCGCGAGAAGGCGATCAGTCATGTTCCCAATCAACTTCCCAGACAGCTCTCGAGCGAGGCCGTGAGGGAGCGCTGGAAAGCGGGGAAAGCGAGAACGCCTTAATCGTTCAAAAACCATAGGAAAATTAGTGAGTCCGCCGACCCTGTCGGCGTGTGTGAGGGGTTTTTCCGTTCGAGCCGTCATCTCCGTTATTCTTTGTACTCGTCGTCTCTGTCCTGCGCCCCAGCCGCCCGAGCCGCGCCCGAGCCGCTCGAGCCAAGCCGACCTTGAGCAACGTCGTAATTCAGTCGAAGGGAAGCCCCTTCCCTTTGATCCCTCCCCCGCCGGGAGGGGGGGGGGTAGCGACCCCCCCCCCGGGTCAGATACGACGCCCCCCCCTGGGACTCCTCTTCCCCTGGGCTCCAGCCAAGCCGACCTTGAGCAACCTCGTAATTGAGTCGAAGGGAAGCCCCTTCCCTTTGATCCCTCCCCCGCCGGGAGGGGGGGGGGGTAGCGGGGGGGGGTAGCGACCCCCCCCCGGGTCAGATACGACGCCCCCCCCCCGTACCGACCTTGAGCAACGTCGTAATTGAGTCGAAGGGAAGCCCCTTCCCTTTCCCTTCCCCGACGGGGGGGGAGGGGGGGTCCCGGGGGGGGTCCCAGGGGAGTCCCGGGGAAGTCCCGGGTCAGATACGACACCTCCCTCCCCCACCTTTTCGTCCTTCTCCCCGTTCCCCAAAACCATCCCACAGCCCGTGCCTCTTGCTGCGCATTGCGAACAGGGTCGGCGGCACCGGCCGTAAGGCCTTCGCAATCTTGCCTCCCAGGGCCCTCTTGGGGAGCCTCTTGTGTTCGTTCCGGAGCGTGTTGGAGTCCTTGTCGGCCGTCTTGAGGGCAGCTTGGGCGTTTTCGGGAACTCTTGGGACCGTCTAGGGCCCTCTCGGGACCTCCATTCGCCTGTCGTGGCCTGCTTCGGGGCGGGCCCGGGCCGCCTCGGGACCCCCTCTGGGCCTTCTCTTGGCGCGCTCCTGGGGCACACTTGGGTTGTCTGGGGAGCATCCTGGGCCGTCTTGGGACCCTCGTCGGGGCCTCGTGGGCCTTCTTGGAGCGATCCGAACGGCCTCCGAGGCCGTGAGGGTGCGCTGGAAAGCGGGGAAAGCGAGAGCGCCAAAATCCAAAACATTCGGAAAACGAGTGAATCTTGCCTCCCAGGGCCCTCTTGGGGAGCCTCTTGAGTCCTTTGAGTCCTCGTCGGCTGTCTTGAAGGCATCTTGGGCGTCTTCGGGGCCTCGTGAGACTGTCTTGGGTCCCCTTAGCCTGTCGTGGCCTGCTTCGGGGCGGGCTCGTGCCGCCTCGGGAGCTCTGGACACCCCCCCGCAATCCCCGGTGGGCACCGATGGGGGCAACAGGCAGCAGCCCGCCCCCACCCCCTGGGCCTACTCCGAGATAGAGAAGCATGTTCCCGGGAAGCTTTCCGGGAGCATGATTTGTTCGGCTCTCTGAGGGGGAGGCCTTTGGGGGCTTACCGAGGGGCGTTTTTTGGCCTTGTCGGCAAGCCTATTGGAAACATGGTTGGGGCGGTGGGCGGAAGCCCAAGGAATCATTTTCCCGGAAAGCTATATGGGGAATACGATTTACCGAAGTGTCTTGGGGGCCCGCAGGAGGCTTCCCTGGGAGCCCTTTGGGGGCCTATTGAGGCTTCCGGGGGGCCTCCTGGGAGCCTCACCGGGCTTCTTGGGAGCCTCTTGATGGCCTCCGGGGGCGTCCTAAGAGCCTCTCAGGCCAGAGATCTTGAAATGTTGCGCTCTTCGGGCCCTCTTGGGTCGCTCTTGGGGCTCTCTTGGGGCGCTCTCGAGGCCCTCTTGACTTATCTGGGGGGCCTCCTGGCCCGTCTCTGGGCTGTCTTGGGAGCCTCTTCGGCCGTCTTGGAGCGATCTGAAGGGCCTCTGACGCGGTCCGGGACCGTGGGGAGGCGGAACATGGGAGAGCGCAAGAATGCTTCAAAAACCATTGGAACAGTTATGCTTTGCAGCTTCTGGGGCCCTTTGGGGGGGCCTCTGGAGGCGCTCTTGAGGTGTTTTGGCGGCGTCGTCGGCCGTCCTGAGGCCATCTTCGGCGTGTCGGGGGCCTCTGGGGGCTGTCTTTGGGCGTCCTGGGAGCCCAGAAATCATGTTCCTGGAGAGGCTTCCGGGAACATGATTTCGAAAGGCCCTCTTTGGCCTCCTGGAGGCCGTCTTGGAGGCCTCCTGGGCCGGCTTTGGGGCCTCTTGGGCCGTCTTGGGAGGTTCTGGCAGCCCCACAGGACGACCCTTTTGGGCCGTTTTGGGCCCTCTTGCATATCTTCTGGGCTGTCTTGAGGCTCCTCGGGGGCGTCTGGGGCACTGTGAAGACGAAGCAATCGAGTATGCTGAAAATATACGCTTTACGAAGGGAACAGGCTGATGTTTGCCTCTTGAAGGCCCTATTGGGGCCCTCTTCGGCCATCTTCAAGCCATCTCGGGCCCTCTGCGGCCTCGCTGAGGCTGTCTTGTGGGCCTCTTGGGCGTCCTGGGAACCTGGAAATCATGTTCCCGGAGAGGCTTCTGGGAACATGATTCCGAACGAGGCCCTCTTGGGCCTACCTGAGGCCGTCTTGGGGGCCTCCTGGGCCGGCTTCGGGGCCTCTTGGGCCGTCTTGGGGATTTCCGCGAGCCCCACGGGACGATCTTTTTGGGCTGTTTTGGGCTCTCTTGCATCTCTCTTGGGCTGTGTTGGGGCTCCGCGGGGGCGTCTGGGGCACTGCGAAGACGAAGCAAGCGAGTATGCTGAAAATGTACGTTTTACGTGGGGAATGGGCAGATGTTTGCCTCTTGAAGGCCCTCTTCGGGCCCTCTTCGGCCATCTTCAAGCCATCTCGGGCCCTCTGCGGCCTCGCTGAGGCTGTCTTGTGGGCCTCTTGGGCGTCCTCGGAACCCGGAAATCCTGTTCCCCGACAGGCTTCTGGGAACATGACTTCGAAAGAGGCCCTCTTGGGCGTCCCTGAGGCCGTCTTGGGACCCATATGGGCCAGCTTCGGGGCCTCTTGAGCCGTCTTGGGAGGTTCTGTGAGCCCTACGGGCCCTCTTGGGTCTCTCTTGGGCTGTGTTGGGCTGTGTTGGGGCTCCGCGGTGGCGTCTGGGGCACTGTGAAAACGAAACCAGCGAGTATGCTGAAAATGTACGTCTTACGTTGGGAATCAGTAGATTTTTGCCTCTTGAAGGCCCTTTTGGGGCCCTCGTCGGTCATCTTGAAACCATCTCGGGCCCTCTTGGGGCGCTCTTGGGCGTCTTCAGGGCCTCTTGAGGCTTTCTTGACCATCTGTACGGCCCGCGTGGCCTGTCGAGGGCAATTTGGAAGCGGCCCGGGGCAGTCCCGGGGGGTCTGTGACACCCCAAAAGTTCCAGGGGGCGCCCATGGGGGATGATGGCACCGTCCCGGCCCCCCCCCCCCGCGGCCTACTCGCGGCGGCCTCCGAGGCCCAGGACGCCGAAACCCTTTAAAAACACTGGGAAAATGAGCCCCGGTACTCCCATGGAGGGTCGAGGCAGCTGTTTTCGGCCCCGGGCCTGCCCCTCTGATATATATATATATATATATACACACACATACACACACATATATATATATATACACACATATACACATATACCTATATACATAACTATATATATATATATATATATATATATATATATGTGTATGTATATGTGTATATATATATATACCTATATATACCTATACGACCACCCTTCGGGTGATAAGGAGGCGAGGGGGGGGAGGGACCAACGTCGCACTCGATCGATCTCACTATCGAACTCACTAAGATCTCACAATCGATCTCAATCGATCGATCTCACAATCGATCTCACAATCGATCTCACATTCGGTCTCGCTATTGATCTCACTGTCGAAATCACAATCGAGCTCACAACCGATATCAACCGATATCACATTCGATCTGACTGTCGTTCTCACTATCAAACTCACGATCTATCTCACTATCGATCTCTCATTCGGTCTCACGATCGATCTCACTATCGATATCATAATCGATCTCGGATTCGGTCTGACTATCGATCTCACTATCGAACTCACTTTCGACCTCATTATCGATCTCACATTCGGTCTCACTATCGAACTCTCTGTCGATATCACAACCGATCTCACAATCGATCTGACATTCGGCCTCACCATCGATCTCACAATCGAACTCACTACCGATCTCAGTATCGATCTCAATCGGTCGATCTCACAATCGATCTGGCTATCGATCTCACAATCGATCTCACAATATCCCACAATCGATCTCACATTCGGTCTCACGATCTCACTATCGGTATCACAATCGATCGCACAATCGATCTCCCATTCGGTCTCACAATCGATCTCACTACCGATACCACTATCGATCTCACTATCGATCTCACAGTCGATCTCACAATCGATCTGACATTCGGTCTTCACGTTCGATCTCACAATCGATATTACTATCGATATTACTATCGATCTCACATTCGACCTCACTATCGAACTCACAATCGATCATCACAATAGCACAACAACATCATCATCACCATCATCATCATCAGCATCAGCATCATCGGGACACCGACGGGACACCGACGGGACACCGGCGGGACACCGCGGGCCCCCGGCCGCCCGGAAGAGAGTCATTTGGTCCGGCCGCGCCTCAGCCACACGGGACACCAGCGGGACACCGGCGGGACACCGCGGGGCCCCCGGCCGCCCGGAAGGGAGACATTTGGTCCGGCCGCGCCTCAGCCACAGGAGACTTTCTCTCGCCCGCCCACGCAGGTTCGCCTCGCCCGCACGGCACGCACGAAACCGAAATCGATTTCGTCACCTACATATATATATATATATATATATATATATATACTACATACACACATACATACATACATACATACATACATACATACATACATACATACATACATACATACATACATACATACATACATACATACATACATACATAGATACATGCATACATACATACATACATACATGCATACATGCATACATGCATACATGCATACATGCATACATGCATACATGCATACATGCATACATGCATACATGCATACAGGCATACAGGCATACAGGCATACAGGCATACAGGCATACAGGCATACAGGCATACATGCATACATGCATACATGCATACATACACACACACACACACACACACTAGAACCACGGGCGCTACGCGCGCGCGCGCTTAGGTTCTAACAGGCTCCAGGCCTTAATGACTTCACAGCTCAACTGAAGAAGGGGACCTGATGGGGCTCCTGGAGGTGCCTCGGAGCCCAAGGCTCTGTCGGGGCTTCTGTCTGGACCTTTCTTGGAACCGCGTTGGGGACCCGATGAATCATGTTCCCAGAAGGGTTTCAGGAAACACTTTTTGGGGGGAGTGTCTTAGGAGGCTGCTTGGGGCGTTTCGTCGTCGTGGTCGCCTCTTAGAGGCCTCTTGGGGAGCCATCTTGGGGGCCTGATGAGTCATGTCCCTGGAAGGCCTTCTGGGAACGTGAGTTGAGAGAGACTGCCTTGTGGGCTGCTTGCGGCGTTCCGTCGTCGTCGTCGCCTCTCTGGGAGCCATGTTTGGGCCTGATGAATCCTATTCCGCAAGGGACATTTGGGCACATGATTTTGGGGAGTGTCTTGGAGGGCTGCTCGGGGCGATCTGTCGTCGTCGTCGTCGTCGTCAGTCGTCGTCGCCACTTCGGGATCAAAGTTGGCGGCCTGAAAAGTCATGTTCCTGGAGGGCCTTCTGAGAACCTGACTTGTGGCAGGGTCTTGGGGGGTTGCTTGGGCCTTTCTTCCGTCGTCGTCGAATATTGGGGAGTTACGTTGGGGGGGCCTGACGAATATAATGGTCCCGAAAGGCCTTCTGGGAACATGTTTTTTTTTTTTTTTTTTTCAGATTCGTGCGCACAGAAGCGAGGGTTCGAGCCGGCCTTGGCAAGCTTACACGAGCGGGTTGAAACGCTCGCGGCCCCAAAGAGAGGACGGGGAGGAGGGGAGAACGATGCGAGCAAAAGCGGGCCCCGCAGTCCCCGTAGGGATGGCCTACCAACCGACGGAACCGCCGATGACAGTGGCCGTTGCTGGGACCAGCGCTCGAAATTATAATAGCGACCACAACGCTGTCATGGTCAGGCGAGGCTAGCTACTGCGACCGAAGCCATCTCCTGGGCCTCCGCCGCGGAAGCCTCCGCCGCCGCGCGCTCCCGCGACGAGGGCCAGGCGCTGCGCGCATGAATCTGGCGCAGGGCTCACATCTCCAAGATCGTCTTCGCCCAGTAACCCTCCGACTACGAATCCCGCTCGCCCCGGGTGCTTCACGTACAAGTTCAGGTACAGGAGGCCGCTGTCCGTACGCCCATGCACGACTTTCAGCTCGACCTTGCCGACAACAACCCATTCCGGAATCTTGGCGTCATGCTGCTGCGACACGCTGTAGCGGTAGCCTCCGGCTTGTTTGGCCTCTGCCCACGTTCCGGTGACGTTGAGTTGCTGGAAGTACATGTCCGCGCATTGTCCACCCAACTGGCGCGCATCGGCCTGCACGCGAAGCAAGGCATTTTCAGCACTCACTCCACGAGGGATGTTGATCAGAACATGATTGCCCGCCTTCGTCAAGTCGAATCGCTCGCCGTGGATGTTCTGCAGGTGGGGGTCGCCGACGGCGGAAGCCCCAGAACCTGCCCCGCCCGCACGGGGATTCGCGGCAGGGGGCGGAGACGGGCTGGACGTCGGCACAAGCGTCGGAGCCGGGGTCGCGGCCACTGTCGGAGCTGGCGTTGGGCTAGGCGTCGGGGCAGGCGTCTGGCCCAGCGTCGGGCTCGGCGTCGGGGGCGAGGTCGGGCTGCTCGTCGGGCTGCTCGTTGGACTGGGCGTCGGGGACGAGGTCGGGCTGGAAGTGGGGATGCTCGTCGGGCTGCTCGTCGGTGACGAGGACGGACTGGGGGTCGGGCTGCTCGTCGGACTGGGCGTCGGGGGCGAGGTCGGGCCGCTTGTCGGGCTGCTCGTCGGACTGGGCGTCGGGGACGAGCTCGGGCTGCTCGTCGGGCTGCTCGTCGGGGCCAAAGTCGGGCGCGGCGTCGGGGACGCCCTGCAGGCGCACAGGTACCGTTGAAAGCCCCATGCGTAAGGAATTGTGCATTTGATGTCATCAAGGCTCAGCTTGTTCGCGAACAGGCCAATAACATTGTAGTGCGCGCCGCAAGGGGTTGTGACGAACTGCTCGTCCGAGCCTCCCTGACTGGCTCTCCCGGAGTGGGAAGCCATGAGACCATCGAGAGGATCGCTGGAACACGGCGCCGTATCCCAACGCCGCCGTCGGCTAGTTACGCGGACTTCATTTGTTGGGCATGCATTCCCTTGGGCATCTTGATGACGATAGCAAAGAGGATACGATGGATCTTCGGTTCCAATGTTGTCGCAAAGGGCCTCTTCTCCATAACTCAGGATAGCTGGGGTCAGCAGGTCCTCCACGTAGTTTTCACCACTGCCCTCATACGCTGACACAAAATGTTGAAAGCACTCCTCTCTGGTCGATCCCGCCAGTGGCTCTGATGTGCAGACTTTGTTGTGCGTGTTGCAGATGTCTTCGCGTGGCCCCGATCCGATGATCCACTCGATGTCGTCCGCCGTTGTCTGCTGCGCGGGGCGCGACCTAAACGGTGTTATTCGTTTCGTTGTCGTTATGTTGTTCGTGTTGTTCCCTACCTAGGCTCTGCCTAGAAAGGTTCTTACTCGCTTTGCTTAAAGGGGCCGGGCAGTGCAAACCGCCCTGGGCGGTTCCCCCAGTCCCTTGGGAGCCAAGCATAAGCAACAGCAAAGGTAAAAGCAAACGCGTGGTTCCCCAAGTTGCGTTCCCTGGGTGCCGAGCAAAAGCAACAACAAAGGCAAACGTGAAGGCAAAAGCGAAGGCAACGCAAAAGCATAGCATAGCACAGCAGCGCATAGCATAGCATAGCGCAGCATAGCATAGCGCAGCATAGCCTAGCCTAGCCTGGCCTAGCCTAGCCTACCCTAGCCTAGCCCAGCGACTTGCTGCTGTCTCGGCGACTTGCTGCCAGCTTCTGCTGCTGCTTCACTTACGGCATGGCGTCGGCGGTTCTGGCGCTACTGCTACTACTACTACTACTACTACTACTACTACTACTACTACTACTACTACTCCTACTCCTACTCCTACTCCTACTACTACTACTACTACTACTACTACTACTACTACTACTACTACTACTACGACTACTACTACTACTACTACTACTACTACTACTACTACTACTACTACTACTACTACTACTACTACTACTACTACTACTACTACTACTACTACTACTACTACTACTACTACTACTACTACTACTACTACTACTAACTACTACTACTACTACTACTACTACTACTACTACTACTACTACTACTACTACTACTACTACTACTACTACTACTACTACTACTACTACTACTACTACCGCTACTGCTACAACTACGACGATGAGGAGAAGGAGGAGGACGGCGTTTACCGCTCCTACTAATGTTGTTTTCCTAGAGGCTCCAACTTCTAGGAAGGGTCGCACTGGGATAATTCTGGCCTGTTCTCCCGTAACATTCCGCCAGGACGAAAAACAAAACGAAGCCCGAAATCCAGCAAAACAACGTTTAGGTCGCACCCTGCTGCTGCGAGGCGTTGCTCTTGAGGCTTCGAAACATATCAAAAGTGCATCCCCCCAAGAAGCACTCCAGAGGCCCCACGAAGCCCACTGAAGGCCCCAAAGAAGCCCTTACAGTCCGCAAGCAGCCACGGACGAGCCCCACGAGGCATCAGAATTGTTTCGAACATGTTCTTTGGAAACTTCGCAAGAGACCCCAACAAGCATCCAACATGCTTCTGACCCACAACACAGGCACGGTGGCGGCTTCACCCGTTGCCCTCGTGTTGATTTGGCCCAAGGACTCACGACGGCCCCAAGAGAAGGGGCCTGGACTAACCCCCGGCGGCGCCCAAGAGACCCTTCTCTGCTGGGGCTAGGCTCATGTTGATTTTTCAAGCCATGCTGAAGCCATTCGTCGGTACGTGCATTCGTGCAGCCGTGACTTTGTCAATGCGCGCAGCCGTGGTATTGTCAAGCGCCTGCGCTGGCTAGAACCTAAGCGCGCGCGGAGCGCGCGCGTGGATCTAGTAGTAGTATATGCGAGTAGGGTCAAGACGTGTAGTAGGAACATGTTCGGAGTATAGTAGAGCACGGGTAGAGTAGAGTAGAGTAGAGTAGAGTAGAGTAGAGTAGAGTAGAGTAGAGTATTTCAGAATAGAGCTGAGTAGAGTAGGGTAGGGCAGGTAGGGTAGACTAGAGCAGAGCAGAATGGATCTGGATAGGGTAGATGGCAGAATCGAGTGGGGTATCTAATGGCCTTCGGCCTCTCCCGCCAAGGTGTCTGGATTGTGGGCCGTGGGCCTCTACGATGTTCGTCGGGATGTCGGGGAGGCCTCTCGGGTGTCTCTTGGGGGCCGCTTTGATGCCTCTTGGAGGCCGTCTTGGGGCCTTTGGGGGCATTTTCGGGGCCTCTTGGGGGTCTCTTGGGGTCTCTTGGGGGCCTGTGGCAGTCTTGGGGCCCTCTTAGGTTTTCTTGGGGACTTCCTGGGGGCCTCTTCGGCCGTTTTGTGGCTGTCTTCGGGGCCTTTTGGGCCGTCTTGGAGCGTCGGAAGCTCGGAACGTCGAGGACCTCAAACACATCGAAACCCTAAGATGAGCATCGATGATTTTGGCCTCTCGGGGCCCTCTTGGGAAGGGTCTGGGGGCTCTCGTGGGGCGCCTCGAGGGCTTCTTGGGCAGTCTTGAGGCCATCTCGCACGTCTTGGACCGATCGTGCGGCGAATCGGGGCCCTCTTGGTCCGTCTGGGCGGCCTCTTGGGGCCCTCGCGGCATGTCTTGGGACCCTCGCGGCCCCGAACAAGTCATGCGGGAACATCCGGGAGAGCCCAGAGGGCACGCGGGGAGCCCAAGAAGATTTGAGAGCTGTGGGCCCGGGCCCCTGGAGGACCCCCCAGGGCGGAGGACTGAGACTCGGGGGTTGGGCAAAGGGGCCCGGGGACACTCCAGGGCTGGACCTTAGCGGTGTTTTGGGTGATTTCGTGGGCCGTTTTCGTTGCGACTTCGTTTTTTGCGGTGCAGGCGGATCCGAGACAAGAGCGAGGGAACACGAAAACAAAACGAAAACGACAGACACCGTTTAGGTTCCGCCCCGGGGCACTCCACTTCGTGCCACAGGGGCACGCTGGCGGACTTTTCGGACGGCCCCGGCCCCCCGAGTCCAGCTCGAGCCCCCAAAACTCGATGCCGAGGTCTCCCCGAGGGCTCCGGGGTCGATCGCGGAGGCTCCTTGGGCTGTGGTGGACGCCCTTAGTATCAGAAGGGGTAGCATGCCACAGTCACGCATTTACTAGTACTGCAGGCTTTGTGGCGTTGTGACCCCCAGGGCCTCCAAGATGACCCAAAGGGCCCGCCCGCAAGAAGGCTCCATGACGGACCCTTGGGACCATCTTGGGGCACGTTAGGGGTTACAACCTCCAGCAACGCGTCCAGGGCCTCGGGTAACGTTACGACCAGAGAGCGCCCAAGAGCGCCTGGGAATTCCATCAGCTGGGGTCCTTCAAGAGTATGCTCAGTTCTCAGCGCTGAGGGCTCTGAAGGACATGAACACATCACATCATGTGCCTACTGCACGGTGGCGGATACGTTTTATTACTCCCCCTCTCCCCTGATCATTCTCGGGTTTCTGACCCGTCCCTCCCGCGTGCTGCTCTATCTGCGCAGATGTTTCTCCCAGAGCGTTCTGTGGCATGTGTTCTTCCATCCGTCCATCCTGCACCATCTCCTTTGCCTCCTCCTCCTCCTCCTTCTCCTCCTCCGTACTTCTCTTCTTCATCTGCCTCCTCTTCCTCCTCTTCCTCCTCTTCCTCCTCCTCTTCCTGCTCCTCTTCCTCTTCCTCCTGCTCTTCCTCCTCCTCCTCCTCCTCCTCCTCCTCCTCACTCCCTCACTCCCTGCTCGGCCAGAGGACGCCCCTTCGCCAGGGCGAGGGCCTGGCCTGGGCTGGGTCCGTGCGGGAATGGGCCGCGCAGCTAGCAGCCCGCCCGAGGATGAGGAGCAGGAGGAGGAGGAGCAGCAGCAGGAGGAGGAGGAGCAGCAGGAGGAGGAGGGGGAGGGGGAGGCGGAGGAGGAGGAGTCGGAGGAGGAGGAGGAGGAGGATCAGGAGGATCAGGAGGATCAGGAGGATGAGGAGCAGCAGGAGGAGGAGGAGGGGGAGGGGGAGGCGGAGGAGGAGGAGGAGGAGGAGGAGGAGGAGGAGGAGGAGGAGGAGGAGGAGGAGGAGGAGGAGGTGTGTCCCCTTGAGGCCTCTGGGGGGCCTCTTGACTCTTGGGGGCCTGTTGTGGGCCTCTTGTGACCTGTTGTGGGCCTCTTTGGGCCTCCTGGGAGCTTCTTGGGGCGGGCAACTCGGAATGTCGGTTCGTTTTCACCCTCTGGGCCGTCCTGGGACCCTCTTGGGCCCTCGGGGGGCTCTCTTGGGGGCCTGGGCCACCCGCCTTTGGGCGATCTCGGGGGCCTCTTGGGCCAAGGCGAGAATGCTAACATCCTTCAAACACCCATGGGCAATCGACGAGTTTTGCCTCTCGGGGCCCTCTCGGGGGTCCTCTTTGGAGTGCTCTGGGGGCATCTTGGCCGCCTCTTGGGCCACCGTGGCCCATCTTGGAGCCGTGGACAGCCGGGCCCACCTTGGGGACACCTGGGCCCGGCTGGAGCCGTCTTGGAGCCCCTGAGCCCTGTTGGGGTCCGCCAGTGGGCCTCCGAGGGAAGTGGGGTGCCGCCGTGCTTCGCGCCCTGCGGCCCCCTCGAAGAACCTTCTCTGTAGGCTCCGGTTCAGCCTACTTGGGCTGTCGCAAGCCGTTCCAGTTTGCCCCTCCTGTCTCGAGCCGTCCAATTGTTTGCACCCTGCCAAGCTCGCAGGAGCTGGATACGGCCCGGGCCGCGGGGGCTAGCCGTATCGAGTTTGCAGAGCGGGAGCCACGGCAGGGCCCCCATGAGGGAAGTAGTTAGCAAGGTTGGCATACACACACCGACACAGACACGGACACATACATATACGCATACACAGACACATACACATACGCATAAACATACATGAACACAATGTTAACAGCTTCACAACTACACATATACACATGCACATCTATGCACATAGATATACATAATATCGCACGCGCATCTATATGTGTGTATATATGTGTGCATATCGATCTACACACATATACACGTACAAACACATGTACACGTTCATGTACATGCATGCCTACATACATACCTGTATGCATGCATGCATACATGCGTACACATACCATGCATGTATGCAGACATACATACATGCATACATATATACATACATACATTCATGCGAGCATACAAACAAACATACATACACATATGCATGCACGCATGCCTGCATACATACATTCATATATGCATGCATATATGCATGCATGCATACATACATGCATGTACATACACACATTGTGGTTGTGTGTATGAGAGTGTCTTGGCGCCGTCTGCCGGCTCCCTTTAACCTTTCTTGGGCCCTCTTGGGGCCGCCTGGAGACTCGTCGGACCCCCCTCGGGGCCTCCTGGGGGCTCTCTTGCGGTGTCGTGTGGCCCTTTTGGGCCCCCCTGCGGCCTGGAGCCCTCCTGAAGCCTTCCCTTGGACTTCTTCGTCGCCGGTTGGGGCGTCTTGGAGCGCTTTTCGGCGCCTCTCGGCCATCGCGGATGCGCGAGTATGAGAAAATCCCACAGCCGCCTGATAATCATACATAATGTGTGCACGACATTCGGACGCGAGCCGCGTTTTGAAAGTCGATCCGCCTTCCATCTTTGCAACTGATGGAAGTTGTTAAGACGGATGTGCCCGGCGCTAGGGCGAGTACCACATTTTGAAAACCACCCGCCCTCAAACCGTGTAGTTGTTGGATGTTTCAAGCCCCAGGGTCACAGGCGGCAAGAAGTACCAGGCGAAACGCCAGGCCTGGCCTGCTGACGCGTCTGGTTGTGCGACGAGGAGGAACGACTCATCAGGAATTGTCTTGGAGGGGGATAAGGAGGGGGAGGAGGAGAGGGATGAGGAGGACGAGATGAGGAGAAGGGGGAGCTAGAAGGAGGGGGCGCAGCTTGTTGCAGCGGACCGTCTGCACCGCGCCGTCACGGCGAAGGAAGATGTGTGGGATGCACGCAAGGAGGAGGACGAGGAAGTTGGGGATGAGCTCAGCAGGAGGAGGAGCCGGAGCAGGAGCGATGTGCCCCCCTCCTCCTATTTTTCCTCCTCCTCCTCCTCCTCCTCCTCCACCTCCTCCTCCTCCTCCTCCTCCTCCTCCTCCTCCTCCTCCTCCTCCTCCTCCCCCATCCTTCTCCTCCTCCTCCCCCATCCTTCTCCCCCATCCTTCTCCTCCTCCTCCTCCTCCTCTCCTCCTCCTCCTCACCTCCTCCTCCTCCTCCTCCTCCCTCCTCCTCCTCCTCCTCCTCTCTCCTCCTCCTCCTCCTCCTCCTCCTCCTCCTCCTCCTCCTCCTCCTCCTCCTCCTCCCCCCCACCCCTCCCTGGAACTGTTCGGGTCCCATTTTCTTTGGCTGTTCGTGCTTTCGTCTCGTTCGCCGCCCGCTGCCTCGGCCGTGCGCCGTGGGGGCGCGCGGCCGGGCGGCCGTCTCGTCTCGAAGAGGTGGTGCGGCAGGGGCGGGGGGGAGCTCGCAGTGGCGACGGGGGCCAGAGGGCGGAAATGGGCAGGCTGAGCGGTTGCCCCTGCTTGCGACGACGATGGCGATGATGAAGACCATATGGTGCTGCATATGGCGGTGGGCATGATGTGGCGAGGATGGCGGTGACTCTGACGACGACGATGACGGTGGTGTTGCTGTTGCTTAGCTGGTGCCTCTCCCCCCTCGGCGCAAGACAAACGCAACGGGCCCGCAGGGGCCCTTCGGGCTCCTGATTATGATTATGACGATGATGGCGATTCTGATGATGCTGATGATGATGCTGCTGGTGATGATGCTGATGCTGATGATGCTGATGCTGATGATGAAGATGATGATTGTGATGGTGACGATGACGATGATGACGATTTTGCTGATGATGATGTTGATGCTGATGATGATGCTGCTGATAATGAAGATGATGATTGTGATGGTGACGATGACGATGATTACGATTATGTTGATGATGATGTTGATGCTGCTGATGATGATGTTGACGTTGATGATGATGCTGATGATGATGACGACGATGATGATGAGGACGATGGTGATGATGATGTACGATGTACGATGACGATGGCGACGACGATGATGACGATACCGATGACGTTGATGAAGATGATGTCGTGATCCTAATGGCAATGGAGTTTAGGAGGAAGAGGGACAGGATGAGGAACATGGGAGGAGGGATTATGCTACTCAGATCCGACGCCTGATGGACAACTCACACATGAACATGCTACACGGAGGCAAGTGCGTGGAAGGAAGAAAGCATATACGAGACAAGGCATGCGGCATCTCTGCTGCGACGGCTGTGTGAGAACACGAGTGCACAGTGCGAGTTGTAACTACCTGTCCCCTTCCTCGACCTTTGGCGGCCTCGCCAGACATGAAAGACAAATGCAGTATGTGCGCAGCCTGCCACGAGAAAAAGCCCACTCAATGTAATACGACACTAATGTGCGACGACAAGTAAACTCATGACCTACGTACTGCAGCATCGAATTTGCAGAAACAACCGGACGGCAACGCCAGTGATCGCACCCATCCACACGTTGAGAAAACCAATCAACCACAGAAACTTCGAGTTGGACGATATTGCAATGGAAGGTTGAGCAAAAGGTAGAAATGTATGCAATCATGCACACCCACCAACACTTGAATTGAAACGTAGAGCGTGAAGGACAGCGGCGTGTGCCTTACTTGCCCCGCGGAGCCTGGGCCAGGCTAGCCAATAACGCCACCTCTTCACGAGTATGTTGCCGTCGACCCTGTAGTCGAGCTCTGCGCCTGCACCGCCTTGGACCTCAAGGATCCTCGCATTCTTTCGCCGGTGGTGGCATCGGCATTGGCCTCTCACCACCGTTGGCACCTGCAGCCTCGTCGGCGTGACATCGCTGGCTGACACCTTCCGCACATCAACAGCTGCGGGACCTCTCGCACTGGGGCGCCTGCCTCCGCGCTCGGGACAGCACAGCAAGGGCCCCTCGCGCATCCACGGTACGGGTCGCCCCTGGCTCCAGCTACCACCCATGGGATGGTGTCAGCATGGCTTCGCTGCGGCTCGGGACGCCAATGCCATCTCGAAGTTTGACGGCCCAACTCGGGGCGGCCAGCCCGACGCGCACCTCCCGCCCACCCTGAGCGAGATGGCTCATGGGAGGAGCTGAGGAGGAGGAGCAGGAGGAGGAGGAAGAGGAGGAGGAGGCGGAGGAAGAGGAGGAGGAGGAGGAGGACGAGGAGAAGGCCAACAAAAAAATGATTGGCTCGAGATGGCCAAACAGGGACCGAACAACACTATCGAGCTGGCTTGCAAAGAGCGCTCGACAGAGCCATCAGACAGTTGCAAGACGAAGCTGACAGGATTAGCTGGGAGGACATGTTGCAGCAGAGCACGGGGCGGACTACCTCGGGACGGGAACTAGGGAAAGGCCTGAAGGATTCAGTTAGCTGCCTCGACACGCACGACAACTTTTCCCCCTTGCCTCAATTCAAGTTCGTGTGCTATGAGTGTGGGTACCTTGCCCACACGGTGCGTGTACTCAACGCCCACGAAGGGAAATTCTATCCCGCTGACGATGCTCCCACGAGGATTGCAATCGGCAGCATTTGCCAACTGTGTATGAGGGAGTTCCGGGAGGGAGTTCGTCTCATTAAGCATCTGCACGGATCCCAGTATTGTCTCTCGGCCTACAGGATTTCGAGCATCCTAGCGCCCAGGGAGGCGATGGATCTTGCCCGGGAAGAAATCAAGAAAAAGATGGCGAGGAACAGGAAGGAAGGAAAGTACGAGGAGCAGATGTTGACGATTTTCCGATGCGAGTGTTGCTTCTTTGCGTGGACATTGCTAATCATAAGTGCGAACGGAAATTCCCACGCGACAGGAAACGGTGGCTCTCTGGATTGGCAGAGTCAGGTGAAGACAGGTGTGGGGAGTGGTCATCGGACCACCTTGCGAAACCTGGAGTTATGATGCTCCAACCTACTTTAGCCTATTTCACCAGGAAGAATTTCGAGCGCCCCAAAAAGTACCGAAACTCGAGGGTTTTCACATGTCGAGCCCTGGGAGAGACTCGCCCGACACTGTTTGGACACTGTTTCGACACTCTTTTGACACTGTTCTGGGTGCTCGAAATTATTTCTTGGATGTGGTACTTAAGTAGGACGAAAACAACATAAACCTGGAGTGCTGCACGCCACCTCCGCTCAAAGAAGGCCATTTCACTCGTCCCCCGCGCCGTCTCCGCTCCATCCCTCACCTATTGGGGGCTCTCCCACATCCGAGGCGGAATTCCAGCAGCTCAGGCTGGGCATTTGTCTTTTGCGCACCAGCATGGAGTTCCTGTACACGTGCTGGCTGAGCGGTGTGCCAGCCATCATGGAGCATACTGCTCTCAGTTCGTCGGTCCCACAAGCCCCCACCAGCTCGAGATTGCCGCGCATCCGTGCGTTGATTGAGCAACCAGGAGTCGCCCTGTTCAAGGATAGGTCGGTGCTTGTTCGGTTCTCAGGTGTTCAAACCCACAGGACACCTTGGAGTGTGTTGCCCCGCCTTGCAGCACAGTGTTGCGCTTGCCCTGGGGGAGGAAGGTGTACAGTCAACCCGCATAGTAAGGACAGGCATCCCTCCCAAGGGTACCCTTGCATCCTTGCCTCCTCGGCCCATCCTTCGTTGCTTTCGCCGGCCGCGCCCCGCTCGAAACGCTCCGAAATAGGCGTCCGAGGCCCTTGCTCGGGCCGGACGAAAGGGGGGGATTGGGAAAGGGGGGGTTACGAAATTTGCTGCCTGCAGCTGGTTCCGGCCCCACCGAGGTCAGTTGAGCGGAAGATCGGGACAAATCGGAACCAGAGATTCTGGGAGAGTTCCAAAGAAAAATAGAACGCCGAATTGTGGAGCGCGGCGCGCGCATTCGCAGAAGTTCCCCAAGGACTTTTCGAGGGCTTGAGGAGCCCAAGTATCGCATGGGCGCTCAATCAAACTGTTGAGGGCGGGCAGAAAAGCTGGTGTGCGCGAGCATTGGGAGCGGGTGTGCGGCTTGCACGGGGGGCGCAGTAGGTTTGCGTTTCAGGGGCTCGGGCGCTGGCCGATGTGTTGATGGGGGGCCCGGGAGTGCGTCACGCATATTACGCCTGTGGCGCCATGGAGGCCGCATGTGCGGTTGCAGTGGGGCGGGCGCCCCGCCGCGCGCACCGTCGCGACAGCTCTCTTGGGCGCCCGCCCGCCGCCGTGGACGTGGCGGGCCCAGTTAGTCTCGCGGTCGGCGCGCGGCGGGTCGGCAGCCACGACGCTGGCGGCCTGAAAATGCTTCGAAAGTGTTTCTCCCCGAGCCCGGGGCTATTGTACGTTTTCGGTGGCACGCGCAGCTCGGAAAAGAATCGCCTTGTCCGTCGGCGGCCAGTTGGCTGTCGTCGCGCAGAAGTACCGGCGGATGGCGCGGTCCACGCTCAGCGCAGAGAGCGTGTCCATGAGCGTGGACTCGTCGAGGGGCAGGAGGAAGGACCTCGTGGTCGGGACCATCGCGGCCTGCGATGTCCACGGCCCCCCACCCTCGGCGCGTGAGGACCTGCTGGGCGCCGCCGCAGGCCGATTTCAGAGAATCTCGGAACGGGAAATCCGGGCGCGCCAAATTTCGCGGGCCGAAAAACTCTCAGAGAGTTTCGGCCAGCTCCGAGGTTTTGGTCTTATGGGAATGCTTCACGCGGGGTGTCTAGTTCAGAGATTTTCAGAGATTCTCAGATAAGTTTGGACGCGAGAATTTGGCGCGCCCCGTTTTCTGGTTCTGTGAATCTCTGAAAAGCGGTTCCTCAGGTTTTAGCGGATCTCCAGGCGCCCCACTGTCAGCCAGAGACGAGCGACTGGCTGGCGCCGCGCCCGATGCTTCCGGAGTCGCGAACTCGGTCCTCGATTCCCTGGGGCCCGCGGGCCCCTGGGCCAATCGCGAGGTTGCCGAAGCCCCCGGGCCGTTGCGCGCGATTGTCTCCGAAACCGGAGTTGGGCATCCATGGTGGACGCCCGCGCGTGCGCGCTAGGTGTCCGCGAGATTATTCGGTGGCGGATATTGCATGGTGCGGGGGCCTTCCAAAGACTTTCTGGGGTTTTCTCTACGGTTATTTCGGCGCGCTTCGGGAACCTTGGGGCGGCGCGGGGAAGTCGCCAGGCCGCGCGCGGGCTCTTTTTCCAATGCCTTCTTGGGCATTCTCGCAGTGTTGCGTGGCCGAAGAGGTCACTGAGTACTGCGCTTTTTGACATTTGCACGTGTTTTTTCGTTGCGTTGGTTGCGTGATTGTTTTGGCGGTCCGCCTCTTTGGGGCCCCCTTGGGGCTTCAAGTTAGTTTTGTTGACGTCGGGTCTTCTGGAGTGAAGGGCGCTTGGCGCTGAATTCCCTCGGGCGCGCGCGTGGCCAAATACGCGCCGTGGCCTCATCCGCGCCGGGGCGCATTCCTTCCCTCGCGAAGCCGATGGTGCCCAAGGCGTGGCAGGCCCGTTCGGCGGCGCCCCCGGTGATTTGAAAAACCGAGCATGATTTTTATCCCGGTCAAACTTTGCCCCGATCCTGGCTTCGTCTTACGAGGGGCCCATTCCTCGATACATCGCCGCCTCTGGCGCCGGGAGGCGCCGGGAAAATCAGCTACGCGAGCTGATTCTCAAACCTCCCCCTTGCTATCCCCCCCTTCCCCCCTTTCGCCCGACCCGACTTGCATCCCTGTCGCGCAGCCATACTATCCAGGCTGACTGTACCAGGGGGCGTGCGCACAGAGCGCTTCTCTATGGGGGAACGGGGAGGACGGAGGAGGAGGAGGAGGAGGAGGAGGAGGAGGAGGAGGAGGAGGAAGAGGAGGAGGAGGAGGAGGAGGGGAAGAGGAGAGGAGGAGGGAGGAGGAGTAGGGAGGAAGAGGAGGAGGAGGAGGAGGAGGAGGGGAGGAGGAGGGGGAAGGGGAGGAGGAGGAGGAGGAGGGGAGGAGGAGGACTACCCTCCGCCGCTCTGCCGGCCATGGGCTCGCGCCATGGCACACGGGCGGCCCTCCAAGCGCTCCCCGCGCCTTGCCTGCAGACCCTGGGGCTGGGGACCTGGATTGTGTCGGGCGTGTCCCCCTACAGGGGGATTTTTTGACGAAGAATAAAAAATAATACCCAGAAATAGTCAAAACATAAAAATAGTCAGGGGATGATTTTTGTGAGTATTTGTTGACCTTTTGGGGCCATTTTTGGGGTCATTCTCATTTTTCGTCGAAAATCTCCTTGTAGGGGGACAGGCCCGACATAAGACCTGGACGACATTGCACCAGAGTCGGGGCAGTGTTATCCTCCCCCCTGTCGACCCCTACTCTCAGCGCGCCACTGGGCAGGGACTGCCTGCTGCAGAATCGCAGGCACGGGCGTGAGGCCAACTGACGGTGGGCGCGGATCCTGGGGCCCTTGCTCAGCGCGGGCCCCCCCCGTCCCCCCTCTCAGGGCTCGGCTCGGTTCCTCCGGTTCGATTCGATTCGACTTCGATGGCTTCCGATTCCGATTCGATATCACTTGGGACTCCGATCTGAGATCCTGCTTCTTCTTGGAGGCTTTCTAGCCAGCCGACTTCCGCCGATTCGACATTTTTTGTCCCACTCGGCGGCCGACGTTTGCCGATCCGATCCGTTTCGATCGCCGATCCGGTTCGTCGATTCGATGTTGGGTTCTCCCGGCCCCTCTGTTGCTTGCCTCGCCTCTCCTCTCTCTCCTCTCGCGAGTGCGGCGCCCGCGCCGTCTTAAGCAGGAACTGGAGGAGGCTACGTCCTCGTCCTTCTGTCTTTCTGCTTCTTTTACTATCGCGGGCAGGTTCTAGAGCGATGAGGAGGAGGAGGAGGAGGAGGAGGAGGAGGAGGAGGAGGAGGAGGAGGAGGATGAGGAGAAGGGGGGAGTGGAGAGGAGGAGGATGGAGGAGGAGGAGAGGAGGAGGAGGAGGAGGAGGAAGGAGGAGGAGGAGGAGGAGGGGAAAGAGGAGGGAGGAGGAGAGGAGGAGGAGGAGGAGGGGAAAGAGGAGGAGGCGGAGGAAGAGGAGGAGGAGGAGGAGGAGGAGGAGGAGGAGGAAGAGGAGGAGGAGGAGGAGGAGGAGAAGGAGGAGGAGGAGGAGGAAGAGAGCCTCCCGCGTGCAGGTCCACGGCCATACCATCCATGAGAGCGGTCAGGCCAAGGGCACTGTGATGGAGGCCGCTCTGCGCCTGGGCCGGGGGCTCAGCGCAGGCCGGCCGGCGCCTTCTTCTCGCCACGCTGCCGCTAGTGCAGCGGCAGTGCGAAGCAGGCACCAGCCCCGGGCGGCCAGGCAACGAATTGAACAGGTCATCCAGCCCAGGAATCCGAGAAGCAAAAAGTCTGCATAATCAGAATTTCTCGTCGCTCCGCGCACACCTCTCCGAAACTTGATGTTTGTGCCTTGTTGTTTGTTTCTAGTCCAGCCCGGGAGAGTAGCAGCAAACCCAGGCACGAAGCGGCGCTGCCAGCCAATGCGCATACGCAAGCAACTTCAGATCGAGCCGCCGCAACACGGGGCCAGTCGATGCAGTGTTTTTTCTTCAGTTTGCCTACTGCGTTCTTTTTTGTTTTTTGCACATGGGCACTGCTGCATCACAGCGAACACCTTGGAAGTCATACCACTCTGGTTTCGGATGGGGTCGGGATTCGTCAGGTCCTCCTCTGTTTTTTTATTAAAGAAACCTCAGCACACTCCGAACATTTACGGGCAACTGGGGCCTACAGGAGGCTCCGCACCCGACATTACATAGGGTTTTTTGAGGCAAGACTTTGCTTGTACGCACCTTCCCCTCTGGCTCCAAGGGGGGTATCCGCCTTGCTCCCTCGAGGATCAGACCGTTCTTTTTCAGAGGTTCCTGTCGCTTCCCGTTCGATTTTTGATTTGCCCTTCACCTGGGATACCTTTTGCCCTCAGCTGGCCAATCACTTGCTGTGGCGGGGGTTGAACGGGCTTCATTTTGCCAAGAATTTGTTGTTAGCTTGTATTTCGTTTGCGCTTAGATGGTGTCCCACTTGCCATTGGCCGGCATGTTGTTTGCCTTCTAGCTGGCCGTTAGCAAGTTGCATGTGCTTGTCATTTGTAGCTTGCATATAGTTTGCGCTCGCAGCTTGCAATTCGTTTGCTCCTGACTGTTAGTGTGTGTGTGTGTTGTTCGATGTGTTTTCAGCTTCCCTTTTAGCGTGTCCGTTGTTTGCGTTTAGCTTGCATTCAGCTTGCCTCTAGCTTGCTTTAAGCTTGCTTCCAGCGTGCACTTGGTTTGCCCTGAAGCCGACCTGCCGGCTTTTCTTTGTCCAGGGTGGCGTTGGCTGCCCTCGAACAGTTCATTTGAAGTTGGCTTAGTATTCGCTTACCTTTCGTGTGCCGCTGATGTGATGCTGGTTGCATTCCGCCCGCTCAGCTTTCTCTTTCCCTGACGTTTGTCCGTTTTTTTTCTCGCCAAGATCTTTCGTAGATCTTTACCAGGCGTCTCTCATCATGACCGGGCTCAAGCCGAGCTCATCTCAAGGACGTGTACTTCGAAAGTTTCGCGGTCATTCTTCATCTGATGTTTTGTGGTCATTCCCTCAGCTTTCCTCGTCCTTCTCCAAATTTGGGCGCACGCCGGGCTCGTTTTGAGAACATGCGCTTGAACGGGTCAGGCTCTGCGAGGTACCAGCGGCAGCTTATGACTACTGCACATGGGTCAGCAGCGAGCAAGGGGCAAGTCGATGCTTCCAGTGGAAGCCAAGTTACTGCACTTATACTGCCAAGCATGTCGGGGCGATCCTGGTTGAACCCTAGGCTTCTTTCCACATGAGTGGCTTTCAATATTCCTCCTTCAACCAGGGAAGAGGATGGCTGGATTACCCAGGCGCTCCGAGGATAGTAAAGTGGAAGAGGACGAGAGGATGTGAAGGAGGATGGGGAAGAGCCGAATGGCGCGTTATCCTCTTTTCTATCGTCTCTCTCTCTCTCGCGTTGTCTTCCTGCATTCCGCTCAGCGCCCTCTGTGCTCCCCTCTATCGCTCCTTGTTCCCATGTGTTCTCCATCGTGGTGTCATGGCTCTTCCTCTTCCTATGTCCTCCCCAGTGCAACTAAGGATGGGAGCCAAGGAAAGTGGACAAGCTCAAGGATACCTACGTGGTGCCTCGCTGAAAATGAATACTTGCATTCGGGCTAAAAAATATAGAATGCGAAATTGTATCTTGGGTGTGTGTATGACCAACGCAAACGGGGCGACCTCAAATGTGCTCCGATGGCTTTCTGATCTGTGCTGTCGCTGATGATCGGTGGCGGCGTTGGTGCCAACGAGGTCTAATGGCGTGTCGCTCATAGAAGACAGGGAATGAGAGGCTCCAGCTGAAGGCACCTCCATGCCCGCACCTCGCTCGTACTATCGGTTTCCCCACTGAACTGAGCTCAAGATATTCGCGCACTGTGGCCAGCCCCCTCGTCGAGTTAGCGCACTGTGGCACGACTCCTGCTCACTTCTTGTTCACATGCCTGACCTCGCGCATGCTGGTCGCACTGTTTTCAGTGCGTGCCCCGCCCGTTCCCGGGCCAACCTCTTAGTTTGACCGGGCCTCGACCCGGTCCTGTCCCCGCTGTCGAGCTGGGTGGGATTCTGCGCGGCAGCAGGAGGGCGAACTCGCGAATGCAGGGGGGTAGGCCTTGGGCCGGCTCTCCCGTCCCCCTGGTGCTGCTCACTCTCCCTCCCTTTTCCCTCCTGTCCCTCCTGCACCTCCCCGTCTGCCTCCCCCTCCTCGGCCTCCCGCCCTCCTCCCTCTCGTCGCCCTCCTCCTCCCCCTCCCCCTCCTCCTCCCCCTCCTCCTCCTCCTCCTCCTCCTCCTTGTTCTCTGAGGTGTTCTGACGTTGCGGCCACAGGGCGCAAGCAGTCAGCGCTCAGGCTGTTTTCGCCAGTGAGCTCGTCAGCCCGCTCGAGCCGCAGCCGTGCTCTCCACTCTCTGCCACGTGGTTCGCTTCGCGCCCGACGTTGCGCTCACGAAGCCCGGCGCCACACCCTCTTGCTGCCTCGGCCTGTCCGGAGACGGCGAGCCAGGTGCCCACCGAGCCACCGACCATCCTGAGGGTGCTGGTCATCCCGTTCGTCCTGCTGGACGGCCAACCAAACGCCTGGCCCTTATTGATGAGCGGAGGAGGAGGACAAAGAATGGAAAGACGAGGAGAAGGGGAGGGTCAAAAAGAGGAGGAGGAGGAAGAGGAGGAGGTGGAGGACGAGTAGGAGGAGGAGGAGGAGGAGGAGGAGCGATGAGGAGCGAGGAGGAGGAGGAGGAGAAGGAGAAAGAGGATGAGGAGGAGGAGGAGGAAGGAGGAGGAGGAGGAGGAGGAGGAGGAGGAGGAGAAGAGGAGGATGATGATGAGGAGGAAAGGAGGAGGAGGAGGAGAAGGAGCAGGAGGAGGGTAAAGAGGAGGGTTAGAGGAGGAGGAGGCGGCGGAGGAGGCGGAGGAGGGAGGAGGAGGAGGAGGACATCGAGGAGGAGAGGAGGAGGAGGAGGAGGAGGAGGAGGAGGAGGCGGGAGGAGGAGGAGGAGGAGGAGGAGGAGGAGGAGGCGGATGAGGAGGAGGAGGTGGAGGAGGAAGAGGGAGGAGGAGGAGGAGGGAGGGAGGGAGGGAGGGAGGGATTGAGGGAGGGAGGTAGGGAGGAGGAGGAGGAGGAGGAGGAGGAGGAGGAGGAGGCGGATGAGGAGGAGGAGGTGGAGGAGGAAGAGGGAGAGGAGAGGAGGAGAGGAGGAGGAAGAGGCATGAAGGAGCACGAGGAGGGCCGGGGGGACGGGGCGGGGGCGAGGAGCGAGGAGGGAGGCAGGGAGGGAGGGCGGCAGGGAGGAGGAGGCGGAGGAGGAGGAGGAGCAGGAGCAGGAGCAGGAGCAGGAGCAGGAGCAGGAGCAGGAGCAGGAGGAGCAGATGGAGGAGGAGGAGGAGGAGGAAGAGGAGAAGGAAGAGGTGGTGGATGAGGAGAAGGAGGAGGAGGGGAAGGAGAAGGAGGAGGAGGAGGAGGAGGGAGGGAGGGAGGGAGGGAGGGACGGGGGGACGGAGGGCGGGAGGGAGGGAGGGAGGGAGGAAGGGAGGAGGAGGAGGAGGAGGAGTCTGAGAAGGAGGAGGAGGAGGAGGAGGGGGGGAGGATGAAATTCGAAGTGTGAGGGACAGCGGGTGTTCTGCCGATGATTGGACCACGTCTCGAGCGACACGACCAGGACGGTTGGAGCAGCTCTGTGTAGTGCGCAATCATTTTTCGAATGCAAGATCGTCTGTTGAGGAACGTGTAGGATACACGATGGGTGCTTGTGGAAGAGTCGTGGCGCTTGCATGTATGCAAGTACGGATGACAGCGGCGAGACGATGGAGGAATATGACAATAATAGCGAGGACAGCTATGGATAACGTAGGATGGACGCGGATGACGAAGAGGAAAGGCAGGATAAGGACGATACGAAGTACCATGTTCATGAACGCGATGACGAGAACAGGGATGATGATGACAATGTACAGGAGGAAGACGAGGACGCCGACTACGAGGAAGACGATGACGACGAGGATAAGGAGGGAGGACACTGCCGATGAAGGAGGACTCAGGATGGGGGACGACGGACGGATGATGGAGGAGGGATGAAGGCGAGGAGGAGGAAGAGAAGGACTAGGAAGAAGGTTGGAACAATCAGGACGGAGGATGGTGGTGGCGATGACGATGACGGTGATGGTGACGACGATGGTGTTGCTGCTGTTGTTGTTGCTGCTGGTGATGACAACGACGACGACGAAGGGAGGGACGAGGAGGACGAAGACGAGAAGGAGCATAATGCCAAGGGGGCGAGGTCGAGGTAGGGGAGAACGAAAATGACGAGCAGTAGGACGAGGTTGATGACGAGGGATGAAGTGTGAGGGATGAGGAATAAGGGATGCTGATTGCTGACGATGATGCTGATGCTGATGACGATGATGACGATGATGATGAGGAGGAAGATGACGAGCACCAGAATGAGGTTGATGAAGAGGGACGAGGGATGAGGGATGGTGCTGCTGCTGATGCTGTTGCTGGGGATGTTGGTGATGCTGATGCTGATGATGATGACGATGATGACGATGATGATGAGGATGATGATGATGATGATGATGATGATGGTGATGATGATGATGATGATGATGATGATGCTGATGATGATGATGATGATGATGGTGGTGGTGCTACTGACGATGGTGACGATGATGACGCTGGTGGGACGATCATGGTGAATGCTGATGCTGATCAAGACGATGATGATGTACGGAAGAGGGGGAGGAAGAAGAGGAGGAAGAAGAGGAGGAGGGAGGGAGGATGAAGGATTGACGAGGAATAGCGGATGATAGGAGGAAAGTTAGGAAGATGAGGAGGACGAGGAAGAAGGTTGGACGACTTAGGATGGAGGAAGGCGGTGGAGATGACGATGACGGCCATGGTGACGATGTTGTTGTTGCTGGTGACGACGACGTCACCAGCGACGACGAAGAGAAGGACGAAGAGGAGGAGGAGGAGGAGGAGGAACACAACGACGCGAATGATAATGATGACGAGTGGACGGGGAGGAGGAGGTAGAGCAGAAGGATGAAGACGAGCAGTAGGCGAATTTTGTTGACCAGGGATGAGGGATGAGGGATGAGGTATGATGATGATGATGACGATGATGATGATGATGATGATGATGATGATGATGATGATGATGATGATGATGATGATGATGATGCTGATGCTGATGCTGATGATGATGATGATGATGATGATGATGATGATGCTGATGATGATGATGATGATGATGATGATGACGATGACGATGACGATGACGATGACGATGAGGAGGAGGGGGAGGAGGAGGAGGAGGAGGAGGAGGAGGAGGAAGAGGAGGAAGAGGAAGAGGAGGACGCTGCTGATAATGATGATGCTGTTGATGCTGATGATGCTGATGATGCTGCTGATGCTGATGCTGATGATGGTGGTGATGGTGATGCTGCTGATGTTGCCGCTGATGATGAGGGATAGGATGGAGGCCGGCTGACGAATGGCGCATGATAGAGGAGGGAGGAAGGCGAGGGGGAGGAGGACGAGGACGAGGACGGGGGCCAGAAGGACGAGGAGGGTGATGAAAAGGAGGAGGAGCAGGAGAAGGAGGAAGCGAGGAGCAGTAGGAGAACGAGAAGGACACGGAGGACGATGATGATGAATATGATGATGACGACGATGAGGATGGTGGTGGTGATGATGATGATGATGACGATGTTGATGATGCTTCTGCTGCTGCTGATGATGAGGAGGAGGACGACGGGGGCGAGGACGAGCAGGAGGAGTTGGCAGCGGGTCGCCCCCTCGCACATCAGGTCCTCCTCTGCTGCAAGAACGGGCGGTGCGTGCCTTGCCCTCTGCCGCTGCCGCGGCCCTCTTCTCTTCTCGCCCATCCTCACCTCTCCCCTCCTAGCCCCTCCTCCTCTCCTCCTCCTCGTCCTCCTTCTCCTCCTCCTCCTCCGCCTCCTCCTCCTCCTTTTTGTTCCTCCTTCTCATGGCCCCCTGAGCCAGAACATTGCTAACCATCGGGCATTGCTAGACGTAACCCTGGCCCAAGGTACCCCTAGTATTCTCGGGGTGGCCCAGACGGCCTCCAGGGTACCCCTCACGAGGCCCAGAGGGCCCCAGGGGCTCCAGAATGAAGCGGGAAACTGGGGGCACACCCCCGCTCATTCAGTCGAAGAAGAACAAAGGCCACAAGCATAAATTTGTGGTGCTCCGCGCGGATTTCTTGGATCTGCGCTGGGACCCCCCTGGCGGCGCCTCCACCGCGGATGCAAGACGTCCGCGCGGAGCGCCAGAAGTTGATGTTTATGGCGTTTTTTTATGATTCAATTCAGGGCCCCCTGAGCCAGAACACTGCTAACCCAGGACTTTGAACGCTCCACGTGGCAAGAGCACATCCTGGAGAGCGTTTCGGCCCGCGGCCCACAGGCTTCTCGGCCGCGCCAGCGTCGTCGGTCATCGCAGTCCTCGTTGAGGGGGCTCTGACCCATCTGCCGCTCCGGTCCTGCAGCGCCCTGGCCTGCTGCCTGCACGTGCCTTCAGGGTCGTCCGCGTCGAGCTGTCCGCAACAGGAACCGCCTCTTGCTCGGATGCCGCTCGTCTGACGCCCCGCCCCCTCCCGCAGCTCCCTCCCGCTGCTCCCTGCCTCATTCCCTCTGCTCCCTCCTCATCTTCCTCCTCCTCCTCCTCCTCATCTTCCTCCTCCTCCTCCCCCTCCTCCTCCTCCTCCTCCTCCTCCTCCTCCTCCTCCTCCTCCTCCTCCTCCTCCTTCCTCTGCGTCCTCCCCCCCCGCTCCCTCGAACCCTTCTGCTACCCTCCCTCCCTCTGCTCCATGTCTCTCTCGGCCCAGGGGCACACGAGCGGCTCCCCACCACCCTCACACAGGGGGGCCCCCAGGCGTCGGTGTTGTGGTCCAGGGTTTCGCTTCGGACACCGCCTGCAGTGGAAACCCGTGCCGAGATACACCCTGCCTCCAGGGTGCCCTGGCTTTCTCGGGTGTCGGCAGTTTTGCCCTGGAAAGCGTGGCGTTCCAACACCAAACTTCAATGGACGTCCTGGGGTCTCAGGGTTGGGTTTCTTGTGGAAGTTGTCTTGTGGTCGAGCTCCCACTGTAGGCCTGGCCTCTTCGAGGCCAGGCCCGGCGGCACTCCTGGCGCACGTTGCGGCGCGCTGCAGCCTTGGCGCACGTAGCACAAAACATGCCCAGGTCCAGCCGTGTTCCCCGATTGACGAGAGACTCGGTTGATGAGGTGAGGATGGGTGAAAACTGCAGGCAGGGGCGGCCGGGCAGGAGGGAAGCGAGGCAGGAAGGAAGGGCGAAGGGAAGGGAGGAAAGGAGGCCTGGGCGCGGCGAGGGGGCGGTCGTCGCGCCGTCGCGGTGGCGGTGGTCGTGGTAGTGGTCGTGGCCGTCGAGATGGTGGCCGTGTTTTGTCGCAGTGGTCGTCACGGACGGTTGTCGTACAGGTGTTGGCTGTGGTGATGGTCGTGGCGGCCGTGGTAGTGGGCGCGCCGTCCAGGTGGTGGTGGTGGTGGTGGTGGTGGAGGTGGTCGTGCTTCGTCGTAGGGTGGTCTTGGTGGTCGTCGTGCTGGTGGTCATGGTAATCGTGGGAGGTGGTCGTGGGGGTCGTGCTGGTCGTCGTGCTGGTGGTCGGGGTTGCTGGCCTAGCGCTTGAGCGCGCTCAGCAGCATCTCAGCATTGCCCCTTGAGAGGGTCCTGCTGATCTGCCGCCAGCTGCCGCCCAGCAGCTCGGAGCTTTCGCCGTCGTCCAAGCCCGCTCCATTGCTGCGGGCGAAGCTGCTGCTTCGTCGCCGGGCCGGCCGTCCGTCTCGAAGACGAGGTGGATCAGATTTCGACGAAAAGTGAAGACGCTCAGAAAAGGGATGGAAACCCTGGGATACACCCCAAGGGGGCTATTCGGACGCACCCCTATCGAGGATGGACGCCCCTCCATCGTATGTCTATGGGTTGGGCCCCAAATGCCTGGTCCATGTGGAAGCCCCGCAAAGCCTGGGATAGGGATCGACATCTCCCCTGTTATAGGCGGCCGCTAAGCCACCCCTGCGTGGAGCGTAGGTTGAGTATACGAAGGTGACGGACCAGGTGACGTAGATCTGGCGGGCGACGGCCGGGTCGCTAGGGGAGAGTTCGAGGACCGCTTGCTGGGGCGCCCCCTCGCGCTGATTGCGGCGATCCCATGCGGGGACGGCCTGCTCCATGGGCGCCGCGAAGCCTGTGACCTCCTTGTGCCTCGTGGGGTGCCAGTCGCGGCAGCTATTGTGTGTCGGCTGTTGCGCGGCTCGCCTACCTCCGACTTGGCTGCCGCCGTGACGCCGGCGGTGCTGACGGCGGAAGCCGGGCGGACCGGGACGCAAAGTTGCCACCCCAGGTTGCCGTTGGGGTGCGCGCCGGGCTGGCCGGGGTCTCCTGGCTGGCGCGGGAGGGGCCAGCTGCCAGCTCCTGGCCCTCCCGCTTCTCGCAAAAGCGTAGGCGGCGATCCTCGTCGTGTGGCCGCAGCAGGTTCTACCTGTCGGATGCAGCCTGGCCCCGGTGGGCCTGTGATTTCTGCTTCGTGCTTCTGCCGTGCCGCCTGTCCAGACGAAGGGTGCTCGGATGGCGTCTGCTGCCCAGAGCGCCGCCTCCGCCTGGTCGAGCGTCTGTTGCTTGGCATCGCTCGGACGTGTGCGTTTTTTCCTCGGCGAGGACCGTCGAGGAGCATCCTTGATCGTTTCGCGAAAAGACCACGCACGAGACCGAAAAAAAACAATGACGTACGAGCGATGGCGAGGTTGCGTTCGCTGGCAGCGGGCCCGGAAGTCTTCCAGCGAGTTGGCCCCGAGGCAGGTCATCATGTCGTGGGGCAGGAGGGCCCAGGCGGCGGCGTGGGCGGCGGGCGCCGTCAGGGCGTAGCCGAGTGGAGGGCGCACCCGCCGTCGGGCGAGGCGCAGCGCGGCGTGGAGGCGCCGCTGGGGGTCCAAGGGTCCACCAGCTCAGCAGGCTGCCCGAGGCTGCCGAGGAGCACGCGGCCCCGCGGCTCCGCCCAGTCCCCCCCGGCAGGTCGGCGCGGAGGCGGTGCGCGACGCCTCCGCGGGCGGAGGCCCGCCGCAGAGCGAAGGGCGCTCTCGGCGCGGAGGCCCGCCTGCCGCAGCGCCCCGCGGGGGGGCGGCGAACGCCGTGGCCTCGGCCACGGCTGCGGCTCTGTCCAGGCCGCCGTGGGCGGCCCCCCCCCCGTCCTCCTCCTGCCGGAGTGAAGGTTGAGTCGGGCCTGTCCCTCTACGGGGTGAAAATTCAAAAGTAGTCAAAAATAGTGTCTGGGGACTACGTTTTAATTATGTTTGTCATGTTTGATGATGTTTTGCCTATTTTGTTCCCAACCATCCTGTGGTGTTGGGTCCTCGTTTTGAAGAGACGGTGCCCCGCGTCTCCTTCCTCCTCCTCTCCTCCTCCGCTTCCTCTCCCCTCCTATCATCCTCATCGTCATCATCATCATCGTCATCATCATCATCATTATCATCATCATTATCATCATCGTCATCAGCATCAACATCATGGCCGCCATCATAACCATCATCGTCATCATCACCATCATCGTCGTCATCACCATCCTCGTTGTCCTCGTCGCCATCATCGCACGTTTCGTGGCCCCATACGGAGCTCCACCGAAGGTCCTAGTGGGTGTGCCCGCATGCGTCCCGCACGCTCATTTTGGCACACCCCTCACACGTTTCGTGGCCCCATAGGGAACTCCATTTACGGTCCAACTGGCGCAGCTCGCATGGCGCCACCGCCCCATTTTGGCACACCCCTCACAGATTTCGTGGCCCTTCAGGGAGCTCCACCTGAGGTCCAACTGGCGCAGCTCGCATGGCGCCACCGCCCCATTTTGGCACACCCCTCACAGATTTCGTGGCCCCTCAGGGAGCTTCTTTTGGCACACCCCTCACACGCTTCGTGGCCCCATAAGGAGCTCCACCTAAGGTCCACGTGGCGCAGCTCGCATGGCGCCACCGTCCCTTTTTGGCACACCCCTCACACGTTTCGTGGCCCCATAAGGAGCTCCATTCACGGTCCAAGTGGCGCAGCTCGCATGGCGCCACCGCCTCATTTTGGCACACCCCTCACAGATTTCGTGGCCCCTCAGGGGGCTCCACCTGAGGTCCAAGTGGCGCAGCTCGCATGGCGCCACCGCCCCTTTTTGGCACACCCCTCACACGTTTCGTGGCCCCTCAGGGAGTTGCACCTAAGGTCCCAGTGGTGCAGTTCGCATGGCACCCCTTCACACGTTTCGTGGCCCCACAGGGAGCTCCATCTCAGTTCCAACTGGCGCACCCCACATGGCGCCGCAGTCCGCGGCCAGACCTCGAGCAGTCCGCGGCCAGACCTCGGTCCTGTGGACTCTCGCCCTGGGCCGTCGGCTGCCCGGCGCACTGCTCCCTCGGCCGAGTCGCCCAGGTGTGATCCTGGACTGCGGCCGCCACGAGGTCGGGAACGGCAAGAAGGAGGACGACGTTTGGTGGCTGGAGCTCTATGTGCTGCTCTCGCGCGCCACGCGCCACGAGGACCTCCTGCTCATGCGGGCGCCGCGCATCGAGTTCTTCCTGGCAGGACCGCCGGAGGGCCTGCGAAAGCAGCTGGAGCAGTTTGCAGCGCGCACGAAGCGGTGCAGGAGGGAGGCGACGGCCCTCGCCAGGGAGCTCCGCTTCACCGAGTTTATCCGCGAGGCCTGACCTGAGGAGCGCCCCCCCCGAGCCGCGCCTTCACTCGACTGCCCGCATAATTGTTCGGCCTCGCGCCGCGGACGACCCGCGCGCGTCGCTGGGACCCTCTCGGGGCGACCGGCGCGCGTCGCGGGGGTTCCGCGCGGCGCTCTGCTCAGCGCCTCGCTCGCCCGTCGTCGCTCTGCCCAGCGGCCGGAGCCTTGCTCGCAATCAGCTGGCCGGCTAGCTCTCTGTGCTCCGCGCAGCGGACGACCTGCGCGCGTCGCTGGGGCCCCTCCGCGGCGACCTGCGCGCGTCGCGGGGACCCCGCGCTGCTCTGCGCCCGCAGCTTTGGATTTTTGGAGCGCGCAGGCAAAGAGGGGGGGAAAGAAGGGGCGGAAGCGGGTGCGATCCCCGTGGGGGGGCGTGCCGACATGGGCGTCGCGGCGCGCGGGCGCTGCCGTCGGGGTCCCCGCGGAAGCTGCCTGCGGCGGCCGCGCCCAGTGTCACGAGTGTTCGGACAGGCATGCTCGAGCCATTCACATTCATATACATTTACACTAGGCGTAGCCAAGATCGCATTCGTGCAAATATACTCACTCCCACGCAGACCCATTCACACTCAGACTCTCTCGCGCTCTGGCCCACCCGCGTTCATTCTTTCGTAATCTGACCTATCGTATTCCTTTGCGTTGTGTACCCCGCCATATTTCGGCATACCCCTCATGCGGTTCGTGGCCCCATAGGGAGCGCCACCGAAGAAGGTACTCACAATTGCGGCGCTCACAACTGCATATGGTTGGGTCTTTCGCCAGGATAATTTATGTTTCGTGGAAACTCCCCCTGTGGGGGGATACGCCCGACTTCAAGTTAAGGGGCTGCAGTTCCCAAGCAGGCGAGATGGTCAACCCAGAGCGCGTCTGGACGGTGGCAGCAGGTGGTCGCGCCCTCCCGCCGTCCACGCCTTGGTGTTTGTCTGAGTGATTGCTACGAGTCGGATGGCGTCATCTGTGCACCCTGACGGGGCACAAACAATGTTGTCGAAAAGGTAGCCGGACTCTATGCAGGAGGTCGAGAGGGCTTGGAGACATGCGTAGAGCTCGCCGAGCGCGTCCGCAATGCCGATTGCGAAGGGCGCAAGTGAGAGCGTGTACCTCTGGTCCACGCCGTTTCTGGCTCGAACGCAATGGGCGCCGCCTGCAGGGTCGTCCCACAAGTAGTGCTGGGCAGCCCCCGTGAGCCAGTGGTGGGTGCTCCCTCTTCCCTTACGATGAATATTCGGGGGACTTCGCCTGTCCCCAAAACTGGTGTCTTGTCCTGTGCCTGACCCGGGTTCGATGCGGATTCGACGCGGATTCGGCGTGGATTCGACACGGAGTCGAGATGGGTTCGACATGTTCCACACGGATTCGACGAGGATCGCGGCGCGACGGGACAGACAAGGACCCCTGAAGGTGCAACATCATTTTCTCTCCCTGCTTCTCCGCCTCTCAAGTTTGTTCGCCTCCTCCCCAGTCCCCCTCTCCCTTCCCGTCTCCCGTCCTCCTCCTCCTCCTCTTCCTCCTCCTCCTCCTCATGCTCCATCGCTTCGTGGGATAGTTCGACATTCGACACCCCTCCTCCTCCTCCTCCTCCTCCTCCTCCTCCTCCTCCTGTTCGACCCCCTCTTCCTTCTCTTCCCATTGCCCCACGCTGTGCTCCCCATCGTCCCTATTCCTCCTTCTCCTCCTCCTCCTCCTCCTCCTCCTCCTCCTCCTCCTCCTCCTCCTCCTCCTCTCCCCTCTCGGCGATAGGTGTGAGCCACCGGGTGGCACCCTCGACGACCTCGACGTGTCGCTGGTGGCGTCTTGCAACGCCACGCAGAGCCTGGTGAGCCTGGGAGTAATCTCCTCCTCGTCTTCCTCCTCCTTTTTTCCCTCCCTCTCTTCTTTGTTCCCCTCCACCCCTCCTCATGTTCTCTTCCTCCACATGCTCCTTCTGTGTGGCGTTTTCCTTCCTTTGCGTGCGCGGCGACGGCAACTCCACCCAGCCCCAGTAGCCATTGAAGCGCGTGTGAGTGTAGCGGGGAGAATGAGGAGAGGGCAGCCAGGCTATACAAGAGAGAAGTGCGGGATGCGGTGATCAGCAGGCGAAGTAATGGCTGCGGACGCTATCCTTGCGAGGGAAGGATGGGCCCGATTTGCGAGAGTGTTTCCATGCAGGGCGACTGTGATTTCGCCCTTCCTTGACGCCATTCATCTTCTTTCTTGGCAGCGATTGCGCAGCGATGCCATTCAACACACATGATGATGATGAGTAGTTGGAGATAGTTGTGGTGTTGCTGGTGCTGATGATGCTGTTTATGATGATGATGATGATGATGCTGATGATGCTGATGATGATGGCGGTGTTGATGGTGGTGATGACGGACTAGTACTACTACTACTACTACTACTACTACTACTACTACTACTACTACTACTACTAGTACTACTACTACTACTACTACTACTACTACTACTACTACTACTACTACTACTACTTACTACTACTACTTACTACTACTACTATAGATACTACTACTAATACTACTACTACTACTATACTACTACTACTACTACTACTACTACTACTACTTACTACTACTGCTACGACTACTACTCTACTACTACTATATAATACTATACTACTACTACTACTACTACTACTAATACTACTACTACTACTACTACTATACTTACTACTACTACTGCTGCTGCTACTACTCATAATACGACCACTACTTGTACTAGTAGTAGTAGTACTACTACTACTACTACTACTACTGCGACTGCTAACTCTATCACTACTACGGCTACTGCTACTACTGCTACTACTACGTCTACTACTAGTACTACTATGAGTACTACCGCTACCACTACTACTATCATCACGGCCTTTACGAACAGTGCGACTACTACAACAACAGTTGTTTCGCCCCTGATACTACTACTACTACTACTACAACTACTACTACTACTACTACTACTACTACTACTACTACTATTACTGCGACTACTACGACTAGTACTACAACTACGACTACGTCTACTACTACAACTACGATTATTATTACTACCACTACCACGACAACGATGAGTGCTACTACTAGTACGACTGCTACTACTACTGCTACTACTACTACTACCACTACTACTACTACTACTACTACTACTACTACTACTACTACTACTACGGCTACTAGAACTACAGGTGGAGCTGATACTACGACTACTACTACTGCCACTACTACTACTACTACTACTACTACTACTACTACTACTACTACTACTACTACTACTACTACTACTAGTACTACTACTGCCACTACTACTGCTACTACTACTACTACTATTACTACTACTACGACTACCACTACTACTACTACTACTACTACTACTACTACTACTACTACTACTTCTACTACTACATACATGTTCGTTTTCACGACAACAGCAACAGTTACAGTTACATCTACAACGGTTACTGTCACTACTACCACTACCATTACCATAACTATTGCCGCTGCCACTACCACTACCAGTAACAAAACCATTAGCAGTAGTAGTAACATCACTACGACTAGGATTAAACAGTACCTGTGTACAGAGTATTAGTAAAGCATATAGGTTAAAGGTTTTGGCTTTGAGTTCGAATGAAGGTTCGGTGAACACACATGCAGTACACATGCGATACACGTACATCCAGTTGCAATACACATGCAACGCACATTCAAACCACATATTCCAGCCAGCGTGGACCCCAAACAGCGAGTTGTTTTAACATCCTAGGTTGTGCAGTATATGGTGCAACATATGTTGTGCACTCTAGGTGGTGCAACCTAGGTTGTGCAATCCATACGGTGGACTGTATGCGGTTTAGTGGATGCTGTGCAAACTATGCGGTGCAATCTGAGTGGTTCAAGTAACCCTGCCGAATTGGAACCCTGCCAAACTTGAAGTTGACAGCCCCATTTCTCGCGCAATCATCCCACCCATCCACCCACCCGCAACTTGGATTGCAAAACCTCTACGGCGGCGATTGCGATGACTGCCTGTCGCTGGCTGGCAGCATGTCGCTGCGGCCGCGCTAGCGCGCGCAGGCTCGCGCGCAGAGCGACCAGCTAATTTTGCGCGACCGGCGTGGCCGCGGTGGCGCTGACCGCCGGGGACTTTCCAGCGCGTTTCGCAGTCCGCGCTAACGCGCGGGCACGTCAGTACGACTCGATGGCTCGGGTGGGCGCCGTATCATGGCGACGTCGACAACGGCAGATACAATGATGATTGTAACCATGATTGTGACGACGATGACGATGACGACGGCACGACCAACGACGACTCCGATGCTGATCGCGCTGATAAATGGTGTCGACGCGTCGTTGATGGAGGTTCCGGAAGGATTTCGACATGCGCGCGCGGTCGACGGGCGCGGGTAGCCCGCATGGTATTATTTGGCAAGGACGTAACCCCCCACCACGCGCGCAAGGGTTTTGATTTCGACATGCGCGCGCGCGAGAGACCCGTTCGGTCGCAGTCGATGATTGAAAACCGATGGTTCTTTTAAGAATCCGCAGAGCGCCCTCAGAGTTTGTTTTTTGGGGGCAGGCATGTTACCAAATTTCTGTATTGTTTACAATATTAATCGAACGTTTTCGGGGCACTCGGTTTGGACATCCTTGCGAAACGCGGCTTGCACGAGCGTGACGACGCACGCGCGCGCACTTCGCAAATTTTTACGCAAAGCCTTATCGTCTTGCACCTTGATAGTTGTTGAAGCGAGTGCGCGCGCATGGCAGTCGTTTGCAAAAGATGACGGGGGGAGTCGATATTGGCTGGGATCGTATGAGTTTCGGGGCTCAAGAGATGGTCGCTGCAAACGGGGCTCTTCCAGAGCGCCGGATGTTGCAGGATCTTGCAAGGCCAGGGTCGCAGTGACTTGGGCTTGGGAACGGGATCTCACAGGATTTTGCAGGATCGTTCGCGTTGACCCTGGCGTGGGCGCAGGATTTTGCAGGATTTGGAAGGATTCTGTAAGGCCTGAATGACCCGGGTCTGGAGATCGACCCGGGTCAGAAGATCCCCAGGGGCTCCTATTTGGAATGAGCGACGGGGTTTCGTCATATGTAAATTGCACATCCCCAGGAGGAGCGAATAATCCGAGCCTCGGGGGGAGGATCATAGTTTTTTTTCCCCCCATCATTCTTGAGTGTTGGGTCCTCGTTTGGAAGAGACGGTCACCGCGTTCCTCTCTTCTTCTCCTCCTCCTCACCCTCCCTCCTCCACCTCCTCCCTCTTCCCTGCGCTTCACCGACCCAGTACAGCGCTTCGTGGCCCCATAAAGGGGGCTCCACCGAAGGTCCCAGTGGCACCGCCCGCATGCGTCCGCCACCACCCAGCACAGCCCGTGCTCCCTGCGTTTCACCCACCCAGTACAGCGCTTCGTGGCCCCATAGGGGGCCCCACCGAAGGTCCCAGTGGCACCGCCCGCATGCGCCCGCCACCGCCCAACACGGCCCTTGCTCCCTGCGTTTCACCCACCCAGTACAGCACTTCGTGGCCCCATAGGGAGCTCCACCGAAGGTCCCAGTGGCACTGCCCGCATGCGCCCGCCACCACCCAGCACAGCCCTTGCTCCCTGCGTTTCACCCACCCAGTACAGCGCTTCGTGGCCCCATAGGGGGCCCCACCGAAGGTCTCAATGGCACCGCCCGCATGCGCCCGCCACCACCCAACACGGCCCTTGCTCCCTGCGTTTCACCCACCCACTACAGCGCTTCGTGGCCCCATAGGGAACTCCACCGAAGGTCCCAGTGGCGCCGCCCGCATGCGTCCGCCACCACCCAGCATAGCCCTTGCTCCTGCGCTTCACCCACCCAGTACAAGGCTTCGTGGCCCCATGGGGGGCTCCACCGAAGGTCCTAGTGGCACCGCCCGCATGCATCCGCCACCACCCAGCACAGCTGTTGCTCCTTGCGTTTCACCCACCCAGTACAGCGCTTCGTGGCCCCATATGGAGCTCCACCAAAGGTCCCAGTGGCACCGCCCGCATGCGTCCGCCACCACCCAGCACAATTGCGGGAAACACAAGAGCATATGGTCGGGTCCTTCGCCAGGCACTGTTCTAATTTAAAAAAGAAGAAAAAGAGTGCAATCTTTGCGGTGCAGTTTTTGTGGTGCAGTTTTCGCAGTGCACGCTACGTGTTGCAAGTAGTTGATGTTCGCAGTGAGTTGTCAATCCCACTGCTCGCGCAATCATCCCAATTTGGTTTGCAAAACCCCTTGCGGCGGCGATTGCGATGAGTGTTTGTTGTTGGTTGGCCTGTGCATCTCTGCGGCCGCGCTGGCGCGCGCAGGCTCGCGCGCGCAGCGGGCAGCTAGTTTGGCGCGACCGACGCGGCCGCGGTGACGTTGACCGCTTGGCACTTCCCAGCGGGCATGTCTTTGCGAATCGGCGATGTGAGCGCGCGCGGTATCATGGCAGCGTCGACATCGGTAGACACGATGATGATAGTAACGATGCCTGTGGCGATGATTACAACGACGACGGCCTGGCCAGCAACGGCGCCGATGTGAATCACGCCTGCGACAATGACGGCGCCCCAGAAGGAGTTCGACATGCGCGCGCGGCCGACGCGCGATATTCGCCCGCATGGTATTATTTGGCAGGGGTCGCCCCCCCCCCCAAAAAAAAAACGCATGCAAAGAGCGTCATAACCATTTCGACATGCGGCGCGGGAGGCCTGTTTGGTCGAGTCGAATGAAATTGCTAAATTCGTTTAAGAGCCCGCAAAGCAAAAACACGAACGCAGGGTTCTTGTTGAGAGCTGATGTTGCAAAACCGTACGTTTTAATACGAGCTCGGGGCACTCATGTTTTACATCTGGACGGAACGCAAGGTGTTCAAAGGATTTCGGCGTGCGCGCGCGACGACGCACGCGCGTGATTTTCGTTTTTCTGTTGCGAGGGAGTCCTGCGCCAGCGCGCGCGCGCAAAAGGCGTTCGAACGATATCGACACGCGCGGGCGAAAAAATCCGTTATGGTAGCATGTTGTGAACATGATGCCAACAAATAGCTGTGTCCTAAGAGTTTGCGAGAGCGCGGATAAGTTTGTCATTATTAGGGGAAGAATTCCTTGTTGCGGAACCATCATATATATATATATGTGTGTGTGTTTGTATACATATCGGTTTCGAAACCGGTACGAAACACAGAATTTGTTTCAAAGGATACTGACATGCGCGCGCGACGACGCGCGCGTGTGCATGTCGCCGAGTTCTTTGCAAATGATGCATGACCACCGGTGATATGCGATAAACGAGTGCGTGCGCATAATATTTTCTGCGGAGGGTGAGATTGGGGCGATGCCGGGTTGCCTGGGATGGCTTGATTCATATATCGGATGGACGATGGGGTCGAATCGCATGCACATTGCAATACGAAACAGGGGGCGTTGAGTCCGGGGGGGTCGATCTGATTATTCGTTCAGAAGAGAAAATGTAGGTCGGCGACGAAGTAGCGACGGGGCGGCGATGGCGGCCACATGGCAGCCAGACCGAATAGACTGCCCAGACGACGGGCGGCGACGGGGCGGCGACGGCAGCCATATAGCCGCCCCGTCTCGGTAGAAGGGAGACAAGAGTGATGAAATACAAAAGTTCGGGGAGCGATACACACAACACCAATACAAAACACATGCATGACCAATGCAATACAGGTACCAGACACATGCATTCACAAACGGACTACATTCACAACATTCGAACAACACACGTACAAAACAAAGCCCATGGTTGTCCCACCGCACGCGCATGACGTTTAGAATTATTTCTTTTCACGGAAAAAACCGTCGACGTTCGAGATACGACCCTGGTACACAGTCCACAGTGGCCCCGCACGCAGGTGATTGTGGAACCCGGGGCTCCCCCAGGAACCCCCGAGGTTTTTCTTTGGTATCAGCACGGCTTCGTCGGGACTCCTCACGGATTCGCCAGGATCCCGCGGATTCGCTTCAGAATTCTTCAGGATGCTTCAGATTCTTAGACTTCCTCTTGATTTTCTGGACTCTCTTTGGATCCCGCAAACTTTTTCAAATTCTTCCAGGTTCCACAGGTTCCCTTTCTAGATATCTTCCAGGCTT
>CAUYUJ010018385.1:75000-90000 GCA_963575745.1 Prorocentrum cordatum
CTGGAGCGTTGCAGCCTTCACGGGAGCAATCGGTCGATGGTGTTGGCGTGGACGCGTTGCGCACAGCGCCCGAGCAGTTGTCCTCCACCACGCCCGGGTCGATGCAGCATGTGAACGGTGGGCCGCCGCCGCTTGAAGTCGTCGCCGAAGAAGGCCGCCCTCAAGTCCCCAAGGGCGCGTCGCTCTCTTGACCAGTCGGGCTCGCTGGGAACTCCCGACGGTCTCCGACCTCCCAGATGGCGACCGCAGCTCTCCTGCGATCCAAGCTCGCCGTTGCTCGCACCCGCTCGCAAGCAGGGTGGGGGAGCAGGGAGGGAGCGTTGTGGAGCGTTTTGGCCACGCCCCAGGGGCCATGCTACACCCAACGCCAGGCACCGTAGGGAGGAGCGAAGAAGGAGGGAGGGAGGAGGGAAAGAGGGGAAAGACGGAGGGAGGAGGGGGGAGGAGGAAGGAGCGAGAGAGAGAGAGAGAGAGAGAGATGGAGTGAGGGAGTGAGGGAGGGAGGGAGGGAGGGTATGGAAGGAGGGAGAGAAGGGAGGAGGGAGGAGGGAGGGAGATAGGGAAGGGGAGGGAAGGGAGGGACGAAGTGAGGAGGGTTGGATGGAGGATGGAGGATTGTTTGGACTGCGACTCTGATGAGGCTCGCTGCCTGTCAGAAGAGGGCGGCACGCAGCTATCTGGCAGCAACTGGTATTCAGCCAGCGGTCAGAACGGGCACCAAGGTCTTGTGAGAAACCAATCCCCCCCCTGCTACAATCCCCAAGCACCAATCCCTCCCCCTCATCCTGTGGCGCGTGAGACCCCACACGGCGCCTCCAGCAGCCTGTTTGCTGGGCAGGGTGGGAGAGGGAGCACGCCCTCTGCACTCGAGGAGGGAGGGGGCGGTGGCCGGCACGGGCACGGAAAACGAGCCCAGCGGGCTGAAATCTGATTTGCAGAAGCAGCATGGCAGCAGCAAGCATGGATGCGCAAGTCAGCGAGCGAAGAACGGTATAAAATAATTGTGTTCGCCGTCGGGGACACCTGCCCCTGGGCGGCTGGAAAGTTTATACCCCTACGGTGCCACCGTAAGGGTATAAACTTTCCAGCCGCCCTGGGGCAGGTGTCCCCGACGGCGAAAAAGTTTATTTTATACCGTTCTTCGCCCGTTAAGCAAGGGACAGCGCATGCAGTGCAAGCTCGGCGGGGAAGTCCTCGAAAGGTGGTCGGGCGATCTCCCCCCTGGCCGCGCGTTCGGCTGTGCAACCGAATCGCAACGACGATCGGTGAGCCCAGCATGGCTGGTCCAGCCTTCGTTACTGAGAGGGGGCTAAATATCCTCGCGCCCTGCGTGCGGAGCGAGAGACGGGAGGGCGAAGGGCCACTGCGCACGATTACCTCAGCCTTTTGCAGGGAGGGAGGGCTGCCGCCAGAAAGGCCGGCGCGTCACTTCCTTACCCTGGAGCGCACGGCCCCCTGGAGCGCACGGCCCTCGTGGGCACGGGCTCCCCGCATGGCTCCCTGAGGAGGAGGAAGACGAGGGGGAGGAGGAGGAGGAAGACGAGGAGGAGGCGGAGGAGGAGGAGGAGGAGGAGGAGAAGGAGGAGGAGTAAGAGGAGGAGGAGGAGGAGGAGGAGGGAGGAGACGAGGAGGAGGAAGAAGGAGAGATGAGCAGGGGAGCAAAGGAGGAGGAGGAGCAGAGGAGCAGAGAGCAAGAGGAGGAGGAAGGAGGAGGCAGGAGGAGGAGGAGGAGGAGGAGGAGGGAGGAGGAGGAGCGACCTCTCTCGGGAGCGGCGGCCGGCTCGCGCCGCAGGGGACTCTCAAGCGCCTCGGTGAGCGCCTTTCGGGGCATGGCGCTGGCGTGCTCGCGGCGGGGGCCAGAGGAGGAGGGGGAGGAGGAGGGGAGGAGGAGGAGGAGGAGGAGGAGGAGGAGGAGAGGAGGAGGAGGACGAGGGACGAGGAGGGAGGAGGAGGAGGAGGAGGAGGAGGAGGGGAGCAGGAGGAGGAGAGGAGGAGGAGGAGGAGGAGGAGGAGGAGGAGCTCTGCCCCGCCGACGGGCCAGCAGGCGGCAGCAGGCAGCACGCGTGGCACTGGCGGCCATCTCCTCCTCCCCTCCTCCTCCTCCTCCTTCCGCCTCCTCCTCCTCCTCCTCCCTCCTCCTCCTCCCCTCCTCCCTCCTCCCCCTCCTCCTCCTCCCCTGCTCCCTTCCCCTGTCCGGCACGCGATCCACGGGCGGAGGGACGTGGCACCTGGCTGGCGGGAGGGGCGGCGGCGGGCGCGCGGGGCGTCGCACGTGCCCGTCGCCACGGGTGCCGAGTTCCCCCCGGCTGGGGGTCACGTGGGGCCTTGACGTCGCCACGGTTGGACACGCTCAGGCCAGCAGAAAAAAAGCTCAGGCACTTGCCGATATCCCACATGTGGCCCCGTACGGAGTCTCAGAGCGTGAATTACCTACCCCGCTTTCGCTTCCAGGCAAAGCCAAGTCATACCACGCGCCTCCTCGTCAAGCGGCCTGACCAGTACAGGCCGTGGTTTGGCATCGCTTGGTATCTCTTGGAAGCGAGGGTGGTCAAAAGCGAGGTAGGTTTGTTTTGCCCCTAGAGTCGGCCGGCTTCAACCATGTGCGGACAAAGGCATGGGCAACTGGTCACGGCGGCACGCTCGGCGCCTGTCCAAGCCGCGCGTGCAGCCGCAAGGGAGAAAGGGAGCAGGCGGCGCCGGCGGGGCCGCGCGAGAGAGGCGGCGCCGTTCGCTCCCAACATCTCCCCACCACCCTGTCTCCTCTGAGAAGGGCCAGGGAGGAGGGAGGGAGGAGGGAGGAGGGAGGAGGGAGGGATGAGGGGGGGAGGGAGCAGGGAGGGAGAGGAGGGGATGACGAGGGGTCCGCAGGAGCTCGGCGCCGCCGTGCCCCCTGGCATGTACGCCACCTCCGCCAGGCCGATGCCCGCGTGGCTCCGCGACGCGCTCAATGCACCGGGTGCTGTGGCGCGGCGGCCGCGCGCTCGGCGGACGGCCGCGGGCCCCTAGCGCGGCTGCTGGTGTTGGCCCCCCCATCCCGCGCGGCACCTCCTTCTCGAGGGAGAGAAAATCCGGCACAGCCATAGTGTCAGGAATTTTGGTTTACGTCAGGATCTTTTGGATAGCGTCATGTCGGCCGTGTCCCCCTACAGGGGGATTTTCGAGGAAAAATAATAATACCCCAAAAATAGTTAAAAGATCAAACAATATTCAGAAAATAGCCCCCAGGCTATTTTTGGAGTATTTGTTGACTATTGTTGTCGGTATTTTTCATTGTTCGTTGAAAATCCCCCTGTAGGGGGACACGCCCGACATAAGGATAGCGTGTCGCTCCGCCGGTTCTGGCCCACCACGCTCCGGCGCGGCACGCTCTCCGCTTCCCAGTCCCCCAGCGCGTCAGCGTCCCGAGCCTCTCCGAGCCTCCCGAGCCGCGGAGCGGCGCGGCACGCCATCCGCGAGCGAGGCGTGGCGTGTCGCCAGGGCCGCCGCCGCGACACGCGAAGCAAAGGCTCCTGATCGCAGTGTGTCGCGCCGCCGTGTCGCCGGGGCCGCCGCCGCGGCACGCTAGGCTGAAGTCGGGCCTGTCCCTCTACAGGGGGAATCTCCGAGAACAGTTCACAAACATAGTCTGGGGACTATGTGTTGCTCATTTGTTTCACCATTGTGGAGTATTTGGGGGGCATTGTTCATCTTTCCTCAAATCCCCCTGTAGGGGGACACGCCCGACTTCACGCTAAGCAACAGTTCCCGACCGTACACTTTAGAAGGTCCGCGCGGATTTCTCGGATCTGCACTGGGACCCCCTGGCGGCGGTTCCCGCGCCGGCCTTGGCGCGCTCCGCGCGCCAGGCAGGGGGTCCAGCGCAGATCCAAGAAATCCGCGCGAACTTCCGAAAGTCCATGTGATGCACATGTTTCTTATTGTATCCTCCTCCTCGAACTCCTCTTCCTCCTCCTGCTCCTAGTTTCGGTTCAGGTCTTCCTGTGAAGCATCCCCGATGGGCCTCACCGGATAATGATAAGTATTGGCCATTGCCTGTGGTTTCTACATGTATCACGTGGCTAAGTATGGGACCATGATGGTCGCCCTTTGATAACCTCCCAGCATCTAGATGTTCTTAAAGACGGCATTCGTTCATCTGCAATGGCACTGTCACTATTCCTTCGCCAGGTGCGACCAGTCCATATCCATGGCTTGGGCGCCGAGGCATTGAGTATCGTGAGACTCGGATCTCAGTGGTACTCGCGCTCCTCCTCTTCTACTCGAACTTGTTCCTCTTGTCCTCATCCTCAGCCTCCCTCTCCTGCTGCTTCTCCGCCTCCACGTGCTGCGGGTCACCAGTGTGCCAACGCACGTCGGAGCTCAGCTGACGGACCGCTCCTGGTCCGCACCTCGAACACCGACCTCGGTCTCCTCGTCCTCAGGCTCCTCCTCTTCGTTCTCTCCTTGTCGTTCTCCTCATCTCCCTTTTGCGCGCTCTTCCTTGTGGTCGAGCTTTCCTTTCATCAAGCCTGCGCCTGGCCAGCACACGTGCCACGCTGCCCAGCAGCACCGACCTCGCGCTGCGATGCCACCGGGTGGTGCTGCAAGGTGTCCGCCAGCACGTCATCGTGCGCTCCGTGCTTGCTCAGTGCCCCTCCGGAGGAGGGGGAGGGGGAGGGGGAGGGGGAGAGGGAGCGGGAGGGGGGGGGGGAGGAGAGGGAGGGGTGGGGAAGGGGGAGGGAGAGAGGGGGAGGCGGAGGAGGAGGAGGAGGAGGAGGAGGGTGAGGAGGAGGAGCAGGAGAGGAGAGGGAGGAGGAGGAGGAGGAGGAGGAGGAGGAGGAGGAGGAGAGGAGAGGAGGAGGAAGGAGGAGGAGAAGGAGGAGGAGGAGGGGAGGAGGGGGATGAGGAGGAGGAGGAAGATGATGATGATGATGATGATGAGGAGGAGGAGGAGGAGGAGGAGGGAGAGGAGGAGGAGGAGGAGAAGGAGGAGCAGGGAGAAGGAGGAAGCGGAGGAGAAGGAGGATGAGGAGCAGGAGGAGGAGGAGGAGGAGGAGGAAGAGGAGGAGGAGGAGGAGAAAGAGGAGAAGAGGAGGAGGAGGAGGCGGAGGAGGAGGAGGAGGAGGAGGAGGAGGAGGAAGTGTAAGAGGAGGAGGAGGATGAGGAGCAGGAGGAGGAGAAGGAGGAGGAGCAGGAGGAGGAGGAGAAAGAGGAGGAGGAGGAGGAGGAGGAGGAGGAGAAGGATGAAGAGGAGGAGAAGGAGGAGGAGCAGGAGGAGGAGAAGGAGGAGGAGGATGAGGAGCGCGGGGCGGCGTGATCATCCTGCTACGTCGCGATCCTCCGCTGCAGCGACTGTTGCCGCGAATCCGAGCGAGGCGCTCGCAGTTTCCGTGGGCATTCCCCGCGCAGGAAGAGCGGCGCCGCTCCACGAGGTGTGGTGTGCTTTGGTGGTCAAAGCGTGGGGGAAGCAAGTTCCAAGCCGAGCAACACGTACCACGACGAAGGCGCCGACGACGCCGACGCCCACGCCCATGCCCACGACGACGACGACGTCGACGACGACGATGACGTCGACGACGACGACGACGTCCACGGAGACTCAGTTTTAAAGACGACGAGATGGTGCTGCAGAGGCCTGGCCGGCGGCCCCTCCCGCCGGCCCCGCGCACGGGGGCACGGGGGCGAGAGCCAGCAGAGAGGAGCCTTGAGGGAGGCACGGAGCAGTGGCGCAGCAGGGAGATCATCCAGGAAGAGTCGGCGGCTCGCGCTGGGGAGAAGTGAGAGAAGGCGCGCAGTCCCCCCAGAGATCCGACGCTCCAACAAAATCGGAGCAGGCGGTTTTTGGGCGTCTTCGGCCTCTTGGGGCCCTCGCCGGGCTTCGGGAGCGTGGAAAAGACGACCCAGGGCGACGAACCGGCCCTGGGGAAGTGGTCGGGGCCTCGGGGGCCCAGGCATCGAACAAACTGGAGCAGCCAGATGTCCGGGTCAGAAGGCGCGGAAGTTCTCCGGTGTTCTGGGGAGTTGCCTAAGCCTTATCCCGAAGACGCAGAAAGTTTCTCAGCAGGCCGGATGGCCTCTGAGAAGCCCCGCCGCGTCCTGAGAAGGCCTCCTCCTTCTCTAGAATTATAGCCGGAGTGCAATATCCCCAAACAGGGTGTTTAAACCCACTGCGGTTTCCAACGCCGATTACGTGCCCGTCCAGTGCCGGCTGGCATGGCATGTTAGAACATGCCTCCTCCTCCTCCTCCTCCTCCTCCACCTCCTCTTTATCCCGAACGGCATCTCGGACCCCAGAGTTGCGACGATGTCTCGGGTGAAACGTGCTGCGAGGAAGTCTCAGGCGAAACGGACCGGACCACCTCGAGCGCGGCGTCTCAGAGCTCCGAGTTGCGGGGGCCTCCTAGGGCCTCCTGGGGCCTCCTGGGACCTCCTGGGGCTTCCTCCTGGGCCTCCTGTGGCCTCCTGGACCCCACCTGGGGCGTCCTGAAGCCTCTTGGGGCTCCCAGGGGAGGGTATCTAACATGTGGCCGTCGGGGCTCCCCCAAAATGGGGAGGCCACAAGAGCAGGAAAAATCAACTAATCGACACCGAATGTGTATTAGCTTGACACGTTCTGATAGGGGGCCTCCGTGGGCCTCCTGGGAGCCTCCTGGGAATCTCCTGGGGACCCCTGGGGCCTGTCCTGGGCGTCCTGCGGCCTCCTGAAGCTCTCTGGGGCCTCCTGGGGCTCCCAGGTCCCAGGGGGGATATGTAACATGTGGTCATCTGGGCCCCCTGGTTGGACCACCTCTTGCGCGGCATCTGGGAGCTCAGAGTTGCGAGAATGTCTTGTGCGAAACGAGCCAGACCACCTTGCGCACGGCATCTCAGAGCTCAGAGTTGCGAGGATGTCTCAGGCGAGACGGGTCGGATCACCTCGCGCAGGGCATCTCGGAGCCCAGAGTTGCGAGGATGTCTCCAGCGTAACTGGCTGGACCACCTCGCGCGCGGCATCTCGGACCCCAGAGTTGCGACGACGTCTCGGGCGAAACGTGCTGCGAGGAAGTCTCAGGCGAAACGGACCGGACCACCTCGAGCGCGGCGTCTCAGAGCTCCGAGTTGCGGGGGCCTCCTGGAGGCCTCCTGGGGCCTCCTGGGGACCTCCTGGGGCTTCCTCCTGGGCCTCCTATGGCCTCCTGGACCCCACCTGGGTCTTCCTGAAGCCTCTTTTCTCTGGGCTCCCAGGGGAATATCCAGTCGGGGCCCCCCAAAATGGGGGTGGGGCCACAAGAGCAGGAAAAATCAACGAATCGGCACCAGATGCGTATTAACTTGACACGTTCTGATAGGGGGCCTCCTGGGGCCTCCTGGGAGCCTCCTGGGAATCCCCTGGGGACCCCTGGGGCCTGTCCTGGGCGTCCTGCGGCCTCCTGAAGCTCTCTGGGGCCTCCTGGGGCTCCGGATATGTAACATGTGGTTTTCTGGGCCCCCAGGCTGAACCACCTCTTGCGCGGCATCTGGGAGCTCAGAGTTGCGAGAATGTCTTGTGCGAAACGGGCCGGACCACCTTGCGCACGGCATCTCAGAGCTCAGAGTTGCGAGGATGTCTCAGGCGAGACGGGCCGGACCACCTCGCGCAGGGCATCTTAGAGCTCAGAGTTACGAGGATGTCTCAGGCGAAACGGGCTGGTCCACGTCGCGCGCGGCATCTCCGAGGTCAGAGTTGCGAGGATGTCTCAGGCGAAATGGGCTGGACCACCTCTTGCGCGGCAGCTCAGAGCTCAGAGTTTAGAGGATGTCTCAGGCGAAACGGGCCAGACCACCTCGCGCGCGGCATCTCAGAGCTCAGAGTTTCGAGGACGTCTCAGACGAAACGGGCCGGACCACCTCTCGCGCGGCATCTCGGAATGCAAAAGTGCGAGGAGGCCTCAAGTGAAACGGACCGGACCACCTCTTGGGCAGCATCTCTGGGCTCAGAGTTTGGAGGATGTCTCAAGCGAAACTGGCCGGACCACCTCTCGCGCGGCATCAGAAAGCGCAGAGTTGCAAGGATTCCTCAAGCAAAACGAGCCGGACCACCTCGCGCACGGCATATCAGGGCTCAGAGTTTGGAGGATGTCTCAGGCGAAACGGGCCGGACCACCTCTTGCGCGGCATCTCGGAGCCCAGGGTTTCGAGGATGTCTCAGGCGAAATGGGCTGGGCCACCTCTTGCGCGGCATCTCAGAATTCAGAGTTGCGAGGATGTCTCAGGCGAAACGCGCCGGACCACCTCGCGCACGGCATCTGGGAGCTCAGAGTTTGGAGGATGTCTCAAGCGAAACGGGCCGGACCACCTCTCGCGCGGCATCTGGGAGCTCAGAGTTTGGAGGATGTCTCAGGCGAAACGGACCAGACCACCTCTTGCGCGGCATCTGGGAACTCAGAGTTTGGAGGATGCCTCACGCGAAACGCCCCTTCCCGGACAACTCAGAAACGAGAGTTGCGAGGATGTCTCAGGCGAAACGGCCCAGACCACCAAATTTTTGTTGACGGCGTTTCTGTTTTGATTTCCCTCGGCCCGAGTTAGCTTCTATCACAACAGCACCCCGTTCAGCAGGTTGTTTGGGGAAAGAGACAAAGCCACTATAAACATAATTTTTTGGCGCTCCGCATGGATTTCTTGGATCTGCGCTGGACCCCCGGCGCTGGAAGGCGCCGCCCAGGGGTGGCCCAGCTCGGATCAAAGAAATCCGCACGGAGCGCCAACAGGTTATACTTATGGCGTTTTTTGTTCTTCCATTTTTATTTTCTCCCCTCGCTCGCCGCCGAAAAAAGGGGGAGCGGGAGGATGAGGCTGCATGGGAGCAACAATGCCGAGGGGTGTCCGCGGCTCGGTCGGTTCGGCTGCGTCGGTTCGGTTCGGTTGCTTGTTGCGTCGTTGCTGCGAAGGAGAAGGAGGATTAGCTCTACAAGGGATATCGCGAGGGAGGGAGGAAGAAGAGGCGGATGATGATGATGATGATGATGATGATGATGATGATGATGATGATGATGATGATGATGATGATGATGATGATGATGATGATGATGATGATGATGCTGATGCTGATGCTGATGCTGATGCTGATGCTGATGCTGATGCTGATGCTGATGCTGATGCTGATGCTGATGCTGATGCTGATGCTGATGCTGATGCTGATAATGAGGAGGAGGAGGAGGAGGAGGATGATGGTGGTGGTGATGATGATGGTGATGATGATGGTGATGATGATGATGATGATGATGATGTTGCTGATGCTGAGGATGAGGAGGAGGAGGAGGATGAGGATGAGGATGAGGATGATGATGAGGAGGAGGAGGAGGAGGAGGAGGAGGGGGAGCAGGAGGAGGAGGAGGAGGAGGAGGAGGAGGAGGAGGGGAGGAGGGGGAGGAGGAGGAGGAGGAGGAGGAGGAGGAGGAGGAGGAGGTGGACGAGGAGGTCGCTTGTCCATCCTCGTGGCACGCATGGCGTGCCCCGAGATCCTGCTCCCCGTGCCCCCCATGTGGGCCCTTCGGCTCGGCGTGCGTCGCGCCAAGGCTGGGGGACGCGGAGTGGAACTGCCTCGAAGGCTCGCGCCGACTCTTTCGCCTCCCTCCCTTCTCCATCCACCCCTCCCTCCCTCCCTTCCTCCCTCCTCTCACCATCCTCCATCCATCCCTCCTCCCTCCGTCCCTCCTCCTATCTTCTCCCTCCTGCTCCTTTCCTCCTCCCCCCCCTCTCCTTCCCTCCTTCCTCCACGCCCACTCCCCCTCCACCTCCACGCCTGTCTCCCAGTCCTCGATCTCTTGTTGCTGCTGCTCTTGCTGCTGTGGCATTTGCCGTTGATGCTGCTGCTGCTGCTGCTGCTGCTCTTCCTCTTCTTTGCGTGCCACCTCGCCCATCTGTGTTGAGGTGGTGCCGTTCACGGTAAGCAGCAGTGAGAGAACGTGTGCGTAAGTGGAGCCGACGCGAGCGAGTTATTCCAAATCTCACAACCGCGGGGGGCGGGTCCAAAAAGTGTTAGACAGCGCATCTGGGACCCCCCCAAGAGCCGTGCAACAACGGGTCCAGCATCGAGACCCCCAAACAATATAGTTTGACGAGGCCCGTTAGACCACCCACAAAAGTAGACCCCCCGAGTATTATGAGAACCTGAGTCTATGAATGGAGATTGGGAAGCGAGTCCCAGCATTAATCCAAACAGTACTACGTGTGCGTCGTGTTGGTTTGCACGTGCCGTGGCGATAAGTCAATCGCGATGCTCACGTGGGAGGCCCTTCGAGTAAGGGATCGACTGCAGACTTGGCTTCCCCCAACTTGCTTTCCCCGCCGAACCTAGAGAGCATGCGTAGATTGCTCTGTAGCTCTACGGAGCAGTCCAGGCATATGTTCTGCGATCCGACCGAGCAATCAGATTTGGGGTACATCACTTCTGCAGTCGATTCCCTGCTCGAGCCCTGGTGTCTACAGAACCTCCTCCTCCTCCTCCTCCTCCTCCTCCTCCCCCTCCTCCTCCCGCTCCTCCTCCTCCTCCCTCCTCCTCCCTCCTCCTCCTCCTCCTCCTCCTCCTCCTCCTCCTCTCCTCCTCCTCCACTCCTTTTCCTTATACGTAATTTCTCCCTGTCGCACCCTGTTGGGGACGGGGGGGGAGGAGCGGGAAAGGGCGGGAGGCACGAGGATTGAGGAGCGCTGTTGGCTTGACTTGGGGGCCCCGTGAGAGTTTCCTGGGCCGTCTTGGGGCGGTGGTGGAGGCATCCTGGGCGGTCGTGAACGCCGTGATGGCCGAAGAGTCATTATGCTACAGAATACGTTGCCCTAACTGGTGTCGACGATGTGCACGTCGTTGTGGCTCGCGGGCCTCTTGGAGGCAGTTTGGCAGCTTTCTGGCGGCCGTTTTGGAGCTTCTTTTGGGCTTCTGAAGGCTTCTGGGGGCCTCTTGGAAGCCTCTGGGGGCCTCTTGGGGACATATTGGGTCCTCCCAGGAGCGTCTTGAGGCAGAAGGCTTGGATTTCCGCTTCGGGCTCCCCCTCTTGGGCCCTTCTTGGCGCTCTCTTGGGCCCTCTTGGGCGCCTTTAAGGCCGTCTTGGGGCCTCCTTGGGCCGTCTTGGGGCCCTCTTGGGAACTTCTTGGGCCCTCCTGGGGCGGTCTTGGCGGCCTCGTGAGCAGTTGTCCACGCAGTGAAGGCCGAAGAGTCGCACATGGAAACAATGTACGTTTCCCAATAGGAATGGGACGATTTTGGCCTCGCGGGCCTCTCTTCGCAAGCCTGTTGGAGGCCTCTTGGAGCGTCTTGGCGCCTTCTTGGGCTGTCTGGGGCCCATCTTTGGCTTCTCGTAGCGATCATTCGGCGACTTTGTGCACTCTTGGACCGTCTTGGGAGCATCTGGAGAGGCTCCAAGCCGAGCCTGGGGAGCCCAAGCCGAGCCGGGTGAGTTCAGCGGAGGGTCGTGCGCGGCCGGGGGGGGGGGGGGGGTGAGGGTGGGGGGAGGGGGGGAGGGCAAATTGCCGGTTTTGGGTCCCGGGGGGGGGGCTTATGGGGGGGGAACAATCTCACACGCCTAGAGACCCACAAGGGGTCGGCGGATGACGGGAAGCGCGCCAAGACTCGAAGAGTCGCGCGATGGACGTCTGTTTGCCCAGAGGGATTTACTTATCAACTGGGGGAGGTCTGGAGGGGGAACGTGCGGCGCCGCCTCGTGATTCAGAGCCTGGCGGATGACGGGGAGCGCGCCAAGACTCGAAGAGTCGCGCGATGGACGTCTGTTTGCCCAGAGGGATTTACTTATCAGGGGGAGGTCTGGAGGGGGAACGTGCGGCGCCGCCTCGATGTCAGGAGCCTGGCGGATTCCCAAAATGATCGTTTCGCTCGAGACATCCTCACAAAATCGTGAAGTTGGGGGTCGTAATTATCTTAAGACGTCGTTTGCTAAACATGGGCGTTTCGCTCGGGCCATCCTCAAAAAATCGGGATGTCGAAATCGACGTCCTAATTCTCTGTTCCTCGAAAATGGGCGTCTCGCCCGAGACATCCTCGATAAAATGGGATGCCGACACAGCTCTTGCAAGGCATCTTTTTGTAGCGATCTCGGATGACCCCCAAGATGGCCCAAGAAGCGAAAATATTGAAAAAAAACATTTGTTTTTAACATTTCCGTTGAAGCGTGTAACTCGAGAAATCGCTTACAACATGCTTTCGAACGGGCCAAAACGAGCGTTTCGCCTGAGACGTCCTCGCCAAATCGTGAAGTTGGGGGTCGTGTCTTAACACGTCTTATGTTAAACATGAGCGTTTCGCTTGAGACATCCTCAAAACATCGGGATATTGAAATCGCTGGCCTAATTTTCGGAACTTCAAAAACGACCGTTTCGCCTGAGACATCCTCGGACAAATGGGATGTCGAAAGAGCTGCTATGAGACATATGTTCGGGGTATTATTGGATAACCTTGTATATGATACTTGGTCCTTGTATATGATACTGGTGGTCCTTGTATATGACACTTCCTTTATATTTAGTTCTTGTATATGATCGCCCTTGTCTATGACATTCCTTGTATATGATGTCTCTTGGCAGGGCTCTTGGAGGCCTCTTGGGGCGTGTTGGAGGTCTTTTGGGCCGTCTGGAGGCCATCTTTGGCCGCCTCGGAGCGATTCTGGGCTATCTTGGTGGCCTGGGTGGGCTTCCTGGGCCGTCATTGAAGCCCTGGACAATCCCAGAGATACGCTATGGCCGCCCAGGGACCCCCGGGAGTAGGGGCGGTGCAGTCGCCTATACAGGGGTCATTCCGATTCCGCCGGTTCGATTCGAATCGATTTCCGCGATTCCGATTTCGAACCGACTCGATTCCGGGGTTCCGATTCGCGATTCCGATTCCGAGTTTGCCCGATCCGGCTTCTGCCGGTTCGATGCGTCAGCCGATTCCTGCCGGCTTTTGCCGATCCGGCCTCGCTCCGGCTCTGGCCCCTAAGGGGAGGAGGAGGAGGGAGGAGGAACCCCCAGAGGGGGAGTCCAAAAATCCCAACCCCCCCAAGGGGAAGGTTTTCCGAAAGCTCCGGGACCCCAAACCCCTCCCATGGGGGGGGGGGTCGGGTCCAAAAGCACCGGGACCCCAAACCCCCCCAGGAGGGGGTTTTCCAGAAGCTCCGGGGCCCCAAACCCCGGGAGGGGTTTTCCAAAAGCCCCGGGACCCCCCCACCCCCCCAGGGAGGGGTTTTCCAAAAGCACCGGGACCCCCCCACCCCCCCAAGGGAAGGTTTTCCAAAAGCCCCGGGACCCCCCCACCCACCGCTCCAAAAGCCCCGGGACCCCAAACCCCCCCCAGGGCGGGGGTTTTCCAAAAGCCCCGGGACTCCAAACCCCAGGGGGGGGTTTTCCGAAAGCTCCGGGACCCCAACCCCCCCCCCATGGGGTTTCCAAAAGCCCCGGGACCCCAAACCCCCCCCAGAGGGTGGTTTTCCAGAAGCTCCGGGACCCCAAACCCCCCCCAGGGGGGGGTTTTCCAAAAGCCCCGGGACCCCAACCCCCCCCCAGGGGGGGGTCCAAACCCCCCCCCCGAGGGGGGGGGCTCGATTTCGATTCCGATCCGGCTTGACGCTGTCCGGTTTCCGACTCGATCCAGCTCGGACTTGCCGACCTCAGCCGATTTCGATTTGGCTGCCGGCTTTTGCCGATTTCTGCCGATTCGATGCTCCGGTCGACCCGATCCGGCTTATCGATTCGATGATGGGGCCGCCTGCCTATATGCGAGACGGCGGGTGTGCGGCCCCTTAGTTGTATATGATCTTGTTTGAATATGGCCTTCGTTGTATATGATCTTCCTCGTGTACGATGGTCCTTGTATATGATACTTCCTCTAAACTAAGTTCTTGCATATGATCGTATTGTGAGGCTCTGTTGGGCAGTCGTGAGGGCCGTCTGCTCCTCACGATCCTCCATCTCCTTCGCCCCCTCCTACTCGAACACATCAGATAAGTAAGCGTTTCGCTCGAGACATCCCCCTTGCAAATGCTTTTGAGGAGGTCTTCTAAAACGTACCAGAGCCTCTTCCTCCTGTGTGTGTGCGTGTGTGTGCCTTCGGACGGGCCTTCGAACACATCAGATAAGTGAGGGATCGACGGACGACATTGGAGGCGTACAGAGAAGTGAGGAGGATCATCAGGACTCTCCTTGTGGACGTTCGGGGAGCGCGTGTCCGTAGGTATCCCCTGTGGACGTTCGGAAAGCTCGCCTACATTACAGTTTATCGTGATGATGCTGCACGTTCTTGCGCAGCTCTGTCCTTTCACGCGCTTCCCGTTCATGTCAGGAAAGGTTCCCACAACGAGCGTTTCGCCTGAGACGTCCTCGCCAAATCGTGAAGTTGGGGGTCGTATCTTAAGACGTCTTATGTTAAACATGAGCGTTTCGCCTGAGACATCCTCAACAAATCGGGATATTGAAATCGCTGGCCTAATTTTCGGAACTTCAAAAACGACCGTTTCGCCTGAGACATCCTCGGACAAATGGGATGTCGAAAGAGCTGCTATGAGACATATGTTCGGGGTGTTCTTGGATAACCTTGTATATGATACTTGGCCCTTGTAAATGATACTGGTGGTCCTTGTATATGACACTTCCTTTATGTTTAGTTCTTGTATCTGATCGCCCTTGTCTATGACATTCCTTGTATATGATGTCTCTTGGCAGGGCTCTTGGAGGCCTCTTGGGGCGGGTTGGAGGCATTTTGGGCCGTCTGGAGGCCATCTTGGGCCGCCTCGGAGCGATTCTGGGCTATCTTGGTGGCCTGGGTGGGCTTCCTGGGCCGTCATTGAAGCCCTGGACAATCCCAGAGATACGCTATGGCCGCTCAGGGACTCGCGGGAGTAGGGGCGGTGCAGTCGCCTATATGCGAGACGGCTGGTGGGCGGCCCCTTAGTTGTAGATGATCTTGTTTGAAAATGGCCTTCGTTGTATATGATCTTCCTCGTGTACGATAGTCCTTGTATCTGATACTTCCTCTATACTAAGTTCTTGTATATGATCGTCCTTGTCTATGACATTTCT
>CAUYUJ010018385.1:92500-95000 GCA_963575745.1 Prorocentrum cordatum
TAGTAGTAGTAGTAGTAGTAGTAGTAGTAGTAGTAGTAGTAGTAGTGGTAATCGGTGGTTGGGGGGTGAGATCGAAACGGAACGGAGAGCCCCCCACCAGGAAATCGCTTTCTGTTTCGTGTTCGTGCGTGCCGTGCGTGCGGGCGAGGCGAAGCTGCGTGGGTGGGCGAGAGGAAGGTCTCCTGTGGCTGAGGCGCGGCCAGACCAAATGATTCTCCCTCTGGGAAGCGGTGGCCCTAGCGGTGTCCCGCCGGTGTCCCGCTTGTGGCTGGGTCCCGGCCGGACCAAATGATTTTCCCTTCGGCAAGCGGTGGCCCGCGGTGTCCCGCCGGTGTCCCGCCGGTGTCCCACTGTCCCGTTGGTGCGAAAACGATAGTGCGACCGATGACGATATCGATTGTGAGATCGATCGTGAGATCGATAGTGAGACCGATAGTGAGATCCATCGTGAGATCGATAGTGAGATCGATAGTGAGATGAATAGTGATATCGGTTGTGAAATCGAGTGATACCGATGGAGAGATCGATAGCGGGATCGATAGCGAGATCCAGAGTGAGATCTACAGTCAAATCGATCCAGTGAGATCTAGATGGAGATCGATCTCCAAGAGCGAGCGGCTACGCAACAATCACCACTGTTGCCCATTGCTGCCCCCCCCAAACCTCCTTATCACCCGCAGGGTGGTCGTATAGGTATCAGCGAAGTCGTAGTCGTAATCGCAGTAGTAAGAGTAGTAGCATTAGTAGTCGCAGTAGTAATGGTAGCGGTCGTGGTTGTAGTAGTGGTAGTACTAGTAGTAGTGGTGCACGTAGTAGTAGTAGTCGTAGTAGGGCTAACCGGGGGATGGTGGCCGGGGCGGCGTGGGGGGGGGAGCGGGGGGCGCGCGGGGGCGCGGGGGGGCGCGCTGGGCGCGCGGGGCGCCGCGGGGCGGGCGGGACGCGCGGGACGCGCGGGGGCGCGCGGCGCTCGCGGGGCTCGCGAGGCGCGCGGGGGCGCGCGGGGCGCGCGCGGCGCGCGGGGCGCGCGGGGCGCGCGCGGCGCGCGGGGCGCGCGGGACGCGCGTGGCGCGCGCGGCGCGCGTGGCGCGCGAGGCGCGCGGGGTGTGCGGTGCCTCCTGGGAAGCCGTCTTACGCTTCCTGAGAGGCCTCTCGGGTATCCTGGGATGCTCCTTGGGCCTCCTGAGAGGCATCTTGGGCCTCTCGAGAGGCCTCTTGGGCCTCCTGAGAGACCTCTTGGGCCTCCTGGGAGGCCTCTTGGGCATCCTGGGAGGCCTCCTGGGCCTCCTGGGAGGCCTCTGGGGCTTCCTGAGAGGCCTATTGGGCCTCCTGTGAAGCCTATTGAACCTCTTGGGAAGCCTTTTTGGCTTCCTGAGGCCTCTTTGAACCTTCTGGGAAGCCCCTTGGGCCTCCTGAGAAGCCTCTTGGGCCTCCTGAGAGGCCTCTGGGGCCTGTCGGGCCTCCTGAGAAGCCTCTTGGGGCTCCTGGGGGGCCTCCTGGGAGGCCTCTTGGGCTTCCTGGGAGGCCTCTTGGGCCTTCTGGAAGGCCTCTTGGGCCTCCTGAGAGACCTACTGGGCCTCCTGAAACGCATCTTGGGCCTCCTGAGAGGCCTTGTTTTGAGTTTCCTGAGAGGCTTCTTGGGCCTCCTGGGGGGCCTCTTGGGCCTCCTAGGAGGCCTCTATGGCCTCCTGAGAATCCTCTTGGGCCTTCTGAGAGGCCTCATGGGCCTCCAGAGAAGCTTTTTGGGCCTCCTGAGAGGCCCCTGGGGCCTCCTGAGAGGCCTCTTGGGCCTCCTGCTGGGTTTTCTTAAGCGTCCCGGCAGGCCCCTTGGGCATCCTGCTGAGAGACCTCTTTGGCCTCCTGAGAGGCCTCCTGAGAGGCCTCTGGGGCCTCCTGGGAGGCATTTTGGGCCTCCTGACGGGTCTCTAGGGCCTCCTGGGAAGCCTCCTGGGAGGCCTGACGACGAGGGCGTGATGATTGTGATTGAGGCGGTCGAACGGGACGAGGGCGTGATGATGATGATGTTGCTGATGTTGATGCTGCTGATGATGATGATGGTGGTGATGATGCTTCTGATGATGATGGTGCGTATGATGATGATGATCGTGATGATGATGACGATGACGATGACGACGACGATGGCGACGACGATGCTGATGGTGGTGATGCTGATCATGATGATGATGATTATGCTGGTCGTGATGTCGATGCTGCTGCTGGTGATGATGATGCACAGAAACCATACATCATCATGCCTCATACAACATTGTACAGACACCATACATGATCAACCATCATACATCATCAAACATCAGACACCGTGAAACATCAAACGTCATCAAACATCAGACATTATCAAGTCTCATACATCATACATCATCACACATCATCAAACATCATATACCATACATCATAATACACCATCAAACGCCATACCTCATAATACATCATCTTACATTATTGTACTTTTATACACCATACATCATAATACACCACCAAACAC
>CAUYUJ010018385.1:100000-110000 GCA_963575745.1 Prorocentrum cordatum
GAGGAGGAGGAGAAGGAGGAGGAGGAGACGGAGGAGGAGGAGGAGCCATCATATCCCAAGAGGGGGTGGACGGAGGAAGAATCAAAGGAGGGGGGGTGGGGGGGGAGGGGGAGGAGGGAGAAGGGGAGAGAGGAGGGGGAATAGTGGCATGAGAAGAGGAGAGGAGGAGGAGGAGGAGGAGGTAGGAGGAGGAGGAGGAGGAGGAGAGGAGGAGGAGTGGAGTTGGAGGAGGAGGATTGGACAAAAAGGAAGGAGAATCATCCCCCTCCCTCTTGCTTTCCTGCTCCTTCTCTTTCTCCTCCCCCTCCCCCCCCCTCCCCGGCCCGCCGCCCGTCGCTTTGCTCCACGTGCTGGGGGAAACCGAGGTTTCGCCGTGGGGATCTGGAATAATGGAGGAGTGAGGAGTGCAAGAATGAGGAAGGAATGGGGATGAATCATCTGATGGTGACGGTGACTGTGATAGCGATGGTGACGATTCTGGCGGTGATGATGATGCTGCTGCTGATGATGATGATGATGATGTTGCTGGTGCTAATGAGAATGATGATGATGCGATTGGTGGTGATGATTATGTTGATGATACTGACGATGCTGATGATGGGATTCATGATGTTGATGGTGATGATGATGATGATGATGATGGTGATGGTGATGACGATGCTGCTACTTATGATGCTGATGTTGGTGGTGATCATGACGATGATGATGACGATGCTGACGACGATGCTGATGGTGATGATGAGGAGGAGGAGGAGGATGTTGCTGATGCTGATACTGCTGTTGCTGATGATAATGGTAATGCTACTGTTAATGGTCATGATACGGATGATGCTGCTGGTGACGATGATGATGACGACGATGATGATAATGATGATGATGCTGATGATGATGATGATGATGATGATGATGATGATGATGATGATGATGATGATGATGATGATGATGATGATGATGATGATGATGAGAGAGCGTGATCCACCGCCGCTTTACTGTGGAAAATTGCCAACCTTTTCCTCCGGAACCCGGGGGTCTCCCCCCCCCCCCCCCCTCCGAAAATCCCCCCCCCTGCCGGAACCCCTCCCCCCCCCCCCCCCCGCCCTCCCTCCCGGCAAACCCCCCCCCTCCCCTAACCCCTCCCCCCCCCCCCCCCCCTCGAAAACCGGGGGGGGGTCACTACCGGTTCGAACCCCTCCCCCCCCCCCCCCCCCCCCCCTCCGGATCCGGAAAACCGGGGGGGGTCACTACCGGTTGGACCCCCCCCCCCCCCCCCCTCGAAAACCGGAGGGGGGTCACTACCGGTTCGACCCCCCTCCCCACGCACCGCCAGCAAACGACTCCCGGTCCCTACCACCGCTCGCATCACATCCCCCACTGTTGTTCCCAGCACCACTGTCCTCACCACCACTGTCCCCACTGGTTCCACCACCGTCCCTATTGTCCCCACCAATGCCCCCACCACTGTCGCACTGTCCCCACTGTTCCCACAACTGTTCCCACCACGGTTCCACTCTCCCCACTGTCTCCACGGACCCAACCACTGCCTATCCCCATTGTCCCCACTGTCCCACTGACTCCTCCGCTGTCCCACTGAGCTGTCCCACTGTTTCCACCACTGTCCCCACTGTCCCCACCACTGTCCCCACTGTACCTCTGTCCCATTGTCCCACCGCCGTCCTCGCCACCGCCTTTACCAGTGTCTCCACCACCATTGTACCCTCCACTGTCCCAGTGTTTCCACCTCATTCCCACTGTCCCCACACCACTGTCCCCACCACCACCGTTCCCACCACTGTCCACTGTCCCCCCTGTTCCCACCATTGTCCCCACCACTGTCCCCACCACTACCGTCCCCACCACTGTCCCACTGTCCCCCCACTGTCCCCACCACTGTCCCGCTGTCCCCTCACCACTGTCCCCACCAACACCGTCCCCACCACTGTCCGCACCCCCACTCGGTTTTCGAGGGGGGGGGGGGGGTTCGAACCGGTAGTGACCCCCCCCCTTTTCATGATGAGCTGGGGGGGGGGGGGAGGGGTTCGAACCGGTAGTGACCCCCCCGGTTTTCTGGAGGGGGGGGGGGGGGAGGGGTGGGAGGGGTTCGAACCGGTAGTGACCCCCCCCGGTTTTCCGCCAGCAGCGGTAGAACACGCTCTTTCTGATGATGATGATGATGGGCAGATGGGCAGATGGTGATCAGGATGATGAAACACAGAGGGAGGGGAGGCCAGATAAGGAGCAGTCGTAGGACGAGAAAGAAGAGTAGGAGCAGGAGCAGGACGGGGGGCAGAGGTAATGAGGAGGAGGAGAGGAGGAGGAGCAAGAAGAGGGGGATGTAATGATTGATGGGGGGATCGGGTGGGGCAGGCGGCCTGGAGTACAGCGCGATCGACGCTGCGAAGGAATGGATGTATGCCCTTCCCTTGCTGCAGTCGCATACGTCATTTCGTTCGTTCGTCCACCCACCTTGCGGTTTTCTATAAAGGCGCTGTGCTGCAGCCTGCGATGGTTGGACGCTTTGCCGAATGCAGCGCATGCAGTGTTTATTGTTTCGTGGAGGCTGGCGAATGTCAGCATCTCGCCCTAGACAGCTCGTGCACAGTGCCTGTCATGCAAAGGTGTTTCATGCCGTTGCTCTGTTATTGTATGCTGACTGCGTGCGATGTTATCGTTGTCATGTGTCCTGACGTGCATGGGCAACTTAGTGATCCATGCCTTGCGTGACGTGTGTCCTGAATGCGTAGTCGCTTCAAGCTGGTAGTGTGCGCGGATCGCGTACGATGTGTGTGTGTGTGTACAGAACGTCTGGTGTGTGTGTCCCTCACCCAGATCGGCCGCGGTGATGCCGGCCTCAGCGTCCCAAGAGTCGCCGATCGGGGGCTCCCAAACGGGGTGGTGACCACACCGTGTGGTGAGTCGGTGGGGATTCGGGGTCACCGCACGGTTTTGGGACTTGGGTCGTTCTCCGAGGATGTCTCGGGCGACTGGAGCCTCCAGGGTCCCAAAGCCGTGTGGTGACGGACCGTGCGGTGTGGTCTTTGCGGATTTCGAGGGCACCGCCGGGTCTGTCACCACACGGTTTTGGGACACCCGAGCCGAGAGGGGACGCCAGGACAAGCAGACGCAGGCGTCCTCCCTCCGCCCCGCAGCAGAAGGCGTTCGCTGCCTCCCTCCGCGGGCCTGGAGGAGGAGGAGGAGGAGGGGGAGGAGGGGGAGGAGGGGGAGGAGGAGGGGAGGAGGGGGAGGAGGGGAGGAGGAGTAGAGGAGGAGGAGGAGGAGGAGGAGGAGGAGGAGGAGGAGGAGGAGGAGGAGGCGTCCTCCCTCCGCCCGCAGCAGAGGGCGCTCGCTGCCTCCCTCCGCGGGCCTCCCCTCGGCCGACGTGCTCGGCCGCGGAGGACCGCGGCCGAGCCGCACCGCTCGGTGCCCCGCGCTCCTCGGCGTGCGGGCCTGCGCTCTGCCCTGGGCACCCGCAGCTGTAGAACGGCCGCCGAACAGCCCCTCCATCCCCCCTCCTCCCCCCCTCCTCCTCCTCCTCCCCCTCTCCTCCTCCTCCTCCTCCCCACCCCCCCTCCTCCCTCCTCCTCCTCCCCCCCTCCTCCTCCCCCTCCTCCTCCTCCCCCTCCCTCCCTCCTCCCCCTCCTCCCCCTCCTCCCCCCCTCCCCCTCCTCCCCCTCCTCCTCCGCCTCCTCCTCCGCCTCCTCCTCCTCCGACAACCATCCCCTCCGTTCGGCGTCACTCCAACATACAGTCGACCCGCAGAGTAAGGATAGGCATCCCTCCCAAGGGTACCCTTGCATCCTTGCCTCCTGGGTCCATCGTTGGACACTTTCGTTGGCCGCGCCCCTTTCGAAACGCTTCGAAATGGGCGTCCAAGGCCCTTGCATCCTTATCGCGCATCCTTATCATCCGGGTTGACTATACCAATGGAATGTGAGCGTCGCCCCCCCCCAGGGGCGACGCGCGCACCGAGAATAGTATGCACGCCGTGGCGGGCGCTTTCTGGCCACACCGCTCGGGAAACGATGTACTACAAGATGGGTATAGTATATATTCGGGTCGGACGCGCGCCTCCAAGGAGGACATATGGTATTAGTATGTCTCTGTGTGTGTGTCCCATCCATCCCTCCGACCTCGACCGCAAGGTCCTGTCCAAGCTCGGGCAGAATATCCAACCCATGCGGGGCTCCTGCGGCACGACGGCCCCGACAGCGATCGGCTGCTCCACGGCGACTTCGTCCAGGCGATCACGGTGCCTCGCCGGTAAACTGAGCAGCCGAGCCAGCGGGGCGGCAGGGTCGACCGGAGGGAGCGGGCAGTGGCAGGTCGCCGTCGTGAGGAGGGAGGGGACTCGGCGCGGCGCCGAGATGCAGCTGTTAGACCGCCCTCGCCGGCGCGCAGAGCGCGCCGGCGAGGCGCCGCCAGAGGGGTTGGGGGGCCAGCGCAGATCCAAGAAATTCGCCCGGACCTCCAACAGGTGATGTTTGTGCGGAGTTCTGTCCCTCCAGGTTTCGCTACTCCGACCCCAAGAAGCGCAGCACCCGCATCTCGGCGCCGCGCCTTAACCTGCCACTGCCCCGCTCCCTCCGGTCGACCCTCCCGCCCCGCTTGCTCAGCTGCTCGGGTCCCCGCCGCACCTGGCCTGCGGCTTGCGGCCTCTTCGGGCTGGCCGCCGCGCGGGAGCTCGACGACCGGGCCCTCCCCCCAGGCGACCTCAGCACTGTCGAGAACTAAGTGCCCAGAAGCCCTCCTCGGCCTCGCGGCGCCCTGCCGCGCTGGCGGCCGCGACGCACTCGGCATGGTCTTGGCTGGCTTCGGCGTCCTCACCGATGATGTCGCGCGCCGTCGCGCCTCGCCCTCCTCACGGAGACCCGGCTGGAGTCCCGACGCAGACGACCAGGTCCTGAGCGCAATGGCGGGCTGCCTCCCCCCTTGTGGTCCAGCAGTGGCCTGCCGACGGTGCTGCGGGCTGCTGCCAGATCTGCCTCTTGCTCGAAGCCGCCGGGGTCGCCCGCGGCCCCCCCGAGGGCACGGAGCGGCCGTGGGTCGACCCCGGGCCCCCCCCCCCCCAGCGCCCCACCGGACGCCGACGACCAGCAGCCGCCCGCGCCGCTCGAGCACGCTGCGGCGTTGGCCCGCTGCGAGCCCGCCTTCCATGCGCGAGGCACCGCCTCCCTGCTCTCGTGGCGTACCTCGTCGAGGGCTCGGAGGCCGCATGGCGGAGATGGGGCGCGCACTGCAGACGCCTCCACGCCGCCGAGCGCTGGCAGGGCGAAGTTGCCGCCGACCCTGGCTCCTGCTCCGAGCGACATCTCGCGGTCTTCCTCGCCGACCTCTGGCGCCCTGGCTGGCGCTTTCAACAGGCAGCGGGCGCGTTGTGGCAGCCTGTGGAGCTTCGCGGCGGTTCTCCATCTCCTCCCCCCCCGAAAAAAGTCTTCCTCGCCGACCTCTGGATCGACACTGGCTACCCGGCGCTCAGCCAGCGAGGCCTTCCGCCAGCGTGGGAGCACGAGCGCCCCCCGCTCGGCACCGGGGCGGCGCGGCGGGCCCTCTTGCGCGGCAGCCTCTCTCCCGGGGTGGCGCAGGCAGGGCAAGGACGAGGACAAGGACGCCAGTGAGGACAAGGACGAGGACGAGGGCAAGGGCAAGGACGAGGCAAGGGCCAGGACGAGGGCAAGTGCAGCGAACTCGCCGGCGCAGGTTTTCCAGCCGCTGCGACCTCGGACCAGCGCGACCGCGCCCGCCGCTGCTGCGACCACGCAGAGCCCCGATATTGCCTTACTCGTCGAGCCTTCGCAGATCTGCAAAATGCCGCTTAGTTTTTAGCAGATGCGGTGAAACAGTCAATCTCGGTGTAGATCAATACTTCTGTAGTCAATCGCATACTCGAAGAGTCATGCAGTCAACCCGCATCATAAGGGTGGGCTCCCATCGCTTCCCGGGCGCGGCAGCCGAGATGCCGCGGCCCACGCTCGCGGCCTGTCGACGGTGCCCCGCGAACGCGGGGCGCGCGCCGCGCGCCCCTCGCCGCGCATCCACGCCCCAGTTGCTCACGACGCCAGGGCACCGCCACCCGCCGCCACCAGCGCCAAAACCCGCCCCCGCTCCGAAGGCCCTGCGAGCGCCGCGAGCTCCCCACCGCCGAAGCATCGCGCCACTGCCGGTTTCGCTGCTGGGGCAGTCTCAGCCGCGGGGGCCGGCGTTGGACAGCTTGCCCTGGCCTCTCGGGTGGCTGCCGTGCTCGGCCCCAGCTCGGTCCACGCTTGCGTCACCACCGCCTGGCGCGTCTGGGTCATCAGGGAATCCCTCCCTGCTTCTACCCCGTGCGGCGACCAGGGCCCGACGGACCTCCGCGGATTCACGCCGGACCAGCTTGCCTTAAGACGGGCGTGTCCCCCTACAGAGGGGATTTTTGACGAAAAATAGAAGATGTCAAAAAATACACAAAAAAACAAAAAAAAAAAAAAAAAAAAAAAAAAAAAAGCCCAGGGGCGCTTTTGGCCCCCAGCCTTATGCATTTATTTGTAAAAAGAATCCCTTTGTATTTCGCCACAAAGGGAATCCTTTTGTCTTCTACTACAAAGGGAATCCTTTCGTACTCCACCACAAAAAGACTTCTTGTGTATTCCGCCATGAAGGGAATCCTTTCGCATTCCTCCACAAAAGGAATTCTTTTGTATTCCGCCACACAATGGAATCCTTTCGCATTTCGCCACAAAGGGGATTCTTTTGCATTCCGCCACAAGGAATCCTTCTGTATTCCGCCATAAAGATAATCCAAGTGTATTCCGCCCAGAAGGGAATCCTATTGTAATTTGTATAGAGACTGGAAACATTGTGGTTTCACTGAGATCAAAATAATTTCCAATAAAACAATGAAGAAAAACAATTGGTTCCATTTGTGTTTTCACAGAGATTCAACTATTTTTTACATCGCTTTTCATTGCCAAGCTCAGAAATCTCAGAGATTATGATGGTTTCCCAACTATGGGTATTGTTTTTTTTTGTTTTTTATGAAAGCGCTGTGAAAACACAGTTTGTTTTAGTCTTAAAGATAGAAAAGCATTGGGAACCAGGTGCTTTCACAGAGATTCTTAAGAATTTCACACAGAGTTTTTAAATCTCTGTGAAGACACCGGGTGTTCAATGCTTTTCTAATAAAAAGAATAAGAATACCTGTGTATTCGCAGCGCTTTCATAAAACAATATCCGTAGTAGGACAATCAGTAAAATCTCTGAGATCGCTGAGCCTGGCGATGAAAAAATAGTTTTAATTAAAAATCTTTGGATCTCTGTGAAAGCACAGAAGAAACCACTTGTTTTTAAGTGTTTGTATTGGATTTTTTTTTGAATCTCTGTGAAAACACAAATTTTCCAGCATCTATATGAATTACCAGAAGATTTCCCTCGTGTTGGATTCAAAAGAATTCCCTTTGTGGCGGAATACACAAGAATTCTTTTTGTGGCTGAATACAATAGGATTCCCTTTGTGGCGGAATGCGAAAGGATTCCCTTTGTGGCGGAATACAAAAAACCTTTTGTGGTGCAGTACAAAAGAATTCCCTTTGTGGCTGGTTACGAAAAGATTTTCCTTAGAGACGGAATACAATAGAATTAACATTGTGGTGGAATACAATAGAATTACCACTGTGGCCGAATAAAGAAAGATTTCTTCCGTGATAGAATACAGATATCCCCCGTGCGCCCTCATTCTCTTCTGGACACCGCAATACCTGCATCTACCACATCTCCTATGAGCACCGCAGAGACGGCGGAGGAGAGCGCAAAGCGCGGAAATCTTCATGATCAAAAGAAACTGTTGTGGTATTTTTCTCGCGTTGGTTTCGGCAGAGAGTCTGAGCACGCGGTAGCTAGCAGCTGCCTTGGGGATGCTAGCGAGCAGCCAGCTTAGGGCGAGAACGAGGAGGAGACGGAGGAGAGACAACACTTGATGGCGAGCAGCCATCTTGAGACTCACAGCCGGTCCCCAGCTGGAGTGAGGAGAACAACCGAAGTGCTCTGAGGTGCTTCAGAAACAGCAGTAATATTGTCCAACATTGAATTTACTACGCATTGCACCTCATCAAGAAGAATTCCATTCGCCGCCCACTCCCCCTACCACCTCTGAGCGTACCACAACTCTTCAACCAAACTTGAATCTGTCAGGGCGGCACGTTTCATATAGCAACGTCTGTTTTTGTAAGTTGGAATATCTATGCGCCCGAAAAGACCATTCGAACCAAGAATGGCACAACTCCTGAACTCATTTCTGAATAGCTTAGAAGGTGTCCCACCAATCTGAGCAGTTGATCTGCCGTCAACAGTAAAAGCTCGCATTGCCGAGTTTATGTGATCCACACGATCAAGGTGCGCATCTGCGTGTTTGTACGCGGGCCGATGATGCAAAGACGTTTCACGGATAGCGCAGTGCAAGTTGACATGATCTGCAATATTGGCAGTTAGTTTCCTCTGCGCTGCGGCGGCAAGCAATTCGCAATCTACTGCGCGCACCAAATAACTAATGGCATTTGACGCATGAGGAACAATATTTTCAATTGGCAATCGAGCGGATAACTGTTTCCATTATTTTGTCATTGTTTGCGCGCACTACATTATCATTGAAATTGCAATCTAACGCGTCGTCTCCAGCAACTATCCAAATGTCCTTGATATCATCAGTGTGCGAATCGACGCGCTTTGTCGGCTGAGGGGGCGGGATTATCGCTTTTGGATAACATTCTTCTTGATGAGGTGCGACGCGTAGTAAATTCAATGTTGGACAATATTACTGTTGTTTCTGAAGCACCTCAGAGCACTTTGGTTGTTCTCCTCACTCCAGCTGGGGACCGGCTGTGAGTCTCAAGATGGCTGCTCGCCATCAAGTGTTGTCTCTCCTCCGTCTCCTCCTCGTTCTCGCCCTAAGCTGGCTGCTCGCTAGCATCCCCAAGGCAGCTGCTAGCTACCGCGCGCACAGACTCTCTGCTGAAACCAACGCGATAGAAATACCACAACAGTTTCTTTTGATCATGAAGATTTCCGCGCTTTGCGCTCTCCTCCGCCGTCTATGCGTTGCTCATAGGATCTGTGGTAGATGCAGGCATTGCGGTGTTCAGAAGATAATGAGGGCGCACGGGGGATATCTGTATTCTATCACGAAAGAAATCTTTCTTCATTAGGCCGCAATGTTAATTCTATTGTAGCCCACCACAATGTTAATTCTATTGTATTCCGTCTCTAAGGAAAATCTTTTCGCTATCAACCACAGAGGGAATACTTTTTGCATTCCACCACAAAGGGATTTTTTGCATTCCGCCACAAAGGGGATCCTTTTGCATTCCGCCACAGAGGGAATCCTATTGTATTCAGCCACAAAGAGAATCCTTGTGTATTCCGCTACACGGGAAATTCTTTTGACTCCAACACGAAGGACATCTTATTGTGATTTATATAGATGCTGGAAAGACTGTGTTCTGACAGAGATTCAAGGACTTTCAAATAAAACAATGAAGAAGAATTGGTTTCATCTGTGTTTTCAAAGATATTCAGAGACTTTTTATTTTTCCATTGACAGGCTCCGAGATTTCAGATATGTCCTACTATGGGTATTGCTTGTATATGAAAGCGGTGTGAAAACACATATTTTCATTTGTTGTTTATTATTATTTGAAAAGCATTGAGCACCCTGTGTTTTGACAGATGTTTAAAAACTTTGTGTAACATTCTTAAGAATCTCTGTGAAAACACATGGTTTCCAATGATTCTCTATTTTTTAAGAGAAAAAATCACAGTGTGCTTTCACAACGTTTTTAAAAAACAAAAAACCATAGTTGGAAAATCATCAAAATCTCTGAGACCTCTGAGCCTGGCAATGGGAAAAAAATGGATGAAAAATCTCTGAATCTCTGTGAAAACACAGATGAAACCAATTGTGTTTTTCATTGCTTTGTTTGAAATTATTCGATTCTTTGTGAAAACACAGTGTTTCCAGTATCTATACAAATTTTAA